>OX359286.1:960000-1560000 GCA_947179155.2 Hedera helix
TAAATTAATTTTCAAATATTTAAATTAATTAAAATTAACCCGAATGGCATTTTCGTAAATAAGTTGAAAAACCGGACCGAGGGCAGAATGGTAATTCTGCCAAGAAAAACACGGAGGGGCAAAATGGTAATTTCGCCGAAAAGTTTCTTACCGCGCATTGCGCGCGTTTTGGTTTGTTACGGGTCAAAACGACGCCGTTTTTGAAAAGCCGGAAACGGCTTCCGCGCGTACGCGCGGAGTGAATTTTCTACGGACGCCAAACGACGTCGTTTGGCTCCGCGTCCTCGGTGAACAGTGGCAGCCGCGCATTGCGCGGAAAGCCTTAAAATTTTTTTCTTCCCGCAGAACGTGAACAGTGTTTCCGGCTACCCATTTTAAATAAAAATATACCTTCAATAAATCTTTAACTCTTCAATAAAAATCCAAAAAAATTACCAATCATCTTATATTAATTTATAACATGAAAAATTAATTTTTCATGATTTAATATCAATATTTTTTTATAAAAATTTTTACATCACTTAAACTACCACAAATCATAACTTTTTGTGTATAACTCCATTTTGAGTGATTCAAACTTTGTTTTTCTCATGATTTAATGTTCTATAATATTAGAACATCAAACCTAAGTTTTACAAAAATATTTTTGGTAATATATTTCAAAACTTGTTTACACACTACTAAACACATATTTTAGCATATAAAATATACCAAAATACAAACCAAACATATTAAACTCAAGTATGGCATAATTATTACCTCTACACATTAATAATTATATTAACATGCTTATACTAACATGGTGATTTATTTAATTTAAAAACAAAACTTTATTTAAAATAACCATTACCTTGATTTAATGGCTATCTTTCTTTTTCTTCCAAAGTAGGTGATGAATGAAGATGACATGCACCAAGAACTCCTTCTCCTCTCTTAGTATTTTGATCTTACTATTTTCTCACTCTCAAATGCTCTCTAGCTCTCTCTTTTGTTTGAAAATAAAAGATGAGAAATGATTTTCAAAATCTACTAAATTGTAAGTATACTTACAATGGGCATAGATATAAAATCTATATCTATCAAATTTCCATAATGAGAGAGCAAGGATACTTACACAAGAAAGCTAGCCATACATAGTTGGTGAAAAGAGGCATGGTTTATGTACTTAAAAAAAAAATAAAACAAGCAACCATTATTTAATTAAATGAAAAATAAAATAAAACAAAACCTCACTTTTTCTCTCTCATTCATGCATGTCGGCTGATCTCCCTTCTTTTGTCCCAAATTAAGTGTCACTTTTTACTTTTTAAACAATTAATAGTTAATTTAAGTATTTTCCAAGTGGGCCAATCATTGGGCTTTAATTTAAAATACCAATTGGGCTTCTATTAAATTGTTTGGGCTACTAAATTGTCAAATTTTATTATTCTCCACTTGGGCTACTAATTGACCCATGTTGGGCTAATTTAATAATTTACATTAATTATTCAATCCATGATTAAATAAATAAATAGGTTGAATAATTAATTAAATATTTTAACCCATAAGTATTAAATTACTAAATGGACTAATAAATATTATTATTAATATTTCACATTATTTACATTAATTAATAATCATATTAATTAATTTATTATATTTAATTCACTCATTATATTCAATTTAATTGAATATTTAAATAATAGGAAACTTATCAATTATTTTGATATTAAAACTTTAGGGTTTATTCACTAATTTAATAACATATTAGTGACCCCCTTTAATTAATTTTAGTAATTAATTACATAATTATTTAATCACATAATTAATTAATCACATAAAAAGATTTAAATAATCTCTTAAAATTAACTCGTTGGAAATTAAATTAATATTTTAATTAATAAAAATGTGGAAATTCTAGGACATTACATTCTCCCCTCCTTATAAAAATTCCGTCCTCGGAATTGTAAAAATAAGGTTACTCAAATAAAAACGGGTAATTTGCCCTCATTTCCTCCTCTAATTCCCACGTAGATTCTTCAATGGCGTGATTCCTCCAGAGTACTTTGACAGAATGAATTATCTTATTTCTCAGTTTCTGTTCCTTCCTATCGAGTATCTGAACAGGAACTTCTTCATATGATAAGTCCTTCCCGACTTGAATTGGTTCATAGGAGATAACGTGCTTGTAGTCTGGTTTGTATGGTCGCAATACCGACACGTGAAACACATTGTGAATATGTTCCAATTCAGGAGGTAAAGCTACCTCGTATGCTACTTCACCCACTCTTCTCAATATTTCGAACGGTCCTATGAACCTTGGACTCAATTTCCCCTTCTTTCCAAACCTGATCTTCCCTTTCCAGGGAGATACCTTAATGAACACAAAACTCCCCACCTCGAAGTCTCGTTTCTGTCGATGTAAATCGGCGTATTTCTTTTGACGGTCTTGAGCTGCTACTAGCCGAGCTCTTATTACCTTGATAATTTCTACCGTCTGTTGAACCAATTCTGGCCCCAACAGTCGGCGTTCTCCTACCTCATCCCAACATAGAGGTGTTCTGCATTTTCTGCCATATAAAGCTTCGTAAGGCGGCATACCTATGCTCGCATGATAACTGTTGTTGTATGCAAACTCAACTAGTGGTAGATGGACTTCCCAACTGCCCTTGAAATCCATCACGCAGGCCCTGAGCATATCTTCCAATGTTTGAATTGTTCTCTCACTTTGCCCATCGGTCTGCGGATGATACGCTGTACTCATTCTCAACTGTGTCCCCAATCTCTCCTGAAGACTTCTCCAAAATTTTGACGTGAAGCGCGGATCTCTGTCTGACACAATCGATACCGGCACCCCATGTCTTGAAACTATCTCTTTGATGTACAGTTTGGACAACTGATCCAAACTGAACCTAATCTTGATCGGCAAAAAGTGCGCTGACTTTGTTAGCCGATCCACAATCACCCAAATTGCGTCATATCCCTTCTGTGTTGCTGGAAGTCCTACCACAAAATCCATTGTGATATGCTCCCATTTCCACTCAGGAATTTCTAACGGCTGTAACAATCCACTTGGTCTCTGATGTTCGGCCTTTACCCTCTGACAAGTTAGGCATCGGCTGACACATTCTGCAACCTCCCTCTTTAAATTCGGCCACCAAAAATGCTGACGTAGATCTTGATACATCTTCGTACTTCCCGGATGTATCGAGTATCTAGTACTGTGAGCCTCTTGCAAAATTTCCTCTCGTAATTCAGGCACTAGCGGTACCCAAACACGATTTTCAAATCTCAGCAATCCCATGCTATCAATTTTAAACTTGACCTCTTCTCCATCGGTCATCCTCTTCCGGATTCTGTCACATTCCTCATCTTTGTCTTGAGCCTCTTTCACCCTATCTAACAAGGTTGGGCTCACCTCGACTTCTATTGACTCGTTTGGACTTCTCACTTCCAACTCCATTCGAGCCATCTCTTGAACCAATTGTTCTTGATCTGTCAATATGAACAATTTCTCCCTGCTCTTTCTACTCAGAGCATCCGCTACTACGTTGGCTTTGCCGGGATGATATAGAATTTCACAATCATAATCTTTGATCAATTCCAACCATCTCCGTTGCCTCATATTCAACTCCTTCTGTGTGAAGATATACTTCAGACTCTTATGGTCTGTGAATATCTCACATTTTTCTCCGTACAGATAATGTCTCCAAATTTTAAGGGCAAATACTACCGCTGCCAATTCCAAGTCGTGGGTAGGATATCCCTTCTCATAATCTTTTAATTGCCTGGACGCATACGCAACGACTTTGCCATTTTGCATAAGCACACAGCCAAGTCCCTTGTGCGATGCATCACTGTAGACCGTAAAGCCTCCTGTATCGTCTGGTAAGGTCAATACAGGTGCTTCACTAAGTCTTTTCTTTAACTCCTGAAAACTTTCCTCACACTTCTCCGTCCACACGTATTTCACCGTCTTTCTTGTTAAGTTGGTCAACGGTGTTGCTATCTTTGAGAAGTCTTGAATGAACCTCCGATAGTAACCCGCTAACCCTAAGAAACTTCTTACTTCTGTCGGCGTCCTTGGTTGCTCCCAATTCATCACCGATTCAACCTTCGCCGGATCAACCGAAACTCCCTCCTTGTCAATAACATGACCTAAAAATTGAACTCTCTCCAACCAGAATTCACACTTTGAAAACTTAGCGTACAACCGCTCCTTCCGTAAAATCTCCAACACCAATCTTAGGTGTTCAGCATGCTCTTCCTCCGTTTTCGAATACACCAAAATATCATCAATGAACACGACTACAAATTTATCCAAGTATTGCTTGAATATTCTGTTCATCATGTCCATAAATGCGGCTGGAGCATTCGTTAGTCCAAACGACATCACCAGAAACTCATAATGCCCATATCGAGTTCTGAATGCCGTCTTGGGTATATCCTCCTTCCTGACTTTCAACTGATGATAACCAGTCCTTAAGTCAATCTTTGAAAAGTACTTCGCCCCTTTCAATTGATCGAAAAGATCGTCAATTCGTGGTAACGGGTACTTGTTCTTAATTGTCACCTTATTCAGCTCTCTATAATCCATACACAATCTCATCGATCCATCCTTCTTCTTTACAAACAGCACCGGTGCTCCCCATGGAGAAACACTTGGCTGAATGTACTTATTATCTAACAACTCCTGCAATTGCACCATCAATTCCTTCAGTTCTACCGGAGCCATCCTATATGGTGCTTTCGATATCGGTGCTGTCCCCGGTACTAAATCAATCACAAATTCTATCTCCCTGTCCGGCGGTAAACCCGGCAGTACATCTGGAAAAACATCCGTAAACTCCCTAACTACTGGTATTTGCTCCATCTCGGGACTCACCACTTGTGTGTCAACCACATGAGCCAAATACCCTACACAACCTTTCTTCAATAATTTCTTGGCCTGCATCATCGTCAGACAAGAAGACTGTCTTGACGATTTGCTGCCATAAAATACGACCTTAGACTTATTTGGTGTCTTAAGGTGTATGCACTTCTTCTGACAATCGATTATCGCCCCGTGGTTAAACAACCAATCCATCCCAAGTATTACATCAAATTCCCCCAGACGTATTGGAATTAGATTCACATTTAATTTCTGACCCCTGATTTCAGCACAACAATTTCTATGTATGTACTCTACCGGAATCACTTCTTTATTAGCAACTTCTATGTTCATTGAGTTTTCTAGTTTGTCCCTAGGCAACTCTAATCGTCTAGCGAAATCATCAGACACAAATGAACAGGTAGCACCCGAATCAAACAATACATATGCATTTATATTATTGATCGGAATAATACCTGACACCACGTCTTTTGACCCCACTGCATCTTGCACCGTCATGTTGAACGTCCGGGCTGTCGGCTTGTTCTGTGGTACCGGTCCCCCGATAGCCAATCTGCTGTTATTGCCCTTGTAACCGCTACCCCCGTCATTCTTCTTCTTGGGGCAATCCTTTATCAGGTGGTCAGATGCTCCGCAAGAAAAGCATCTCCCTTTCTTTGGGAGGGGACAATTTGGAGAAATATGTCCCACCTGACCACAATTGTAACATGTATTCTTCCCTTTCCTGCACTCCCCGAAGTGGTTCTTCCCACATATATTGCATGCTGGCTTTTTCTGAACACTTCCTTGTTGATTCCCCGAGCTCTTGTCGTTACTGTTGTTGTCCCATTTACGCTTATTACTGTTATTATTATTATTGCCTCCACTGTTACTGTTCTTGCTTCCCCCTTCATTTTTCTTCTTGTTTCTCTCCTGGTTAAACTTGGTCAACGCGTCGCTTCCACCTTCAGCAATGATTGACTTCTCCAACAAAGTTGCGAACGAGTCAATCTGCAGTACTGCTACCTTGTTGAATATCCAAGGTCTCAATCCATTCTCGAACCTCCTGGCCTTGCGTTCCTCCGTGTCTACCTGATGTGGAGCGAACCTGGCCAGCTCATTAAATTTTGCCGCGTACTCCGGTACCGACATGTTCTCCTGTTTCAGTTCTAGAAACCTTACCTTCATCCTACTTTTCATACTTTTCGGGAAATAATTCTCGTCGAATATTTCCTTAAATTTTGTCCAGGGCACCACACCATCCCCAGCCCTATTCTGATTGGCTTCCCACCAGAAATTGGCTTCGCCCTTCATCATGTAGGTAGCAAAAACTGTCTTTTGCTCCTCAGCTACTCTTGCGATAACGAACGCCTTCTCTATCTCCTTTATCCAAGACTGGGCCTCTATCGGGTCCGACGTTCCCCTAAACTCTGGCGGTCCCACCGCTTTAAAATCTTTGAAATTTGCCAACTGAGTTGGTGGTGGTGGTGGTGGATTTGCTACAACAGGATGTCTGTGTTGCATTGCCTCAGCTAGCATGTCGACGAAGTTTTGCATAGGGTCTACATTGTGACCCCCCGCGTCGTTGTTAACTGACTCTTCTACCCCCTGGTTCCTTGGTGGTTGTCTACGTGGCGGCATTTTCTGTTATAAACAAAAATTTACATTATTATACTTATTACATCTTTTTCATTTCATTATTTTGTATCTTAGGCAATGTTTAGCTAACATACAAGTAATTATTTCAACACGCATATAACATAAATTTGACTGCATTTATATTTATATGCTAAAACAGTAGTGCGTAGCACTTTACATCAAAAGCATACTGCTATAAATGCTTCTATCCCAGAGAAGCTACAAAAGATGGGATCTGACATATCCTACAACTTCCTAGAGTTGGGATTTAGTGACATATTAACCCTCTAATAAAACAAAAGTTGGGTTCTACTGCATCTATTTACATACGAAATTAGAAAACAACTACTACTACTACTGACTGCGCATCCCCCTACGGATCGCGTCGTCATACTCCTCATCCCCGATGGCCATCACCACACTCCTGCTGATGGTGTGCATAGACTGGCCCTCCTCAGCTGGGTAGTAGTGCACCCTGCTCTGAAGCCTACCATATGAAGATCGGTAGACGTAACTAAGTCTATCCGTCCTCACCCGCTTCTCGCGGACCTCCTCCTCTAGCTCAATCATCTGACCATAAGCGGCATCCCGCTGTCTCTCCATCTCCATTCGGTCCTCTACCGCCTCCTGCCAGTGTGCACGGATGGCGGCCTTCTCTGCCTGTACTTGCTGAACCTTCAGCTCAGCCTCAGCCAACCTAGTCTCAACCACTGCCAATTTGGCTTGCAGCTCTACATCCTGCTCTACCAGCTGATGAGTTAGCACCGCAAAGTGCTCTACTGAATCCTCGTACTCCTGTACCTGATCCTCAAGTCCTACAATCCTCTCCTTCAGCTCTGTGTTCTCGCCAGAGAACTGATAAGCCGCATCCCTATACTGATCCTCCATGTGCTGATGGGTCAGATTCTGCTCCTCTAGATGCTGGACCCTTGCCTCCAGCCCCTCGTTCCTATCGGTCAGTCCCTCTATGATGTCAGCGGCAGTGGTGCCCATGCCATCAGCTGACTCCTCCTCCTCAGATTCCTCTGACTCTGCCTCATCCTCACTGTAAGGCCTCATGACTCCGCCCCAGACGGGCTCCACACGATCCCCCTCCTCAGGATCTGACTCTGGCTCCTCTACGGGTGCAGCCACCAGCGGCTGTGCAGTATCCATATGGATATCAATATAGTCCTCCTCAGCAGTGCGACTCGACTGTCCGATCTCTGCCATCCTATATCATAAAACAATAACACACGTTAGTACAGCAATAAAATATATTCATTGATGAAATGAAATGATATTTTATCATGTACATCTCGGCTCGATGGATTTTCTCAATCCATCTCCAAAAATACACAACATGATGAATCTCCCCGATTCATCCCCTAACGCACTCGATATGAGTTTAATACTAAGGTTATAACTTAGGTTTCGCAAATCCTAACGTTTCTAACCTACGGCTCTGATACCAACCTGTGACGACCCCAAATCCGGGTTCCATAACCTCGAGTTTGGTTCTCACTATTCAACACATTACTAACAATTAAATACATACATTGCATTTAAATATCGCGGAATAATACATATTGGTTCCCTTCAAAAGGTTACAATACCAGGGTCTATCAACCTTAACATAATAACAGTTCCTATCACAAGGAATTACAAAAGGCTTAAAAACCGTAAATACATAATTAAAGATCTAATTAGCATGCCTAAGCTAACTTAAGCTCTGGCTTTTCCTTTTCCTTTATCCTTCTTTGAGCAATCAGGATTATCTGAAAAATGGTTCATGATATAGCAAGAATGAGCAACTAGTTTGCTCAGCAAGTTTAAAACAATCATATAGATTTAATATATCATGAATGAATGGGAAATATCAACAATGATTCAACAATAGATATAACAATTGTGAATGAAACAGGATTCAAATTTTAATAAACAGAATATTTGAATCTTAAAATGCTGAGTGGTCACTAAGGACCCTGAACTAACTAGGGTATAATAGAGTTTCCTCTGACCCTTTGAGTTGTTTGGTTTTCAAGGGGATCAGCCTATTCAACCCGCTGTATATGCATTACATTTAGTCACTGGCGCCCAAAGTCGGTTTCCCGACACAAAATCCCCTAATTTAGGGTTGTTCAATTCTCAGACTTAATATAAGAAATCCGCACCCAACAATGGTTTGGATAAGCTTTTAAAAGTATTCAAGTTATTGAATTTAGAAACGCAATGTCTAGCTGAACTATTAGCTTCAGACATTTTTAATACAGTTCATGAATCAAGAACTAACAAGCTTCAAATGCACTAAGTGCGATTGTATAAACAATATGGATGTGGAATAATTTTAAATAATTAAACCACTTCAAGCTTTAACAATAAATACAAGTATGGAAACTTGTTCAACGATAATAATTGAGTAGGGTTAGAGAACTTGCCTGTTTGCTCAGCTACAATAATTGTCTAGCTTTAACTAACTTGCTTTGAAAGACCTAACATTAATAAAGTCGGTCTAATAATTAGTACGACGTATTTGCATAATTATACGCTTAATAACGAACTTATTTACCACATAAGTACTAACACATAAATTACATTAGTCAAAACAATATTATTAACCTTATAGACACTTAATCATTTTAGGTTAATAATTTAATAAGTTAGAAAATATTTTTCTTAAGTGTTGGACACTTATTAAACCCTTAAACAACTTATTATAATTGTTTAGTTCAATTCAATTTATTTTATTAACTCAATCTCTTTTTAATTACTATTTAATATTGATTAAATAGAAATTAATTAATTAACTCTAGTTATTATAAATAATAACTAATTGTACTTACTTATTATTTAATTATAATTAAATAATAAATAATTATTAACTTAGTTTAAACCTTCTTTAATTTAATGTTAATCAACCAATAATTAACCAAGTAATTAACCTTACTTATTATTTAATTAAGGAAATTAAATAATAGTTTACTAATCTTAATCCTCTTTAATTATTATTTAATGTCAATTAAATAATAATTAATTATTTAATTAATTTTAATTATTATTTAAGGTTAAATAATAATCAAATCATTCTTATTTATTATTTAAATTAAATAATAAATTATTACTCTAATAACTTAATTTCCATTAATCGTTATTTAATGTTAATTAAATAATAATTAATTACTTAATTATCTTTATTTATTATTTAATAATATTTAAATAATAAATAATTAATTTATAAATTTTATCTCTCTTTAAATATTATTTAATAGGCATTAAATAATAATTGCTAATTTATCATCTTTATTTATTATTAACATTTAAAATAATAAATAAATAATAAATTTATTTAACCTAACCATGGTTTAGCTAACTAGATTAATATTTAAAATATTTAAATATTAAACTTTATGAAAAATATCCTCCCCAATATTATTTTTGTATTATTATTATTTTTGTTATAATTTTAAATTAATTTTCAAATATTTAAATTAATTAAAATTAACCCGAATGGCATTTTCGTAAATAAGTTGAAAAACCGGACCGAGGGCAGAATGGTAATTCTGCCAAGAAAAACACGGAGGGGCAAAATGGTAATTTCGCCGAAAAGTTTCTTACCGCGCATTGCGCGCGTTTTGGTTTGTTACGGGTCAAAACGACGCCGTTTTTGAAAAGCCGGAAACGGCTTCCGCGCGTACGCGCGGAGTGAATTTTCTACGGACGCCAAACGACGTCGTTTGGCTCCGCGTCCTCGGTGAACAGTGGCAGCCGCGCATTGCGCGGAAAGCCTTAAAATTTTTTTCTTCCCGCAGAACGTGAACAGTGTTTCCGGCTACCCATTTTAAATAAAAATATACCTTCAATAAATCTTTAACTCTTCAATAAAAATCCAAAAAAATTACCAATCATCTTATATTAATTTATAACATGAAAAATTAATTTTTCATGATTTAATATCAATATTTTTTTATAAAAATTTTTACATCACTTAAACTACCACAAATCATAACTTTTTGTGTATAACTCCATTTTGAGTGATTCAAACTTTGTTTTTCTCATGATTTAATGTTCTATAATATTAGAACATCAAACCTAAGTTTTACAAAAATATTTTTGGTAATATATTTCAAAACTTGTTTACACACTACTAAACACATATTTTAGCATATAAAATATACCAAAATACAAACCAAACATATTAAACTCAAGTATGGCATAATTATTACCTCTACACATTAATAATTATATTAACATGCTTATACTAACATGGTGATTTATTTAATTTAAAAACAAAACTTTATTTAAAATAACCATTACCTTGATTTAATGGCTATCTTTCTTTTTCTTCCAAAGTAGGTGATGAATGAAGATGACATGCACCAAGAACTCCTTCTCCTCTCTTAGTATTTTGATCTTACTATTTTCTCACTCTCAAATGCTCTCTAGCTCTCTCTTTTGTTTGAAAATAAAAGATGAGAAATGATTTTCAAAATCTACTAAATTGTAAGTATACTTACAATGGGCATAGATATAAAATCTATATCTATCAAATTTCCATAATGAGAGAGCAAGGATACTTACACAAGAAAGCTAGCCATACATAGTTGGTGAAAAGAGGCATGGTTTATGTACTTAAAAAAAAAATAAAACAAGCAACCATTATTTAATTAAATGAAAAATAAAATAAAACAAAACCTCACTTTTTCTCTCTCATTCATGCATGTCGGCTGATCTCCCTTCTTTTGTCCCAAATTAAGTGTCACTTTTTACTTTTTAAACAATTAATAGTTAATTTAAGTATTTTCCAAGTGGGCCAATCATTGGGCTTTAATTTAAAATACCAATTGGGCTTCTATTAAATTATTTGGGCTACTAAATTGTCAAATTTTATTATTCTCCACTTGGGCTACTAATTGACCCATGTTGGGCTAATTTAATAATTTACATTAATTATTCAATCCATGATTAAATAAATAAATAGGTTGAATAATTAATTAAATATTTTAACCCATAAGTATTAAATTACTAAATGGACTAATAAATATTATTATTAATATTTCACATTATTTACATTAATTAATAATCATATTAATTAATTTATTATATTTAATTCACTCATTATATTCAATTTAATTGAATATTTAAATAATAGGAAACTTATCAATTATTTTGATATTAAAACTTTAGGGTTTATTCACTAATTTAATAACATATTAGTGACCCCCTTTAATTAATTTTAGTAATTAATTACATAATTATTTAATCACATAATTAATTAATCACATAAAAAGATTTAAATAATCTCTTAAAATTAACTCGTTGGAAATTAAATTAATATTTTAATTAATAAAAATGTGGAAATTCTAGGACATTACAAAAATATAATAGCAAACACGATAGTTCTTCATTTATCTGAAATATAAGAAATTAATATATATATTTTATAATTTTTAATTAAAAATATAATCTTAAAATGGACAAAAAAATTATATATATATATATATATATATATATATATATATATATATATAGGGGAATGATCCATAGCAAACGTTTGCTATGGACACTATTCCAACAAACGCATCTTCAACCGTTGAAATAATAATGTTAAAGGATGAGATGATTTTCACCCGCTATCTAAGATAATGGGTAGGACAAAAAAAAAAAAGAAATTCATAGTCCACCCCGCATCTTAGTTAGCAGGTGGAGTGGATTTTTTTTTTTCAAAAAAATTCTCCACCCGCTAACTTAGATGCCGGGTGGAGTGAATTTTTTTTTTTTTGTTTAAACTAAGTTTTAAAAAAAAAATATTCCACCCGTCAACTAAGATGATGGGTGAAAAAAAATTTTGATTTTTAATTTTTTTTTTTTTGGTTAAACTTAGTTTAAAATTTTTTTTTAAAAAAAAAAAAGAAAAAAAGAAAAACAAACTCCACCCGTCAACTAAGATGACGAGTGGAATTTTTTTTTGATTTTTGATTTTTTTTTTTAAACTTAGTTTTTAAAATTAAAAAAAAAAAACAAAAACAAACTCCACCCGTTAACTAAGATGACAGGTGGAAAAAAAATTTTGATTTTTGATTTTTTTTTTAAACTTAGTTTTTAAAATTAAAGAAAAAAAAACAAACTCCACCCGTCAACTAGGATGACGGGTGGAATTTTTTTTTTATTTTTGATTTTTTTTTAAACTTAGTTTTTAAAATAAAAAGAAAAAAAAAAAAACAAACTCCACCCGTCAACTAAGATGACCGGTGGAAAAGTTTTTTGATTTTTTTTGTTAAACTTAGTTTTAAAATTTAAAAAAAAAAAAAAAAAAAAAAAAAAAACAAACTCCACTCGTCAAGTAAGATGACGGGTGGAAAAAATTTTTGATTTTTTTTTTGTTAAACTTAGTTTTAAAAATTACAAAAAAAAAAAAAAAAAACTCCACCCGTCAACTAAGATGACGGGTAGAATTTTTTTTTGATTTTTGATTTTTTTTTTGTTAAGCTTAGTTTTAAAAATTTTAAAAAAAAGAAAAAAAAACAAACTCCACTCGTCAACTAAGATGACGGGTGAATTTTTTTTTTGATTTTGAATTTTTTTTTTGTTAAACTTAGTTTTAAAAAAAAAAAAAAAAATTTCCACCCGTCAACTCAGATGATGGGTGTAAATTTTTTTTGATTTTGTTTTGTTTTGTCTTTTTTTTTTAAACTTAGTTTCAAAAATCAAAAAAAAAAAATCCACCCATCATCTTAGTTGACGGGTGGAGGATATTTTTTTTTAAAACTTATTTTAAAATAATAATAATAATAATAATAAATTTTCATTCCACCTGGCATCTAAGTTAGCGGGTGGAGGATTTTTTTTTTTTTTGGTCCTATCCGTTATCTTAGATAGCGGGTGGAAATCATCTCATCCTTTAACATTATTATTTCAACGGTTAAAGATGCGTTTGTTGAAATAGTGTCCATATCAAATGTTTGTTATGGATCATTCCCCATATATATATATATATATATATATATTTAGATTTGCTTTGATCCCCCCTCTCATTCGGCCCACTCAATTTTGTTACTCTTCACTCTTCAAGCATCCCTTTCCCAACTGGGTATAGCCTTATAGGTATTATCAGCAGGTTATGAGAATTTATCCTTTTCACTGTTAAAGCGAAGAAGCTCTGAAGTTAGGTTTCTGATTCTTTGGAAATTAAGGTACTATTTTTCTCTGCTTTACGTTTCTATTTTAATTTTTGCATTGACTCATTTTTTAAACTTGTAGATTTGTGTTTTGAATCTGGGTCAGTCTCTGATTGTTGGATCTGTATTGGGTTTGGTTGATAATTGTGATTCTGTGATCAGGATCTGGTTTTTGTTGAAATGTCCCATGTTCATGTATTTGATTGTGATGAATTCATCTTTATGGGATTATTAGGTGCTTATTATGAAACTATATTTCTTCAGGAGTGAGGTAATTGACTCTGTTTTTTTTAAACTTTTTTTGGTGGTCCTTCAATCCTTTTTATTTCTGCTGAGTTCTACTTTCTTGATTTTCATGGAACTGATTTTGATTTTATGTTTCATTTCTCCTTTTGGTGAAGAGTTGCATAATTGAAATTTTCATTCTCTGCTTAATTCAGAATCTACCTCTTTCAATGGCTTTGCCAATACTTTTATGCTGACATGTAGCAGTTCCAACTTAACTGCTTGAACTTTCTTGTTTTTATGTAGTTTAAGGTAATTTCATTTTTTTTTTCCTGAAAAGTTGCATTAATTTCTTTTATGCGGTTGTTTTTTGGAATTCATTTATAAAGTTTAAATCTTGATCAATCTCTATCACATTATTGAAACTGGCTTCTGCTGAAACACTTTATAACATCTCGGTGATCATTTCAATTGTTTGTAAATGTGGTCGCAGTGCTAGAGGGAATTTATGTTGCGCTGTTAATGGAAAGAAATATGATTATTAGAATGGGTGCTGACCGATGGTTTTGTTGAATCTGATCTTTACAAAGGGTCTTTGTTTCCTCCAATGGCCTCAAAAATTGGTCCTAGACATCCACCTGAACAGAAACAAAAAGTTGCCGGTGCTCATCAAACAGTAGAGGCAAATGATCGCATGTCTTTGCCCTTGCAGATATCAAAGGCAAGCAAACTGAAACCGGTTCCCCATGAACTACTGTCAGTATCTGCGCAGATTACAGTGAAGCCAAATAGTATACCACCAAGTTCGAAGCAAATTGAATCTTCCGATTCATTGGCTAATAAGGCTGATTCAAGTAATTCCTATCCCAGTGTTGAAAAATTGTCAATTATAGGTAGTCCCGCAAGAAATGAGACTAAAAGCTCATTAGAAGTATCTGCTGATCATGAAAAGAAAATATCTGAGCACGGAAGTGTGAAGAATAGTTCAGTTTCTGCTAAAGTCAGTGATGGGACCAGTGGCCTTGCGAAAACCAGCGGGAGTGCCAAGATTAGTGATCGTCTCGACTTTGTTGAGAGTGGAAAGAGTAGTATGTGTAGAGGAAGCGCAAGCACTGATGTGAGTGACGAGAGCACAAGCAGCAGTTTTAGTACCAGTATTAGCAAGCCCCATAAAACCAATGATTCAAGATGGGAGGCCATCAAAGTTGTCCGAGTGAGGGATGGAGCTTTGGGTTTGAGCCACTTTAGATTGCTCAATAGGTTGGGCTGTGGAGACTTTGGGAGTGTTTACCTCGCAGAGTTATGTGGAACCAAGTCTTATTTTGCAATGAAAGTCATGGATAAAGCATCTCTAGCTAGTCGGAAGAAACTTCTTCGGGCTCAGACAGAAAGGGAGATACTGCAATCTCTGGACCACCCCTTCCTTCCAACTTTATACACACATTTTGAGACAGACAAGTTTTCATGTTTGGTGATGGAGTTCTGCCCCGGAGGAGACCTGCATACACTTAGACAGAGACAGCAAGGGAAACATTTTTCAGAACTAGCAGTAAAGTAAGCTTTCTTCTCATGTCATCCTGATCTGAAATGAGTATAATACTGTATATTGCTTTCTTTGTAATAGTTGATATGCATGTTCTTATTGATCTACAGTTATCTTTCTTATTTATGTATATCTGTAAAAGACAGTTGTCGAACTTCTGTCCTCAACGGAGCCAGCTCATCCTTCCGAGTGAAGGGCTTCTGGAACACTCCAATTCGTATCACTTACAATTGAAATATTACGTGTTTACATCTTGCTGTTTATTACTGTGACCTTATCTTGCATGTTGAATAATATCCATTAGCATTCTTTTAACATGTCCAAAAACTTTATGTATGTCCATTAGAGGTCACTGACTCCCGTAAAAGCATTAAAAGATTTATGGAAAATTTCTTTCTTTTTTAGTTTATTTTTCCTAAAATATAGATCCAAATAATTTATTCTCCCCATTAAAAAATACTTTAGTTATTTACAAATGGATCCTAGATATGCATCTAGCTCACTTCATTATTTGAAAAGTTTTATGTGCCCCTATTAGAGGTTTCTTTATTTGCCTTTCTTTTCTTATGGCTTTTAAAAAAAAAGAAAAAGGATTTGTCCTATTTCTGGTGCTGATGCAAGTGAAAAATGGGTGCAATCTTCTCAATTTTATGTTTTGCTTCTTTAATCCTTATGTCATTTCATATTACGTATATTTATCAGGCTAGGGATTTTTATTTAGCTGAGCAGTTTCTGTTTAATAGGTTTATTTATATCAATTGCTCTGTGAATGACTTACCTATTTACGTTAAGAGTTTCATAAAGAAGTCTCTTGACTCTTTCTCTATAGAATTACTAAGCTTCTTGTTGAATACCAAAACAATAGTGAAGGGTTAGATTGAGACTTAAAATTATTAATATTCTATGTGGTATGGAACGTAAACATTGATAGTATTGGGAGTTTGTGATGAACTCTAGCATGTCATAGTTGAATACTGTCACGTTCCCTTGCTTTCCCTCTAGTGGTTGTAGCTCTTTGCTCCACTAAATGCTTAAGACTTACAAATGGGGAACTTATTATCAAGGCTTTGGGAATGTGAGCAACTTAAAATTTATTACAACATAGTGATAATCAAAAACCATAGTGGCTAAGTTCTACATTCAACAATCTAAAACTTGAAACACTTTATTTTGGAACTTGAAATGTCAAATTAGTGTTAGAATGGTTGCTGGATCAACTTTGTTGATTTTGGAACTTTTAAAATTGTTATTCTGCAGATTTTATGTTTCAGAAGTTCTCCTAGCTTTGGAATATCTCCACATGCTTGGGATTGTTTATCGTGACCTTAAGCCAGAAAATGTCCTTGTGAGGGAAGATGGACACATAATGCTCTCAGACTTTGACCTTTCTCTTCGTTGCACTGTTAGCCCAACTCTTGTCAGGACCTCATCCATGGAGTCAGAGCCCCTTCGCAGAAACACCGTTTACTGTGCCCAGCCAGCCTGCATCGAGCCTTCCTGTATTCAGCCGTCCTGTGTAGTTCCAACCTCATGCTTCTCGCCTCGCTTCTTTTCTAGCAAGTCCAAGAAAGATTGCAAACCCAAAAATGATATTGGAAATCAAGTGAGCCCTTTACCCGAGCTCATTGCTGAGCCAACCTGTGCTCGGTCCATGTCATTTGTTGGGACACATGAGTATTTGGCACCTGAGATAATCAAGGGAGACGGTCATGGAAGTGCAGTAGATTGGTGGACATTCGGGATCTTTCTATATGAATTGTTATTTGGTAAAACTCCGTTTAAAGGATCTAACAATCGAGCGACATTGTGTAATGTTGTGGGCCAGCCTCTTCGTTTTCCCGAGTCAACGCCTGTCAGTCCTGCTGCTAGAGATTTGATTAGGGGTTTGCTCGTAAAAGAACCGCCGAACAGATTAGCTTATAAAAGAGGGGCCACTGAGATTAAGCAGCATCCCTTCTTTGAAGGTGTGAATTGGGCCTTGATACGCTGTGCTACCCCGCCTGAGATCCCTAAGCCAGTCGAGTATGAGCAAATACCCGCCCCAGCTTCATCAAGTGAAAAAACTGCAGCGGCTCCAGATCAGAAAAGTTTCAACAATTACTTGGAGTTTGATTTCTTCTAGAAAAAAGTAGTTGTGGTTGCAAGTAAGTAAATTGATTTTGTTTATTGGTATTGAAAACGATGTGAACATTTCAGCTGTATTGATTATCATAAGGAGTATTATGTTGCTGCCTGCAACGGTTTCACCTCTGTGTTTGCAGGATGATGGATGGGAACACCACCTTCAGTTGCAGGCATAAAGATGGCTCCCTTTCTCAAGTGCCTGTGGATTTGAAGGTCAGCGCGCTACTTCTGGTCAAAGAATCCGAGAAAAAACACAAGTTCCAAGCATAAAATAGGAGGGAGGGAAAGTCATGGGGGAAGCAGTTTGATTTGTACATTCTTCTCTCCAGGCAGATACATCTGTCTAGAAAATTTTAAAGATTATGTAGGTAGGTAGGCACGTACGTAGCACAATCTTAGACATACCAGACTTTGCAATGCTTTTTAATGAACCAGAATTTGAATGAAGTGCAGTTGTTGTTTGTCAGTATGCTCTTCTGCATCATGTTACCTCCTGGGTTGGGTTTATACAAGGACAAGAAGCTAAATGTATCAATGATAACTGGCACAAGAGAAATAAACAAATTATTATTTTTTTTATGAAAGAAATAATAATTACTTGCATAATATTTTTTACCTTACAAAAAAATAGAGAGAACATATTTTTAAATAATAATTACGTACGTATAGATTCCCTTTTTAATGTTTTGTTAAAATAAGTCATCACATTTCTTTTTAGAAAATAGAAAACTCTTTTTTTTTTTTTACAAAAAATAAAATAAAATAAACAAATGAAACTTCATTTCAGAATAGAGAGAATATTTAAGTGCACAATTTATTTATTTTTACCTTACATATTTAAATGGAGGGAACATATTTTTAAATAATTATTCTATTTTTAATGTTTTGTTAAAACAAGTCATCATCATCTTTTTATATTTTTTATATTTTTTTATGTTATCTTTCAAAATAGAGGGAACATATTCTTAAATACTAATATTTAGGTGCATATAAATTCTCTTTTTAATGTTTTGTTACAATAAATCATCATCATCTTTCTTATTTATAAGAATTGCATCATATTAAAAGTTGACATATTAATCTTCATATATTTAGATTATAATATATTCCCCCATAAATTTATAATTGACAACATTTATAAGCTTTAAGAATATATTAGTAATTAAACATTAATAAAAGACTAAATGAGTGAGACAACTCTTGTTACTACCAATTAATTTTTCCTTGCATTAAGATTGAAAAATATAAAGAAACACAAACTTAAGAAAAAATAAATTAATTACTATTTTATGCTAAATTAACTAAGTTCATGACAACTTAACTTTTTATCAAGAATTATATTTAAGAAATTAAAATTAATTATATATTTTAATATAATAAAAATAATAATAATAGAAATTAAATTAGTAAGTATGGTAAAAGCGAGGAACAAACAAAATGCGATGAATGAGGGTTGTAATAATTAAAATTTGCAGCAGTGTATATATATTGCCATGAACGTGACTGTTGGGATATAATTTATTAGAGTTTGGATTAGGTATGGGCCCAAGCTTATTTACTGTTTGGGGTATGGGCTGAACTATTTTTACACACTATGATGGGTCCGATATTGATCAGGCCCATTCAAGTGTCCTTTTGGGACGACTTGATAAAATTATGAGGGTTAAAGTCCATATTGACTTTGAATTCTAAATTGGATTATGATTCCAGATCTTAGAGGTCATAATGATTGACCGATTAAATCATAGACATAATTGAATTATAATCAAGGGATTTTCAATCCTAATCGGTCAAAGATGCTTATAACAGGTTGATGAAAAAGTATAAATACAGCTACAAGCGTGGAGAAACATTTTACATAATTTTTTCATATCAAATATCAATTTATTCAAGCAGTTTGGGTTTTTCATTGTTTACGTTTTTTTGCCTGTATTTATTCTCACATTGGAGTATCCTAGGACGGCCCAAGTCTTAGCCAGATTTGGGGAATGTTAACGGTTGTTTCTAGTGCAGGTTGTTCGCTATTTGATGATTGCAGTAGCGGATAAAATCAAGTGTCAACATTGATGCTAGAAGGAGGGCATGTTGATATTTGATCCAAAAATCCCCAAGTTTTGTTTTTTGAGGTTACTGTTATAGCGGATAAGGGAAATTCAATTAGGGACCAGCAAGGATCTTCTATTGAACCAACTACACGTCGTGTGTTGGGGTTTGGTGAAGGATACACTTGGGCCTAACCAGATCTTGGAGACTCGATCAGTATTTATCCGACTTTGACTATTCACACAATCAATTTCATTGGATTTTGACTTGCATAGGAGAAAGCCGAATTTACAGACCCCTGATTAGGAGGATCAGGATAGGGGGTCAACACAACGTGACCAGTGAGAGCAAATTAGACTCTAGAAGATTAAAGAAGCAGAGTTCGAATTGGAAACCTTAAGACCTCGACAACGGGAGTGGGATGCACACTTATCCGAACTCAGAAAGGAGGAAGATCTGCCAACCACAATTGAAGGTGGAGAACGGGAGGAGACCCCATGGAGTAGACCTCAGACAAGGCAAGAAAAATTTATAATGTTGTAATCTTTTGAGATACCGATATTCAAATGTAATGTAAGTAAATCCTGGATAATATAATATTAAGTTATGAAATGTTATACTAATATTGTAAATAATTTGTATTATATAGTTGGTTATGTATCATGAGTTAGATAATGATGCACCAAATTTGGAGTAGTGAGTACTCGTATTTGGGGACACTACAAGTTGGTATAAGAGCTGTAGGTAATAACTCTTAGGTTAGAGGACCTTAGGACATAACCAGGAGAGGATAGGAAAAGTTAATAATCTGTGAACTCACATAGAGTTTTTTTAAATAAATAAATAAATAATAATACATATATTTTATTATGATGTACTGACTAAATTATTAAATGTTATTGTAGGATGTCTAAAGATGAAGACCAAAGAGATAGTCCAGTAGTCTGGAAAGAAATTCATGTAGCTCGAGATGAGTCACTAGCAGTACCTGAAGCTGGAGCAGCTGTAGTTCCTGAGGCTGTAGTAGATGAGTACGAACCATAGTTGGATTTGAGAGAGGATCCTGAGTCCGAAGAGGGATCCGACGAGAGGTCCGAAGATAGTTTGATAGATTCCGTCAAGGAAAGAGAATTTACTAAGTTAGGAGCACATATACAAAGCTTAGTAGCTAGGAATTCTGAATTGGAAACTAAAGTACAAGAATTAGAGACTAAGGTTTGAGAGCTTTAATCTGAAAATCAGTATCTACAAGAATGCTGGGAAGAAGAAATTACGGATCGAATAAAGGCTAAAGAACAAATGGAGGCATTAACCGAAGAATTAAGGGGACAAAAAAGAAAGATAGATAATATGATGAAATAAATGTTGTACATATATATATATATATATATATATATATATATATATATCAACTCGTGAAGAAAAAAATAAAAGAAAAGAAAGAAGTTATGTATATGTCATCTTTGTAGAAGATATAAGTTATGTGTCTTAGATCCCAACTTTTGTAGTAATAATGAAATATATAAAGAAATAGTGTGATGTTATAAAATATAAATAATATGTACTAGTAAGCATGCTATAATATATTAATGTATTAAATTTTTAGATCATTTAAATTGCATGCCTTAAAATATTAATGTAGTAAGTCAGATACTTTGTCTTATTGTAGGATGTCTAGCGAGGATGAAGTTAGGGACATTCATGTAGCATGGGAGGCACTAGTCATTGAACCCTCACCTAAAATAGAACCTAAATCTAATAGTGAATTAAGAGAAGATATATAGGAAGAACCTGAAGAAAAGCCTGTAGAGGACCAGGCAGTACCTAAAGTAGTAGTAGCTAATGCTATACACGTTGAGGAAGATTACTCGGAGATGAATATGCTTGCAGATATATAGATATTGATGAATTATATAGTTAATGATAATCAGGAACTAAGAGGTAGAAATCAATATTTAGAAGAAAGGAATCAAGAGCTAATTGCTAGAAATCAAATAGTAGAAGCAATAGTCCAAGCATTGTAAGAGAGGGTTCAAGAGACAGAGGATAGATATAGGGAGCTAGAATCACTATGGAGCATAGAAATTGACACCCGTATTCTGGTGAAAATAATACTAGATGGGATAGAGGAAGAATTAAAAAGAAAGAAAAGGAAAATAGATTGAATGATGTATCATTTTTGGCATTCTTATGGAAGAATTATAGATAAGATTGAAGGCCATCCTAAGGAATATGGTCAGACAATCTATACCATGAACAAAGACTTGGTACGATTCATAGTTCATGATGAATACAAAGACACTGCAGTTGGAGGGTTATTCCAGTAATAGATATAAACTACTTTTGTAAGAAGTATGTATGAGTGTGTAATCTTATGTTTTGATGTATAAATATCGAATGCATTTAGTAAAGTAGGGTTTAATATGTAAAGCAACTAACTGTTGTATAAAAGAAGAATGTATGTCTAATGATGTGTAATAGTATGGTGTGTTTTATGAACATATGTTTTGTAAATAATGAATGGTGTTATTTATGTACATGTTTGGTTTATATAATGATTATAATAATACGTTGTTACATTAAATAGAATATGTCGCGAGGACGACCACGAATGAAGACTGTTAATGAGGAACCATAGGAGAAATTTGAACAACATACGTATCGTGAACCGAATCAAAACCCTCTATAACAATTTGTAGACTTATTAGTAGAAACACTTCAAAATAAGACTTAAAACCCAAACCCACCTGCACCGAAATTGTAACTTTTAAAGATTTTAAGAATGTGGGACCCCCAGAGTTCAAGGAAACCGCTGAGCTTATAGAGGCTCAAGCATGGATTAGAGGAATAGAAAAAGCTTTTGTGATTGCTAGAATAGGGGAAAATCAAAAGATGATGTTTGCCACCTATATGTTGAAAGGAGAAGCTAAATTTTAGTGGGAGGCTAATCAGAACATGGCTGAAAAAGGGGTAATGTAAGACCCCGAAATTTTATGAAATATAAAATTTATTTTTTTCTTCATATATATTTTCATGAAACAGTAAGTGGTTAAATTGATAAAGTTAAAAGTTAAGGATGTTATGTGTAAATTATATTATGTCGGGGAATATTCTTTTGGTCGGGGAATATTCGTATGACGGCGCCGTACGAACCAATCATTGGTGGACCCCACAAAGAATAATTGTTGGATATAGAAAATGACATAAACAATTTTTAAAATGGTCAATGGTACTATTACTTTTAATTGTTAAAATATCCGGTGGTAAAAGAATAGTAATATACGGTATTACAAGTAACATACGGTATTGCACAGTAGCGCACGGTATTGCACAGTAGCACACGACATTGCACAGTGTTTCGTATTATTAAACTGATAAAGTGGTTATCGTACAATATTTGACTTTATTGTCACATGCACAATAATTCATGTTATTAAATTGATAATTGTCACAGTAGCATATGCACAGTAATTCACATTATTGAATCAATAATTGTCATGACACAGTAACGTAATCTTTCTTTTGCATTATTGTTATCTCTATTATGATGTTATTTAAACAGTTGTATTTCATTAATTAATTGACTTGATATCTAACTCAGAAAATCAACTACACTGTATTTATAACAATTAGTCATAATAATGAATAAGTGTTAATTATTGTTGAATAATTGAATTGATAAAGTTATTTATTTATAATATAAAGTTAGGTGATATAAAATGAATGGTATAGATTAAAAATAATATAGAATTTAAAATGGATGGTGTAGATTAAAAGATGATCTTTAAATGAATGGTTTAGATTAAGGAAATCTTAAAAGATGAAATGAATGGTATAGATTAAAGATAATATAGAATTTGAAATGGATAATGTAGATTAAAAGATGATATTTAAATGAATGGTTTATCTTAAAAGATGAAATGAATGGTATGGATTAAACATTATCTTGAAATGAACGGTTCAGATTAAATTAGAAAATCTTGGTTATGATAAGATTTTTGGCTATTAATAGAGGCCTTAACTTAAGGATTTTTCATAAACTTCCTTACTTGTTCTTTCTTTCTCTCTCTAAATACTTCTTGTGAAAGTTTTCTCTAAGTGTGTGCTTAAGTCATCATGAGTATTTGTGAAGATTTATAAGTGTACGTGTACTGTTCAAGTTAATCAACCTCATTTAAATCAATATCCAGTCACGTGTTAAGGTAAGGAATTATCATTATTTGATTCTCGAAAATAATATCGTTTCTTTCTTACTCATAAGATGTGCCATTTATTTTCATGTATTAATTTGTGGGAATAACCTTACGGTGCGGAGTACTGCCTGTTGGTGAATAACCTTTCGTATTCATTCCTTATTAATATCTGAGAATAACCTTACTGCGCGGATTACCGCCTGTTTGGTGAATAACTCTTCGTATTCAATTTTTATTAAATTGTGGGAATAACCTTACGGCGCGGATTACCGCCTGTTGGTGAATAACCTTTCGTATTCATTCCTTATTAATCTCTGAGAATAACCTGACTACGCGGATTACCGCATGTTTGGTGAATTACTCTTTGTATTCATTTCTTATTTGTCTCTTGTGGAAATAATTTGTCTACACGAATTATCACATGACACTTTTATTGCATATTCGTTTATAATATCATTTTCTTTCATATTCGTAAGTGATATTATTTTTCTTTATAGTGTGTTATCGATATAGACAAGAGGACCACATGGCTTTTAATTGTTCAAATCCAAGGAGGAATTGTTGTTTTGTGTGTGGTGCTTTAGATCACCAAATGCGGGATTGTCCAAAGAAGAAAGTGGGAATGGAAGGAAGTAGTAAAAGTAATAAACCACTAATGATCACTAGACCGCTTGCATCATTTTGACTGACAGTAAGAACCTTTAATATGACAGTTCAAGACACGATGACACCTAGGGATAGGGTATCAGGTATCATTTGAATAAATTACATAAATGCTATGATTACCTGTTCATTGTATTTCATGAAATTTTCAGTCAGTTATATTTATCTTATGAATTAATGGATTCTCTTTTGAATATTGAAATGTGCTATTCGTGGATTGGATCGATCCTCATAAGGAAGTAAACGGTTACGAGTTACAACAATTGAAAAGGACCTAATTTATGAGGAAATATTATTTTTTATAAGTATAATGATTCTAGGGACAGAATCCTTATAAGGAGGGGATAATGTAAAAGCTGAAAAATTTTCATATAAAAAAAATGGGAATGAAAATTGTTTAATAAAATTAGAAATTTGATTTTGGAATATGAATCATAATTATGTATAAATGCAAAACGGAAATTTAGAGAATTATTTCATAGGAGAAAATGAAAATTTAATTATAAGTAGTGGGAAAAGAAAGGAATGGACTAAGAAAATGGATTAAGAAGAGGAAATGGGTTAGGAAGGAAATGGACTAAGGAAAAAAAAGTAATTACAAGCCCACTTGGATATATATAATATATATAGGTTACTCAAGACCATTAGCAAGAGTCCAAGTCTAAGCCCAAAAGCCTTTCGCCCAATTCTAGAATTTTTCAATTTTGGTACATGGGATAAACATTTGTTAGAGAAAAAAAAAAAGGATAAAGAAGGGGGAAGTATCCGACTAAGGAAGGGGGGGGGGGGGAATTATTAGTTCCATGTGATGTATTAAATGAAGTCGTGTGATGTATTTAATGCCCTCTTATGTTGGCAAATGAAGAATGAAGAGATGTGGCCAACTTTGGAACCACACATGCCTAAATCAAGCTTTAACTTCCCAACTAATTTTAATTAAAGTAATTACTTACAAGACATGGGGGGGGGGGGGGGGGGAAGCTTAATTAAGCTGGGAGAAGTATTAAAAAGTTAGGAAGTTAAATAACCTTAATCACATAGTCTTCAATACTTTACCAAACGTGTATTACAAAACAAGAGAGAGAGAATGAAGAGAGACGACTATTATCCGATTTAGATAATGACAATTACACAAAAGTATACGTGATCAATAAGTAATATAATAGTAAGTAGAGTATCGATCCTATGAGAAATTATTACTAATAATATTCAAGAACTAATTTTATATCAACTCCATTTTATTTAAACAAATGAAATAGAATTAAGAATTTAATAATTTAAAACTAAAACTAAATTACTAAGCAAAAATTGATAATATTAGATTTAAATGATAAGATTACAATTTTCCCCAATGTTTCGTATAAATCATTTCACTCACTTTTCAATTATTTAACCATAACAATTCGTTAACTGAGAATTCATAATTTATTTATTTAGCCTCTTCTAGTGGTTGTATAAAAATATCTCTTTTAATTAAATCACTATATTCCTATGTGAAATAATTTAAAACAGAGTCATTAAGAATAAATTCTCATAATAGTTACGTGCAACGTACAAGTATATTCCTATCATATACACAATACATCTAATCATATTTAGATTAAACCCTAAATTTCATATAGGAAATCAAATAATTGCATGGTCAAACAATTATAACATATAAGCATAAAATATTATAAAAAAATTATATATGATCAATAATAATTAAAAAGAGAGTAAATTAATTTAACTAGACATCGGGTTCCAGTTGTAATTTTAAAATAAAATTAGTTCTTTGTAATTGAAAAACATCATAATCATAATATCAAACAACATCTTTAAATTACAAAAATTAAAGAAAGAGGAGAAAATAAAAACAGTGGTAGCAACTCCAAATCTCCACACTCCGCTTTTAATTTTTGTTTTCCTTCGCGTGCTTGAAAATATGATATTTCTCCTTTACTTCAGCTCTCTCTAGGTTATTGTCCCTGGGTTTGGCCTCCCTTGCCATATATTTATAGGTCTCTAATTTTTTCAAACCCTATTAGGATTAATTCTCCAAACCCTAATAGGATTTTTATTCTAATTAAATTTCAATGCTTCCTTTTATTTATTTAGTGGACCCATGACTAATATATTGAAAACAAACTGTTGTTGAAGAAAGAAGTTTTGAAAACCATGCGGTGGGACCTGCAAAAGAAGACAAAAATAAATAAATCTGCCCAGCCCACTCACGCGTGCCAGACGCTTCTCAGCCGATCGCGCATTGTGCGACGTGCACTAAACCTCGCCCAGGCTCGCGCCATGCGCGCTTTGTTAATCTGCTGACCCAAGATGCAAACAATGTTGTTCTGATTCCTCTGCTGCTCCAACCCTAGTACACCTTGCGCGCCTTCCTGTTGCAATGTTTACGATAATGCCTCTTAACATATAATTCCTACAAAAATAAAATTAAAATTAAATAAAAATACTAAAAATAATAATAACACATAATAATAAAAAAAATACTTAAAATACTAAAAATACTTTAAAACTCACAAATTAAAATCAAAATAAAAATAATATAAAATAACCTAAAATAATATAAAACAATATAAATTAATTGAAAACTCACAAATTATTAAGTCTAAAAATATCTGATAAATAGGTATAAATCCCACTCATCAACGGCAACATAGGAGGGGAGGAAGAAGTGCTCAAGCAATAAGCAACAAAGAGGAATAACCTAGTTAAGAAATCTATAAACTCCAAACTATTCCTTTATTCAATTTCTTTTACGAAATATTTTAGATTATGATAGCAAACATGTATTATACTTATACATATATATACATATTGAATCATAATGATAAATGGCTTAGAAGATGGAAAGGTTAGCAAAGAAACCAAGAAAAACCTTAAAACGAAAGTTGTGGAATGATTTTTGGAATAACATAACTCTTCGTATATTTTGATGTTTTGAACTTGGTTAGTCTTGAATCGAAACTTGGTATATAACCTACACGTAGGAAAAAGAATCACTCAAAAATCCATTAAAATGAATAAGTTATGAAGGTTTGAATAAACTAGGAAAAACATGAAAATCAGAAAATAAAATAGAGGAAAATTGCTGCCTAAATTTTCGGGGCATTGTTTAGGTAGCTTAAGTTGCTCAACAAATTAAGGCATTTCAGGGTCCCATAGTGTACCATAACAGGTATCTCCTGTCCAAAACTGAGCTAAAATAGATCACGTATGAATGAGTTATGAAAAAACAAAATTTGGGTTACGAAAAAAGTAAAACTATTATAACTGAAACTAATCAACTCAGAATGGTACAAAATTTTTATTGCAGCTCGGATATGAAGAACATGCTGTATAAATTTCATTATTTTTTGATTAAATCTTGATTTATGAAAAATGTTATAATTTTGAGAAGAAATGACTTATGTAAAAATAGTAAATAAAGCCAAAAATTAAAAAAAAAATATTTTACACATGAAATGAAATTAACTAAGCAAAGTCAGAAGGAAGAAAAATAATAACATAGGTAAGAAATTTTAATAAATAAAATTGAGTCTAGAAAATTAAGAAAGTTAATTAAAGTTTATGTAGAAAATTATATAATATAATTTTACTAACTAATATGCAATAAAAGAGGACGCATGAGTCTAAGTAAAGGTTAATTACATATTTTTATGTAAATATTATAAAAATGATATGAGGGGATGTTTAAGATGGAATTAAGTCGAAGAGAATAATTATCGGATTAAGTTACGATTAAATACCAGCGGTAATTATTAATAGGCACTTGTGAAATTAATTACATAAATCCTTAATTATGGGTGTTGTAGGTGACTGTGTTAAAGAAGTTAATATCATAACTGAGAAAGGGCCATGCATAACATGTGGTACAATAGGCTGATCACTTAGAGTACCACTGACAATGTTTATAACCTATGTGGATAGTACGATAGGCTCATTTTTCTATGTTGTTCCATAATTTTTTAATGATCAAGTTGTTAAAGCTTTTCAATAATTATTGGTTCTTGTTATTGTACTTCATTGATAGAATTTTCTTATATTTTCTGAGCAAATTAATTGCTTGCTCTTTCAAATTATATTTGTAGTTAAAGCAGAAGGTTCAGGAGGGTTGAACGCTAAAGATAAGGGAAATGGTAAAGCTGAGGAAGAAAATTAGAACAATAATAATTAATATAATATTGATAGATATATATCTTATATTGTAATCTTTTGAGATACTGATATTTGAATGTAAAGTAAGTAAATCCTTGGTAATGTAATATTAAGTTGTGAAATGTTATACTAATATTGTAAATATTTTGTATTATATAATTGGTTATGTATCGTGAGTTAGATAGTGATGCACTAAATCTAAAGTAATGAGTACTCGAATTTCAAGGCGTTACAGAATCTTTTGAGAAGAAGGTGATTGGAGAACATGAAGGGTTACCTGAGATTGAAGAGGGAGCCGGGTAGGTTTTTTTTGCAGAGAATAATGAAAAGGTTGGAACGAT
The DNA here is from genome assembly GCA_947179155.2 of Hedera helix. Lineage (NCBI taxonomy): Eukaryota > Viridiplantae > Streptophyta > Magnoliopsida > Apiales > Araliaceae > Hedera > Hedera helix. The sequence continues at coordinate 988,929 of OX359286.1, forward strand.
TTTGTGAAAAGGGATTTGAAATGGATGGGATTTGTCGAGTTTAGTGTTTGCAGATTAATAATGGGCTATTTTGAAAGGGCAACAAAGTTGGGGCACGTGTAGCAGTTACGAAAAATAGTGCATTGTATTTTTAAGGAATTAATTAAATAACAGTTATGATTGGCAATAAAGAAGTATTTTGGAATTTATTTTGTCCGTTCAACATTATTTTTCAAGTGTTACTCTCCTATTAAAAATTTCTTATAATAGGAAAGTGGGGGGTAATGTTGGGGTATAATTTATTGGAGCTCGAATTAGGTGTGGGCCCAAGCTTATTTACTATTTGGGGTATAGGTTGGACTATTTTTTACACACTATGATGGGCCCGATATTGGGCAAGCACATTCAAGTATCCTTTGGGCCGCCTTTGGTAAAATTAGGTGGATCAAAATCCATATTAACTTTGGATTCTAAATTATTTTATGATTCCGGATCTTTGGGGTGATAAGGATTAACCAGTCAAATCATAGTCATAATTGGATTCTAATCAAGAGATTCCCAATTCTAATTGACTACGGATGCTTATAACAAGTTGATGGAAAAGTATAATTACAACAACAAGCGTGGAGAAACAGGTTACACAATTCTTTCATATCAATTATCAATTTATAATAGCAGTTTAGGTTTTCCATTGTTTAAGCTTCTTGGCATGCACTTATTTTCACACTGGAACATTCCCGGACGGCCCAAGCCGTCGCCAGATTTGGGGATTGTTAAAGATTGTTTCTAGTGCAGGTTGCTCGCTGTTTGGTGATTGCAGTAGCGAACAAAATCATGCGTCAACAGTGACCTTCAGATCTTCTTCAATTGACGCTCTCTCGGCCCGCAAGTATCATGCGAGAGCTTTTGACTTAAAGCAGCTGCAAGTAAAGGACTCGTTCATCTGAACCTGCTCTTGCATGGGAAGTTTTGGACTTGTAGTAGCTATATTCTCAATAATAGCATTATTCTTGTGTGGTCTTGGAGATGGAGATGGAGATTGTTGCTCAATTATTGGGTCTTGATCAAACACTTGTTTCTCCCCTTCACATATGATGTTAAGCTCACAGTATTCTGGTACATTTTGCAGCATCTGACCAGCAGCCTCATTTCCTTTTGTAGACCTCAGTTTCCTATATATTTTGATATTGACAATTTTTTTTTATCAAAGATGCTTTAAATATGTCTATGACGAATGTTGAAAACGTCAAATGAGACTTACATTTTGGGACGGAATGCATAATGTTTAAGCATGTCGATGATGATGATGATGATGATGCGTGAAAAAGTCTAAAGTCATATGAGACTTCATTTGGGACGAAGGGAATACGTATAATGTATATTGAATATACCTTAGAGTGGATTTGGAGGTACCAAGGACCAGCTTTCTTATGTTGAGGATAGGAATGAGGTCCAGTATTGCTTTTGCTTCCATGTCACTGTCAATCAATATGGTTTCCACTTTAACCTGCAGGCCTCTCATTATAATTGGAACAAATAATAAAAAGGTGTGTTATTTCTTCACTTTCATAACTTTATAATTGTTTTACTTTTCGAAAATTAAATGATATTAACAGAACAAAAAGTAGGTAAATATTTTATTTTGAACAAATTTTCCGTTGTCATTAAAATTTTGAACAAATTTTCCCTGCTAATATCATCTCCATTTACTTGTATACATGCATGTATGGGAGAAAGACTTGTGCACCTCAGAGGCAGAGCAGATGTCAAGGAATTTTTGAAGGAAATCTCTCGTCTTGCCTCTTTCTTGAATCAAGTACTTCTCCTTCTGCTCTGGGTTCACTTGACTTATTGGAAGCTTTCCTACTATAATTAACATATGCATACACGAATAATTAGAGTCACATGCATGTGGCTCAGTAACTCTTGGTTGAGATCACTATATATATATGACAAAATATCAACTTAATATGGCAGATATTAAAGCTAGAGCAAGGTTTATATTTTGCCGAGTAGAAACAATAACACTCGCCGTGTCTAAAATATCATGTATGTACTTGGCATGTCTAAAATATTGATACATAAATCATTTTCCTTATATTTATGTACTTATATAGACTTTGTTAATTTGAAAAAACTCTTGTTGGGTGGTTAATTAGTCGCATGTTCTAATGGGATTGTTTGATTTAACCTCTTAGAACATGCGATTGGGTGGTCCAAGTCTAGACTAAGGTGTAAGCTAATATATTGGTTGCACTTTAGCTTAATTCAACGCAAGTCCATTTCATTGGGTGGTCCAAGTCTAGACTCGAGAGTTGATTTATTCAAACGCAATAGCTTAACATAACTTTATTTCAAATTGCTAGGCTTCATCTTCATTGTTGATACATCTTTTGGTGCAAGACAAACACTAGCGAATAACAAATTAAACACATTATTAATGAAACATGTGTTTAGACAAGAATTAACACTGCTCTTAAGGTTACATTTTCATCCATTTGCCGATATATATTAGGTAGAATCGTCACACATCTTTAATGAAATACATTTATTTTGTACAAAATTAACTTTATGATCCTAAGGACGTAACACTGTTCGTGTATATATGCAACATCTAATTAATATTTACTCAAAATATGACCTATAGATCCACAGTATACGTGTGTGAGAGAGAGAGAGAGTGAGAGAGAGAGGTTTAATAATGATAAATTAACGTACATGGGGTAGGAATGAAGTGGAGCTCAGGGACGACAAGAATGAGATAAACAACCGTTGAAGGATCCACAGGAATAATGTTGTTCAGTGTCCAAACAAGGGCATCCATGCTGGATTCCTCCTCACTACTCTTCCGAAGTATTGCAACATAATAAACATTATTATTATCTTCATCAGCAGAAGCCAATTCTATTTCTTCATTGATGGACTCCAAAGCTATTTGTATACCATCATTACTACTCTCTTCTTCAATCTCGCTCACACTACTACTACCATTAGTTATCTCCATTTTCCGGCAAAAAATATTGAACACCTTTGATATTGATCACGGACGATGCGGTGTTTTCTTCACCCTTTTCTTCTTTCTTGCGAGAGAGAAGAGTCCAAAAGGTTCAAGTGCATAAAAACCTCATTATCCAAACACTCCTCTTTTTCTAGGCACCATCACCTATACATATAAAGGAGAGTCATTCATAGCACATAATAATTATAAGACTTTATGGTTATATTTGTTTATAAAAAATATAATTAAAATTAGATTATTTATTTTAATTTAATATTATTTTGAATTATTTTATCTCATGACGAGAATTAATAATCTTTTAATGTTAGACTATTAATCTCATAAAATTATTTAATAGCTTGAGATGAGAGGACAATTAATCTCTAACTTTTTATAGTATTATATAGTTTCACATAAATAATTTTATGAATAATAAAAAAATAATTTATAGGACTATTAATTTTTATCATAGGATAAAATAATCCAAAGTAATACTAAAGTAATACAAATAATCTAAGTCTAAATATATTTTTTACAAACAAATATAATCTATATGTCTACTAAATTTTACATCATTCGTTTCAAAATCTAACCGTCATAATTTAAAAACATAACTCTCATACTACAACATAATATTAATTTCGGAGGAGATTGGCATAATATTATGGATAACACTGTGTTGCGGATGGGCCGTGTGCTTTAAATTTTGGACGATAGATATTAAAGATATTAAAATAAACAATATAAGATTTGAGTGGTCATATAAATTCTTATAACCATCGTTTGTTATATATATATATATATATATCTGTGTGTGTGTGTGTATGTGTATGTATATACTTACAGAAAGCCACAGCAAACTAAATTTGTATATTTTCATTATTCTAATAACAATAATGATATAGCCTCCAAATTAGACTGCTACCCAATCAGTGGATATTCAAATACTAACCTTTTGTGGACTTTTCTAATATATGTGTCCGAATTAGTCAACTCACTTGCCTTGGGCTTAACAATTTTTCAATAAACAATCAGGCTGCAAAAATATTGAACAACGGGTATGACAAACCAAATCATCTTGTCCATTTCGTGGAGACACTTCATTAATTTTATAGTTGTTGAGTATTTTACTTGGAGAGTTGACAAGAACAGATGGAATATCCGAATATGAACCCACCATCGCCGGAACAACTTGTCAAAGGTCAATGCTGCTAATATTTATATACATATATGTAAATTTATGTTTGTGATCTAACACTTATAACTCTGTTCCCATTTATAATCTGAGCTGGTTGCATTTGGTACAAACTCGTATTAATTTTGACCTATTAATTTTCTCTTGATGCCAATTTTCACTAACAAGTGCTTGTTTGCGTACGATTATAGAGCGCTCAATGAATTTAGAGTGTCGGACGTATTTGAGAATTTTATTTGTCTATAAATAATTTATTTTGAACCTAATTTATTAAACACATAAATGGCCTCTGGAGTTAAAATACTAAACTTTGAAAATAATATAAACACTGATAACCGAATATATTCGTAGTACATTTCACCTTTCAATAATGTAATTTAAAAAAAAATATTATACGCCGTACAAAAGTGTAAATAAAAAAAAAGTAAAATGAACATATCAATTCTCATATAAAATAGGTATACATGCATCGTCTTATGAAATTTTACTATGCTTACATGGACAAGGTCAAAAATTTGACTCATTTCGACGGACGTGTTTTTGGTTCTGACAACAAGAAAAGCATAAGTTAATAAAAATTAATAATAAAATAAAATATAAAATAAATGTTAATTATTAATAAATGAAATTTGACATAAAAATTTATGTTTAATCTCATATTCTAACAATTATAATAAATATAATATTTAATTTTTATGTATGTAATTACGTGTCCGATAAAATCATACATGGCATAGCAGGCACAAGGCAGATAGAGTAGTATTTGTCGCCAACTTTGACTTATTCATTGAACTAGCCGGATTGATGGATGCTGCCTTACAAAAGTCTTAGCACATCACGTACACACATGCAAAGGCAGAGGAAGGAATCTCTTAGCACATCACATATACATAGACATGCATAGTAGGTCGAATTGGTTTAATTTGGTCTGGATTTGATAGATTTTGGCCGTTAACCAGATCATGCCAGACTTTGACTTTTGGACCTATAGGTCGGGCTTCTTGATCAAAGTCTGGCCTTTTGAGACCTGTAGGCTAGGCCGGGCCATACTTTGGGTTAGGTCAGACCAGTCTTTAGGCCGGGTCAGGCCAGTCTAGTCCTTGGGCCGGGCCGGACCAGACCAGGCCTAAAAATGTAATCAATAAAATTTTAATGTGAAATATAAATATTAAATAAACTAACTACTATATTAATTAAATGTATTGACAAAAAATTAAAAATGAGTAATTAATCAATAACAAATAATGAGTCGGTTACAAATATTTTGCTTCAAAATATTTTAAAAATGTCTTCAAAATTCAAATCTTCAAATAATGCATCTTCCTATCTTCAAAAAATATCTATTCGTTATATCTTCAAAAAATATATCTTCAATATTAAGAAAAAACATATATCTTCAATATTCATGGATGTGCAATTTCGTCAGTTTTTACTCCAACTTTGAGATCTTCTAAGCTATCTTGATTGTCTATTACATCTTGTACTCTTCTTTGTGCGGCAAGATAATCTTTATACCAAATGCATATCTCCAATGATTCTGGGCTAAGTTTACTTCTCTTTTCATCCAATACCCTGCCAAATAAAGAAAAATATTGATGAATTTATTTATCTAACTTTTTTAAAAAATTAATCTTGAAAATTTGATTAGTATATTTTTAGATAATTTATAATTATATTGAATCAATTTTAAATTTAAATATATTAAAATTAATTTTAGAATACCCAAATTAATTAATTCTATTTTGAAACTGAAAAAGTTTTACAACATTAACCGGATTTGTCAACCAATTGTGATTAGTACAATGAACAGAAAAGTCAAATAAAATTTTTCAAAGTTTATTATCTCTCTACAATGAACTATTTATTCCCTTCATCTGTCTTTTTGCTGCTTATATATATATATATATATAAAGTTATAGTCTATAGTTAAAACGAATTAGCTAGACTAGGCAGGCTGGGCCGGGCCGGTCCTCTACGTAGGTTGGGTCGGGCTTTTTCGTAGGCTGGGCCAGGTCGGGCTTTTCGTAGGCCAGGTCAGGCCGGGCTTTTACGTCAAAATACCCCCACACTTAGCTTTTTGCTCGTCCTCGGGCAAAACAAAAATAAAAACTATAAAATAAAACTAATAACCAAACAATTTACTTGAGCAACAGATCAATATAAATTTCAACATCAACCTCAAAGATTTTTTTTTAAATAATAACTCAATGAAAATTTCAAAATCATGCAAAATCTAGAACTTCAACATATTTATCAATTTTACTTTACTCAAGACCTTTTTGTGTGTGTGTGCATCCAAATGTATCAAACTAATCAAAATTCAGATAAGTTTCGGTTATTAATTACCTTATAAAAGACATACAACAAAACTCAATATACTTATTTTTCACATCACTTTCAGCTAATATAGACAAATATAAATCAGAAAATCAAAAGGTTTTTAATCAATGAAGCACACTAGGATTATAGATATCAATTATTTTTTTTTCAATCAATTTTTTTTTTCTTTTTTTTAATGGGTGCATTTTATGCTCCATCCCATTTCTTCTTCTTCTCTTCATCTTTTTTTTTTCACGGTGAGTGCATTTTATGCTCCATCTCACCAACGAGTGCGTTTTACGCTCCATCTCGTTTTTTCATGTGTTTATGAGTGAGTGCGTTTTACGCTCCATCTCAACCCACCACATAATTTTTTCCAATAATAATTCTAGAAAAATTTCCTAAATCACCTCCTCCAATTTATATTTTGTCTTATATTTCACTTTAAATAATGATCAAATAAAATATAGAGTTCAAAAATATCTTTCATAAGCATTTAACTATTTAAACTTTCTCTTCATTAAAACTAGCTCAAACAATTGGATATAAGTGTATAAAAATATTAAAAGATCTTAAACATAGTAATAATCAATAAAAAATCAAAATTCAGACTAAGCAAAAATTTATCATTTTTTTCAAGAGTTATTAAATAAAAATCAAACTTTTATCATTGGCTAAAAATTAAAATCTAATTAACTCATTGCTCAAGTGACACATCCTAAAAAATAAAAAAAAATACCTCATTTTCGTAGGAAACACGGTTACACTTAGCATGTGCAACAAGCCTTTAAACCCCAAGGTTACCCCAAGTGGACGAGTTGTGTCTCGTGAGGGTTTGCAGTGAATTTACCCACAAAATTCAAAATTTTTAAAATTTTAAAATTTCATAAAATAAAATAAATTTTTTAAAATAAAACAAAATTTTAAAATTCCCTAAAAATAAAATAAATATCCTAAATCCCTTCCCCCACACTTAAAATTTACATTGTCCCCAATGTAAAATAAAATGCAAAGAAAAATACACAAATAAAAATAAAAAGGAAAAGAAATGCAAATCTGATTTCTTGGGTTGCCTCCCAAGCAGCGCCTTTGTTTATCGTCATTGGCTCGACAACATGCTTAAACACTACGTTACTCCTTCCTCTTGAATTTTGACCATTTCATCAATCTTTACTCCATTTATCATAGTCTTGTTAAAACTCCCTTGCAGTGGATATAAAGGTTCTACTCCCTCTTCAATAAACATATATTCGAGACGATTAGAGAGAGGCTTCAACTCTGGAATGTAATCCTGCAAAACAAAAGGTAAAGATTTCTTGTTAGGAACTGGTAAGTCAAAATATGGATCATTTGTAATATCCCAAATATTTCAAAAGTGATCTAACAAGATCTAAGCAAGGTTGTCAATTCAAAACCTAAAGAAGGATTTTTCAAGCTTACCTTGAGTTATCTGAAAGAATATATACGACTCGAAACTAAGATCGTATACAACTAAGAGGTTAAAATCTTTAACCTAAACTATATGTTATGTGATTAGTAAAGCTTGAATTGAGATTTTAAATGTGTTGTATGAATTATCTATGTGTAGGATTTTGTGTTTTGGTTTGAGTAGTTAACCTTAACACTTATTAAAAATCAGAAGTCAATTTAGGGCAAAAACCTAAATTAGAAAAAGAGTTAAAACCTAAACCCTAACCCTAGGGTCTAAACCCTAGAAAATAACCTAGGCCCTTGAGCAAAATGTGAAGGTCAAATTGACATTCCGTTTAAGGATTCAACCTTCCCACAATTTGAAAACACGTAACAGTCAATAAAAGTTTTTTCTCGAAAAACGTGTACAAGCACTATTCACGAGGTGACGTTTTTCATTCGTTTGACTGTTTCTTTCATCTGTAGGACTTCTTACATTTCACAATATAGTGATAATATGAGGTTTAGATGCCAGAGAACCAATAAAATTTTCTGGGAAAAAAGACGAAAACGTCACGATTTACGAGAAAACGTTTGTCGTCTTTTTGACTGTTCTTTTCGATATTTTGATATATCGTATTTCACGAAATAGCATTTATATGAAGTATAGATATTATTTAGCCAATAAAAGTTTTACTCAAAAAACGTGTAAAACACTATTCATTTGGAAATTTTTCTTCCGAATTTTGAAAATTCACATTCCTGAATAGCATTTTTATTGACAGTAGATGCATTTTGACCAACAAAATTTTTACCCAAAATAATTTATGGAGATTACTATGTATACGGGATGAATACGTAGCGAATACGGAAGGAATACGAGAATAATAAAAGTATATTGTAATGTATAATACGAGGATTATACGAAAGATTATACGAGATTAATACGAGAATAATACGAGGTATCATACCAGTAGAATACGAATATTATACGATGTATTATACGGAAGAAATACGTATAAATACTAATGTATTATACTATTTAATTAATTATAGTTGAAATCAAACTAGGTTATGTGTAACTAAGTTAGTGTAACTAAACTAGGGAGAACTAGCACGATTACACTAACTGAAAAAGAACTAGCACGATTTGTTTTGAACTAAATCCAAGTGAAAATGAATGGACCAATTAGAAGAAGGGTGATGTAAGCGATGATGCAAGCGCTAGGGAGAAAAGACTAAAAGACCCTTGGTCTTTTTAACTAATGACCAAATTACCCCGACCTTTGATTTTCCTATAAATAGGAAGCTAAACTCATTCATTTCTTCATCTTTTTCCAAAGCTTTTGCAAGAGCAAAATTATTCTCTATATCTATTACTCCTAGTTATAATTCATGTATTGGAAATTGCAAAGAAATAGTTAAAGCTTGCAATAACAAAAGGTACGATTCTTAATCGTTATTATGCTTAAAGTTTTATTTTATCGATGAGGCTCAAGAACATAAGTCGTAGCCATGTACGATTTTTCGTTCTCCGTGTTCCTTATGACTTGAGCAAGTCGTTGTTATGTCAAATTTCATTTCATAGTTTAAAGTTCAAGAACATACGTCGTATCCATTTACGGTTTATCCGTTCTCCGTGTTCTTCGTATGTTCTGGAGTATTATTATAAATTGTTATAATTAAGTAAACACGTCGTTATAATGACCAAATTTTGTTAATTATAAAGTGTTATATTCACATATGTAAGCAGTTATAATGCTCAAATTATTTCAAGTATGAAATACAAAAGCTCAAGAACATAAGTCGTTACCATGTACGATTTTTCGTTCTTCGTGTTCTTCGTGTGTTCTTGAGCAAAAGTCATAATTTCTACATAAGTAGGTTTATGATTTGGTAATTTAGTGTTATGGGATGATGAAACATGATGGCCTTGCTAAATAATGCTTGTGGCATCAAGTTTTAGTAGTCGAAACGAAGAACGATGAAACTTTGTTCTTCGTGTTCTTCGTGTTCTTCGATTCGTTCTTCGTGTTCTTGAGAAAAAGTCATAAAATCTTATATAAGTTGGTTTATGATTTTGTTATTTTTATGTTATGAAGTGATACGAAGTGTTAGAACATGTTATCTTAGCAAATTAATGCTTGAGGTATCATGTTTTACCAATCGGATCAAAGAAAGTTAAGCTTAATATACTCGCAGAATATTTTTGCTAAAATCCGAAATTTTAAAGTCTTAATATGCCTTAGAAACCTAAATGAAAGTTGTAGATCATGAAATTATAAGCAATTTAGACTCAAGAATCACTCAAAAATGTTTCTGTATGACAAAGTTATGGCTGTCGTAATAAAATAGGTCGAAGTTGAATTTTTTTTAAGGACCATTCGGATCCTAGCACTAAAAAATAAAATTTTGAGTTCGCCACTTAACGAAATGATTCCACCTATGGAAATAGTCTAGTTAAGTTATTCTAAGACTTATTCAAAAGGAAAATTTGATAAACTAACGTTCGGGGTCGCGTAACCCTTTTTGTAGGCGTTTAACGATTTCCCGGGAAAACCCTAACATGGTTTCAAGGCAAGTCTTCTAACTCTTGCTATGTGCTACTTGTTTAGTATTGTTAAAATGATAAATGAGATGTATAATGTTATGTTATTGTGCAATAGATGATATGTGAAGTCTTTAACTGATGTTTACAAGCCTTCTAACTGTTATGCGTTATGTTTACGAGTTATGAACATGATTTATACACTTTGTGTGTCAATGTGATATAAATTATTGGAACGTGAGTTATATGTGATATTAAATGGAGAATTATGTTCAGTCAATGCATGTTAAAGTTGATATGAAAGCATAAACTGCGTATGTGCTATATGTTAGACTTGTTGAGCCGTCGTGCTCATTCTTGCGAATAAAACCTTATTTGCAGATTAAAGATGAACGTTAAGAAGATCATGAACTTAAAGATGAAGCATAGATTAGGTTTTCATGTAAATTGATTGTATTTGTATATGTCATAATGACTGTTGTAATACGAACAAACAAACATGTAACCGAATATTGAATGAATGATATAAATAATTATCATCAGAATGTTGTTATGTCTTTATTTTGATATAACCTAGAATTGTTAAAATTTAACATAGTATTGATAATGATCTATTTATCTGGATGAGGATCGGTAAATAACTTGTGAGTGTTGTACATCTGAGACAGAACTAAGCGATGTTGACTGGTCAAATCCATCGTTAAGGTTCCTCGGACCCAGGTATAACTTGTTATTACTATTCTGAATACCATATAAGTAGGATTATTGATATGAAGAGATATCTTTGTATATTGATACTTGTAGTACGAATGAGACCGTTACAAGTGGACGTATATAGAATATTTAAATCCAAAGGTTAAAATTAAACCGTTATATATGGTTTTATCCATTTATACGGATGAAATACAAGTTGATACTTGTATACTTATGAGACTGAGATCAAGTTAAGATCCAGGGACAATGTTAAGAGAAATTGTTAATGTATAGTCTAAAATAAGACTATTTCAACCAATATGATTATGAGATCATTGGTTAAGTCGATAGATGTATGAAATTAACGCACAAGGTCCGCCGCATCGAAAGCGCGGGGATTTTTGGGGGCGTTACAGTTGGTATCAAAGCAGTGGATTATAGTTTCGAGGTAACAAGTACCTTGGAGTATAATCTGATGGATTAAGAAGAAATGGACTTGTGAAGAGTCTGTAAACAATTAAAAGATATGCATAAATCTTATTAAATCTTAATATATAAAAAATTATTATGTGAAAAGAAATATAATGAATAAAGATAAACTCTTTACGAGAATATCTGAAGATAAATGAACTCATAATGAGTTTTCAAAGCAAACAATAAGATAAAATAATCTTATTGGTTTTTGTGTGAAACCGTTTCATAAAAAAATGAAATGGTGTGTATGGTATGTTATGTAATTATAACTAAGAAAAGAGATGAGTAAACTCATAAGGAATGTAAATGATGAAGGAATGAATTAAGAGAAGAAAGTGACTAAGATAGTTATAGAACGATTAGGGATTTCAATTGAAAACTCATATTAGTAAAACTGAGTAGAACGACTCTCTTGTATGGGAAAGAGTTTAATATACTTCAGAGAATCGATCTAACTACACTGTTGGTATGAATGATTCATGGTCAGTGTTCTCAAAGTGGGTTACACACTGAATGAAATCATTTGAGGATAGTGTTGATGAGACGGGGAACTGATTCATTAGTTCTTGGGTGGAGGAATAACTCAGTTTGCTATATTGATAAGTAAATTAAAATCTTATGTCAAACTCTTCTTTGTATATATTCTGAAAAGGTGATTCTTCACTCATATGTATATTGACTAGTTAGTAGTTGTTACGTCATAACTATAGTTTTAAAAATATTTGTATGTTAGTTACTGAGCGAACGAACCTTGTTATGGACTTGGGCTATGATATGTTAGTCGAACCGACTTGAGAGATACGGCTATGATTTGTCTATTCAGTGCGATATTGATCAGTACCAATATGCGCTAAGACATTTTAATTCCTTGTTGATGAGAAGAGGAACTAATATATTTGTTTGTACTTGGTTTAATACAACCAATCAGTTTACTATATTACTATATATTTGCAAAACTTGTGTTATGGTTAGAGAATAATGGAAAAGATAGAGGATTGAGGGTATTTCAAAAATCTTCTAGCAATGCTAGATCTTCATGGTTATATTCGCACTTGTGTGCCTTTGAAAAGAGTGGTTCACTAGTTGAACTGGAAAATTTTGTTAGTTCTTCACTAGCTATGTTATTAATGAGTCAATGCCAATTGTTTCGGCTAGACGCCTTTGGTTATGAAAAAAAGAACGGACGTAGGAATTCGATAGACGCAATAAACCGCGTCTTTAAAGATAATATGGTACGACAGGCTGATCACCTAAAGTACAACGTATGTGTGTTCTCGATCTTAATTGATTGTTACACAATGTATGGTGTTCTCAATCTTAATTGATTGCTACATAAAGTATGAAGTGTTCTCAATCTTAATTGATTGCTACACAAGATATGGTTTTCCAGTCCGGATGATGATTTAAAAATTATGGGTTATATAGTATTCATAGTTTTTGAATAAGGTAAAGGTCTTGATTGACCGCTGTATAAGTGAGAAGAATCCAAGATAAAGGAAGAATGAGACTGAATGTCGAGTATGAAAAGAGGTTTAAAACCTAGAGTTATGAAAGGAAATGTGTAGAGATAAGTGAACATTGTTTAGACCTAATCAAAGTATTGGAGGTTTAATGTGAGTAAAAAAATGAATTTAGAAAATTCATATTGAAGAGTAAATTGGAGATGATTATATTATAATTTCGAGGACGAAATTGTGATAAGAAGGAGAGAATGTAATATCCTGAATATTTATAGCACTTATAAATATGATATTAAATGACTAAAGTAATTGTAAAGTTAATTTCGAGGACGAAATTCCTGTAAGTTGGGTTGAATGTAATATCCCAAATATTTCAAAAGTGATCTAACAAGATCTAAGCAAGGTTGTCAATTCAAAACCTAAAGAAGGATTTCTCAAGCTTACCTTGAGTTATCTGAAAGAATATATACGACTCGAAACTAAGATCGTATACAACTAAGAGGTTAAAATCTTTAACCTAAACTATATGTTATGTGATTAGTAAAGCTTGAATTGAGCTTTTAAATGTGCTGTATGAATTATCTATGTGTAGGATTTTGTGTTTTGGTTTGAGTAGTTAACCTTAACACTTATTAAAAATCAGAAGTCAATTTAGGGCAAAAACCTAAATTAGAAAAAGAGTTAAAACCTAAACCCTAACCCTAGGGTCTAAACCCTAGAAAATAACCTAGGCCCTTGAGCAAAATGTGAAGGTCAAATTGACATTCCGTTTAAGGATTCAACCTTCCCACAATTTGAAAACACGTAACAGTCAATAAAAGTTTTTTCTCGAAAAACGTGTACAAGCACTATTCACGAGGTGACGTTTTTCATTCGTTTGACTGTTTCTTTCATCTGTAGGACTTCTTACATTTCACAATATAGTGATAATATGAGGTTTAGATGCCAGAGAACCAATAAAATTTTCTGGGAAAAAAGACGAAAACGTCACGATTTACGAGAAAACGTTTGTCGTCTTTTTGACTGTTCTTTTCGATATTTTGATATATCGTATTTCACGAAATAGCATTTATATGAAGTATAGATATTATTTAGCCAATAAAAGTTTTACTCAAAAAACGTGTAAAACACTATTCATTTGGAAATTTTTCTTCCGAATTTTGAAAATTCACATTCCTGAATAGCATTTTTATTGACAGTAGATGCATTTTGACCAACAAAATTTTTACCCAAAATAATTTATGGAGATTACTATGTATACGGGATGAATACGTAGCGAATACGGAAGGAATACGAGAATAATAAAAGTATATTGTAATGTATAATACGAGGATTATACGAAAGATTATACGAGATTAATACGAGAATAATACGAGGTATCATACCAGTAGAATACGAATATTATACGATGTATTATACGGAAGAAATACGTATAAATACTAATGTATTATACTATTTAATTAATTAGTTGAAATCAAACTAGGTTATGTGTAACTAAGTTAGTGTAACTAAACTAGGGAGAACTAGCACGATTACACTAACTGAAAAAGAACTAGCACGATTTGTTTTGAACTAAATCCAAGTGAAAATGAATGGACCAATTAGAAGAAGGGTGATGTAAGCGATGATGCAAGCGCTAGGGAGAAAAGACTAAAAGACCCTTGGTCTTTTTAACTAATGACCAAATTACCCCGACCTATGATTTTCCTATAAATAGGAAGCTAAACTCATTCATTTCTTCATCTTTTTCCAAAGCTTTTGCAAGAGCAAAATTATTCTCTATATCTATTACTCCTAGTTATAATTCATGTATTGGAAATTGCAAAGAAATAGTTAAAGCTTGCAATAACAAAAGGTACGATTCTTAATCGTTATTATGCTTAAAGTTTTATTTTATCGATGAGGCTCAAGAACATAAGTCGTAGCCATGTACGATTTTTCGTTCTCCGTGTTCCTTATGACTTGAGCAAGTCGTTGTTATGTCAAATTTCATTTCATAGTTTAAAGTTCAAGAACATACGTCGTATCCATTTACGGTTTATCCGTTCTCCGTGTTCTTCGTATGTTCTGGAGTATTATTATAAATTGTTATAATTAAGTAAACACGTCGTTATAATGACCAAATTTTGTTAATTATAAAGTGTTATATTCACATATGTAAGCAGTTATAATGCTCAAATTATTTCAAGTATGAAATCCAAAAGCTCAAGAACATAAGTCGTTACCATGTACGATTTTTCGTTCTTCGTGTTCTTCGTGTGTTCTTGAGCAAAAGTCATAATTTTTACATAAGTAGGTTTATGATTTGGTAATTTAGTGTTATGGGATGATGAAACATGATGGCCTTGCTAAATAATGCTTGTGGCATCAAGTTTTAGTAGTCGAAACGAAGAACGATGAAACTTTGTTCTTCGTGTTCTTCGTGTTCTTCGATTCGTTCTTCGTGTTCTTGAGAAAAAGTCATAAAATCTTATATAAGTTGGTTTATGATTTTGTTATTTTTATGTTATGAAGTGATACGAAGTGTTAGAACATGTTATCTTAGCAAATTAATGCTTGAGGTATCATGTTTTACCAATCGGATCAAAGAAAGTTAAGCTTAATATACTCGCAGAATATTTTTGCTAAAATCCGAAATTTTAAAGTCTTAATATGCCTTAGAAACCTAAATGAAAGTTGTAGATCATGAAATTATAAGCAATTTAGACTCAAGAATCACTCAAAAATGTTTCTGTATGACAAAGTTATGGCTGTCGGAATAAAATAGGTCGAAGCTGAATTTTTTTTAAGGACCATTCGGATCCTAGCACTAAAAAATAAAATTTTGAGTTCGCCACTTAACGAAATGATTCCACCTATGGAAATAGTCTAGTTAAGTTATTCTAAGACTTATTCAAAAGGAAAATTTGATAAACTAACGTTCGGGGTCGCGTAACCCTTTTTGTAGGCGTTTAACGATTTCCCGGGAAAACCCTAACATGGTTTCAAGGCAAGTCTTCTAACTCTTGCTATGTGCTACTTGTTTAGTATTGTTAAAATGATAAATGAGATGTATAATGTTATGTTATTATGCAATAGATGATATGTGAAGTCTTTAACTGATGTTTACAAGCCTTCTAACTGTTATGCGTTATGTTTACGAGTTATGAACATGATTTATACACTTTGTGTGTCAATGTGATATAAATTATTGGAACGTGAGTTATATGTGATATTAAATGGAGAATTATGTTCAGTCAATGCATGTTAAAGTTGATATGAAAGCATAAACTGCGTATGTGCTATATGTTAGACTTGTTGAGCCGTCGTGCTCATTCTTGCGAATAAAACCTTATTTGCAGATTAAAGATGAACGTTAAGAAGATCATGAACTTAAAGATGCAGCATAGATTAGGTTTTCATGTAAATTGATTGTATTTGTATATGTCATAATGACTGTTGTAATACGAACAAACAAACATGTAACCGAATATTGAATGAATGATATAAATAATTATCATCAGAATGTTGTTATGTCTTTATTTTGATATAACCTAGAATTGTTAAAATTTAACATAGTATTGATAATGATCTATTTATCTGGATGAGGATCGGTAAATAACTTGTGAGTGCTGTACATCTGAGACAGAACTAAGCGATGTTGACTGGTCAAATCCATCGTTAAGGTTCCTCGGACCCAGGTATAACTCGTTATTACTATTCTGAATACCATATAAGTAGGATTATTGATATGAAGAGATATCTTTGTATATTGATACTTGTAGTACGAATGAGACCGTTACAAGTGGACGTATATAGAATATTTAAATCCTAAGGTTAAAATTAAACCGTTATATATGGTTTTATCCATTTCTACGGATGAAATACAAGTTGATACTTGTATACTTATGAGACTGAGATCAAGTTAAGATCCAGGGACAATGTTAAGAGAAATTGTTAATGTATAGTCTAAAATAAGACTATTTCAACCAATATGATTATGGGATCATTGGTTAAGTCGATAGATGTATGAAATTAACGCACAAGGTCCGCCGCATCGAAAGCGCGAGGATTTTTGGGGGCGTTACATCATTACCTGTGTTCGGAGAATCATCTACAGCCGCAACAGTTTTCTTTAAATCCGCACTCAAGACTAACTCCTCTTTCTCTTTCCCCATATTCGGACTAAATGTCATTTTCAATTCACTCTTTCCATCAGTTTTAGAAACTTTTGCTGCTAAAGAATCAATCACAGCAACAGAGTAAACAGGATTATGACATTTCATGGCATCAGAAATATTAAATTTAACAATTTCGCCATCAAACTCCATTGTCAGTGTACCACTATGAACATCGATCTTAGCTTTGGAAGTCTTTAAGAAAGGTCTTCCTAACAAAATAGGAGCATTTTGATCGCCATTTTCCATATCAAGCACATAAAAATCAGCAGGAAAAATCAAATTATCTACGTGCACAAGAACATCCTCTACTATACCCTTAGGCTGAGTGTTAGACCCATCAGCCAACTGAATCACAGTACCAGTTCTATTTAAAGGTTCAAGTTGCAAAGAAGCATATATAGAATATGGCATGACATTAATAGATGCTCCTAGATCTAACATAGCCTTTTCAAATCTCGTGTCTCCTATCTTACAAGGGATAGTAAACATTCCTGGATCTTGACACTTTGTAGGGAGTTTTCTTTGAATTACGGCAGACACATTCTTTCCTACTTGCACATTTTCATATTTTTTAAGTGCTTGCTTTCTCTTGTGTGTACACAATTCTTTCAAAAATCTGGCAAAGCGAGGTACTTGTTTAATTGCATCTAACAATGGAATTTTTACCTCGCAATTATGAAAAGTTTCAAATAAATCGGAATTTTTCTCGTATGTCCTTTTTTCTGTTAAAGCAAGAGGGAAAGGGGGTACCGGTTTATACTCAGAGAGAGATGGAAATTTATGCTTAGGAGTACCATTTTCGCCTTGAACACTGTCTTCCTCCTTACTGTTGTCTACCTCCTTGTTGTCCATTCCTGTTTTGCTTTGCTCTTTCGACGTAGACTCTATCTTTGCTGGAGTTTCGATCTCTTTACCGCTTCTCAACGTGATTGCACTAACATTTGCTTTTGGATTCGCCATTGTTTGCGATGGTACTTTTTTCAGAATTTTGCGCCTCCAATCTACTGATGGCACTTGTCATTTGTCCCATCTGTGTAGTTAAATTCTGTATATTTGCCTTCGTTTCCTGTTGAAATTGCAAAGTGTTAGTGCTAAGTTGTGTAATTATATCCTCCAAAGACATATGAGAATCAGATGTTTGGCCCTGTTGTTTGTTAGGATATGGCTGCTTGTTTTGTTGGTAGCTTGAGAAGTTTTGAGTCGTAGACGGATTCCCTTGTGGATTTTCATAGCCGAAATTCGGATGATCTCTCCAACCTGAGTGGTACGTGTTCGCGTAAGGATCATATCTCCTTTGTGGTTGACCAGGAAAACCACCTGCTGCATGCACTTGTTCATAGGACTCCTCTTGAAGAGTGGGGCACATATCCGTCGGATGTCCTACTACCGCACAAATCCCACAAGCTTTCACTTGTTGTGTATTACCTACAGCCATTTGACGAACAACGGAGGTTAGACTATCAATTCGTTGCTCAAGTGAAGAAATATTTACCTCATTAACATTCTTGGATGAAAAATCAAGCCTTGTGCCAAATTGTTGGGAGTTAGCCGCCATGTTTGCAATTAAATTCCTTGCAGCTTCGGGCGTTTTGTCCACCAAAGCTCCTCCACTGGCAGCATCGATCATGCTCCTATCAGTAGACATGAGTCCTTCATAGAAGTATTGGATGAGGAGCTGCTCGCTGATTTGATGGTGGGGGCAGCTTGCACATAATTTCTTGAAACGTTCCCAATATTCGTACAGGGATTCTCCATGATTCTATCTCGCACCACAAATGTCTTTTCTGATGTTGGCTGCCCTTGAAGCTAGAAAATATTTCTCTAGGAATAGTCTTTTCATCTCTTCCCATGTGGTGATACTGCCGGAGGGTAGGTAGTAGAGCCAATCCTTAGCCAAATCTTTCAAAGAAAATGGAAAAGCTCTTAGATTGATTTGCTCTTCAGTCACTCCAGAAGGTTTCAAACTTGTGCACACCATATGGAATTCCTTTAAATGTTTGTGAGGATCTTCACCTGCAAGGCCATGAAAATTGGGCAATAGATGGATTAAACCAGATTTTAATTCAAAGGAGGTGTTATCATCTAAATTTGGAAAAATTATGCTTAAAGGTTGTTGATTCAAATCAGGGGCCGCAAGCTTTTT
The DNA here is from genome assembly GCA_947179155.2 of Hedera helix. Lineage (NCBI taxonomy): Eukaryota > Viridiplantae > Streptophyta > Magnoliopsida > Apiales > Araliaceae > Hedera > Hedera helix. The sequence goes on from OX359286.1 coordinate 1,008,308, forward strand.
CAAAGTTCGATTCCTAGCCATGATTTCCATCTTCAACCTGCACAACTCAAATAAAATATGAAAACTAGAAAAATAAATAAAAAATAAAACTAAGAATAATTACTAAATTAAATTAATATTTACAAAAGCACAAAATTAAATTAAAATCAATCCCCGGCAACGGCGCCAAAATTTGGTGTGATGTCGCAAGCACCCAAAAAATAAAATCTTACTTTGGAAAAATAAATATGTAGTAGTGTAAGCAAGAGTCGATCCCACAGAGAATGATTATTTAATTTTATGTTTTGTAAATAAGAATTGGGGGGGTTTTGTAATTAAAGAAATAATTTAAAATAAACTAATTAAAATAATTATGCAAGAAATAAATATAAATAAAAAGCCTTGGTTTAAGTTAATATCCACCATCAAGAATTTACAACTGATCACTGATGCAAAAATAAATCAATTAATATTTTGAAGATTCACCGTAGAAAGAACTACTCGCAGGTGGAATAATTTTTCTCCTCTCTCCTTAATTTTAGATAAGTAGAGCCACTTGGTCTAAATACCCTTACTAATAAACAACCTCCGGCACTTGCTAAAGATTTAATTTAATAGCAGCATAAAGAATTAGAGAGATCGTTGAACTAAACAACACAAGCCACTTGTTTGCATTTAATTTAGATGAATATTCTTCCTAAGATAAAATAATCTTTTGATCTGCAAAATAATTATTAAACTTAGTTGCTTCACAAATAGCAGTAGATTAATATGAATAATAAACTAGTAGTACTCCTAGCAATTAAACAAATTAATCATAAAATTAAGCATAGAAGAATATTCAATAATCAAAATATAAATTGAACAATTAAAATAAATTAGATCTCACAGTGTATAAATCTTGATGGCTTCAACCACTTAAACCAAGAAAAAGAATTTAGCTACTCATAATAATAGAGAACACTAAAGAATAGAAGAGAGAATTTTTATTCTAAGAGAAGTTTTTGTTTACAATGTGTATCAAGCCCTCTATTTATAGGCTCCAAAATCCTCCTAACCCTAGTAGGATTTACAATTAAAAATAAAAGAACAAGAAAATAATTATTATCCTAACCCTAATTGGAATTCTAAATAAAATAATAAAAATAAAATAAAGAATTATTGCTTCCTTTTCCAAATTAAAATTGGATTTTTATTCTACTGATTTGTTGCATTGCAGTGTAGAAAATCCAAAATAAAGAAGGAAAAGGAACAAAGCTGCCAGCCGCCACTTTCTCTCTCTTCTCTGACGCGTCAGCGCGTGTAATACACGCGCATGATTGTTACCGTTGGCGCGTGCTTCTCACGCACCTGCCGCCGCAATTTGGTCCCCGTGCATTGCGCCTCGCTGACCTTAGCCTCCTTACCAAAACGGCGTCGTATGCTTCCGTGTACTGTGATGTTGCGCGCAATGCGCGATTGTGCGTGGTCAGCTCCCAAGATTTAAACGTCGCCGTTTCTTCTTGCTGGCGAATTCTCGTTTGCGCGCATGGCGCGAATTGTCCCAGGCGAAAATTACTAAAAAGCCATCCGGTTTTTCAGAAAATCACGATTATGCCCCCAAGCTTTTAATTTCCTACAAAATAAGATATAAAATAAATAAAAATAATATAAAAATACTAAAAATCCTAAAAACACATAATAATAAATAAAACACCTAAAACACTAAAAATAAATAAAAACACATAAATAAAAAGAAATATAAAAATATTATAAAATTACCTAAATTAACATAAATTAACTAAAATCCTATAAAACCTATTAAAACCCAAATGAGCTAAATAATTAAACATTTAAGCACACAATAAATATAAAAACTAAGTATTAGGGAATAAAAATATCGTATAATGTAACTCTATCAATAGCAGTCTGTTCAAAGACTGTAGGTCGGACCGGCCCGGTCCATCCGACCCGGTCCAGGCTTTGACCAGACCGGCCTATGGACCGTAAGCTTTTTGTGCATCCCTACATACACACATGCAAACTACTGTTGGAGTCTTCTCATGGAGACCATTTTTTGCTCTATTAGCTAGTAGACATATTTAGACTTATTTTTAGAAAAATGAAAAATATTATTTCCATGGTCATTTGAGATTAAAAAAAAAAAAAACAGATGTTATATCCCTTACTCAAAAAATATTGTGCATTGTTCCATGGATAAATAGCCTGATATATTTTCTTGTCAATAACTTATATATAGTAAGATATTAAAATATCTTATTCAATAATTTTATAGAGTCGTTTTGGCTGATTATGAATTAATGTCAAATTAAAATTGAGTCAATAATTTGAAACTCTCAATTTCTTGATACAATGTATAATCTTAACTTTTCGTATACTGTTAAATAAATAAATACACACACACACACACGAGTTGTGATTAATGTATAATTTTTTTGTATACAGTAAAAAATATATAATTATTTTTAATATTTATAATATAAAACAGAACGGTTTAAATCCCAAAACTTCAACATCCAACGACCTCAATCAATTTAGACTTCAACATTCAACAGTCTAAAATCATTTGGGACTTCAACATCCAACGGTTACTAATCTATCTCTCATTTCCCCCCCCCCCCAATTCAACATATTTTTTTCAAAAATCTATCCACTCATATTTTCTGCTCAAATCAAATTCACCACTACACTATAATAATAATAATAATAATAATATAGTAATAATATAGTAATAATAATAATAATAATAATAATAATAATTATAATAATAGAAATAATAATAATAATAATAATAATAATAATAATAATAATAATAATTGTGACGCCCCCAAATCTAGGCCCACACAGCCCAAACTTGAGTCGTCAAAAGACTACAACAAAATTATTACAACAAAGCACAACATACAACAATACAGTGTATAATAATACACAACTAAGTCTTCACTATTATTGCCACACTATTTTACAACACGTGAAGACTAGGATAACTATTCTTCGGACTCTCACTCCATCCCCCGGCTAGACCCCGTTACGTTTTCATCTCCTGTTGAAAAACAATGGAACAAAAGAAAGGGTGAGCTCAAATAGCCCAGTAAGAAATATCATGACTAAGATAATGACGAATAAATTATCATTAGCCTTCAACAGTTGAGTTCTTGATAGAATACAATAGACTACAAGGTTTATATCAAAAACTGTAGTTAAATTCTTAAACAACGTTCAGATCAATAATAGCAGCGGAATGAGCAATCTATTAGAAGAATAATGCAGACTATAATGTCCACTCGCTTCTCTTTTTAGTAAAAATATCATCAACTTTTATTATCTGAAATACCATTAGTCAAAATAATACAACTTCACAGTTCCTGGTCATAATTATGCAGATCAACAGTTCATCTTTGCACTACGGGCCAAAGACATTCAATATAACACCAACGGTCATGATTATACCAGATTCAGCCTTTGGTCATAATCATACCAATCAACAGTTCATCTTTGCACTACGGGCCAAAGACATTCAATATAACACCAACGGTCATGATTATACCAGATTCAGCCTTTGGTCATAATCATACCAATCAACAGTTCATCTTTGCACTACGGGCCAAAGAGAACATTAACCACGTGTCATAAAAGACACCGAACAGATGTATCGCCTTTAACCTAGTATATCGCCTTTAACCTATCATCTGTTCAACAATTATATCACATCTGTGCCCCCGGCCACAGATATTCACAACAGCTTGATTCTTGATGATTAATACAAATAACAGTGATACAAATGATGAACAGAAGAACAGGATAAACAATAAGTATCGGAAGTTTACTTTGTGCATATTCAAATAATGTCCAAATTGCCAACATGATGTGAAGTGAAATTTAAAAATGATATTCAAGCTCCACAGTTCAGAATAACGATTACAGATCAATAGGAATGTTTAAAAAAATAGGAAGGTTCAGTTGAAATAATGAAATTCAACTATTATGGAACATATAATATTTTCAGGAATTATAGAAGCAATAGTTCCATAATAAGTTTCGATTTAGGTGTATGAAAGAAAATAATATCCCTTACCGTAGCAGGTTTGATTAACAAAAGGTGAAGGGAATTAATATCCCTTACCATAGTAAGTTTGAATAATGGAAGATGAAAAAGATGGTATCCCTTATGAGTATAAAGGAAAATGATATCACTTACGAATATGGAATAAAAGTGTCATGTGATAATTCGTGTAGACAAATTATTTCCACACGAGACAAATAAAAAGGGTTATTCACCAACAGGCGATAATCCGCACCGTAAGGTTATTCCCATCAATTTGAATACGAATAGTTATTCACCAAACAGGCGATAATCCGCGCCGTAAGGTTATTCCCATCAATTTGAATACGAAGAGTTATTCACCAAACAGGCGATAATCCGCACCGTAAGGTTATTCTCAAAGATTAATAAGGAATGAATACAAAAGGTTATTCACCAACAGGCGGTAAACCGCGCCGTAAGGTTATTCCCACAATTTAATACATGGAAGTAAATGGCACAAGAAAGAAACGATATTATTTTCGAGAATCAAAGAATGATAATCCCTTCAAGTAAGAAAGAAAATAATATCCATTTATGATGATGAAAAGAATGATACCCCTTACCGTAGTAAGTTTAAATAATAGAAAATGAAAGAATATGATATTCCTTACCACAGTAAATTTAAGAGTTTGAAATGAATGGTATTCCTTACCGTAATAATTTAAGAGTGTGAAAAGAATGATATTCCTTACCACAGTAAATTTAAGAGTTTGAAATGAATGGTATTCCTTACCTTAACACGTGACTGGATATTGATTTAAATGAGATTGATCAACCTATATATTTTTAATATAATTAGTAATTACCACATATAAATTTCAAAGTGTATGATAACTCGTATATTATGAACTATCAAAATTATATATATTTAACATAATTTTTGTAGTATAATATAACAACTTTAAAATAGTTTTTAAAATAATATTTCAAAATAAATCTTCCAAAGAAAGCTTTTAAAAATGAATCTTCTCAAAGAAGAGTCTTCTAAAGGAAGATTTGTGAATACCGTGAAAAATAGGAATTTATGAAATTACTACTCTTTAATAAAACACTTACTTGAAAAATTCCTGCACTCCTTTTGGCTTTCAAACTCTCAAAATAACCTTACTATTCTCAGAGAAAACTCATAAAATTCTTATAGAAAAATTTTATGTTTTAGGTGTGATTTTTCTATTCAGCTGAGCAAGCTATTTATAGGAGAAAATAAGTTACTATGCGTGGTAGGTGAACAGAAAAAATTTCAGCAGAGGCTGCTGCGCAGCCTCCACCAACTCTTCAGCAAATTCTCACATTTCTCACATTTCATGTGGGCCCCACAATGGGTCCCACATGTTTATTACTATTCACGTACTATTCACGTCACTATTCACGTTACTATTTCAAATAGTAAAATTAATTATTTTATTTATTTATTTATTTATTTATTTATTTATTTATTCTTCCTGTGAGTCCAACATATAAAATAATGTTACCACAATAATGTAAGAAACACGTTACATATTTTTATTAATTTAATAATATAAATTATAGTGTATTTGCTACTGTGACAATTATTAGGTTCAATAATTTTAAAAATAGTGCCGCAACAATTATTGAGTCAATGATATGAAATACAGTGTAATGACAATTATTGAATCAATAATGCAAAATACTGTGTAACAACAATTATTGAATTGATAATATAAAATATTATGCAGTGATAATTATTGATGAAATGATGCGCAACAGTTACGGTGTCAATTATCAGACCAATAATATGAGACACTGTGCAATACCGTGTGCTACTGTAGAGTACCGTGTGCTACAAAAAATACCATAATTTACCGTATGCTACTATTCTTTTATCACCAGTATTTTAACAGTTAACACCGTTGACTATTTTTATTTAAAAAGGTTACTTCTGTCGTTTTCTATATCCGACAAATATTCCGTTGTGGGGTCCACAAATAATTTGTTATTTCGGCGCCGTCGTACGACCCGAATATTCCCCGACAAAACGAATATTGTCCGTCAAAATAAAATTTGCATATAACATCCTTAACTTTCGTCAATTTAACCACTTACTGTTTCATGAAAAATATATAAAGAAAAATTAAATTTTATATTTCATAAAATTCGGGGTCTTACAACCTCCCCTCCTTATGAAATTTCGTCCCCGAAATTGACGTACCTGACATATCGAAGAGGTAAGGATACTTAGATTTCATCTCAGATTCTAGCTCCCAGGTCATTTCCTCAGTATCTTGGTTCCTCCATAAAACCTTAACTTGAGGTATAACCTTTGAGCGTAGGATCTGCTCCTTCTTATCCAGGATCTTAACAGGTACCTCCTCGTATGTTAAATCCTCTGCTATAACGTCTGGTTCTAACTCAATGACGTGGTTTGGGTCCTTCACATATTTACGTAACATAGATATGTGAAAAACGTTATGGATGCGAGACATACTTGGTGGTAAGGCTAGTCTGTAGGCCACAGTTCCTATTCGATCGAGGATTTCAAATGGGCCAATAAATCGAGGGTTGAGCTTTCCTCTCTTTCCGAATCTCGTAACCCCTTTCCATGGAGAAACACGTAAGAATACATGATCTCCGACGTTGAAACTTTCGTCTCTCCGATGAAGATCAGCATAACTCTTTTGTCGTTCTTGTGCGGTCTGTATTCGTTGTCGGATCATTTGGATATTTTCTGTTGTCAAGCGTACCAACTCGTGTCCCAACAATTTTGCTTCTCCTACCTCATTCCAACATATTGGAGAGCGACACTTCCTTCCATACAAAGCCTCGAATGGAGCCATGCCTATGCTTGCTTGGTAACTGTTGTTGTATGAAAATTCCACCAATGGCAAGTACTTATCCCAACTTCCTTTGAAGTCTAATACACAAAGTCTCAAAAGATCTTCGAGGGTCTGGATCGTCCTTTCCGATTGTCCGTCCGTTTGAGGATGGTATGCAGAACTAAAACGTAGTTCAGTGCCCATAGCTTTTTGTAGACTGATCCAAAAGCGTGAAGTGAATCTAGGATCTCGATCAGAAACTATGGAAACTGGCATGCCATGCAATCTCACGATCTCATTTATGTACATACCGGCAAGACGTTCAAGTGAAAAGTTTTCTCGTATAGGCAAGAAATGAGCAGATTTGGTCAATCTATCTACGATGACCCAAATTGCATCTAAGCCTTGAGAAACTTTGGGAAGACCCGTCACGAAATCCATATTGATGTGTTCCCACTTCCATTCGGGAACCTCAAGTGGTTGTAATGGACCCTTAGGTACTTGATGCTCTGCCTTGACACGTTGACAAGTTAGGCACCTTGAGATAAACTCTGCAATCTCCTTTTTCATATTGTTTCACCAAAATGTATGTCGAAAATCTCGATACATCTTGGTACCTCCTGGGTGAATTGCAAACGGCGTGTTGTGTGCCTCCATCATGATTTTATGCTTCAATTCAGGATCGTTAGGAACACAGAGTCGAGAGTTGACTCAAAGTATTCCTTTCTCGTCGATTCTTGCTTCGGGAATGACACCTTCTTGTACTTGCTTCATCATGTTCATCAGTTCCGGATCGGTAGCTTGAACAACTTTAATTTTATCGATTAAAGCTGGTTCTACTCGCACGTGAGCAATCTTCGAGTGGGTCCCTGCTGTCTTTAGCTCTATCTCCATCTTTTGCAAGTCGTACAAAATACACTTTTGTGTTGTCAGCAGTGCACTTGTACTCGCATAAGATCTTCTGCTCAAAGCGTCTGCTACAACGTTTGCCTTTCCCGGGTGATACTGGATTGTGTGGTCGTAATCCTTCAACAGCTCAAGCCAACGTCGTTGTCGCATGTTGAGTTCCTTCTGGGTGAAGAAATACTTGAGACTTTTATGATCCGTATAGATATCCACTTTTTCTCCGTACAAGTAGTGTCTCCAGATCTTCAACGCGAAAACGACTGCTGCCAACTCTAGATCATGAGTAGGATAATTTTTCTCATAATCTTTGAGTTGTCGAGAGGCATAAGCTATAACATTTCCATGTTGCATAAGGACACAACCTAGACCTTTGCCTGAAGCATCGCTATATATGACGAATTCTCTTGATCCTGATGGAATGGTCAGAACAGGAGCTGAAACAAGTCTCCTCTTGAGTTCTTGAAAACTCTTCTCGCATTCCTCGCTCGAATGATACCAATATCTAATAATTAAACTTTCAACTCTTGGTGTTCTATGGGAGCCATTTGGTATGGGACTTTGAAAATGGGCTTAATGCCGGGTTCAAGATCGATACAGAATTCAATTTCTCAGTTTGGGGGAAAGCCATAAAGTTCCTCAGGAAAAATGTCAGGAAACTCATTAACAATGGGAATATCATTCAAGTTTGACGTGTTTTTGTTCAAATCAGTGATATGAGCTAAAAAGGTTTGACATCCGTTTTCCAATAAACGAATGGTTTTATGGCTAGAAATAACAGTTATAGATTTCAATGGTTTAGTTGCTTGAATTTGCATGAAAGGTTGATTAGGAATATAAAAACTAATAATCTTATGAAAACAATCAATTTTAGCATGATGGGTAGTCAACCAATCAATTCCTAGAATCACATCAAATTCATGCATCTCCAAAGAAATAAGGTCAACAGGTACTGTGAGGTTGTTGATTTGAACTAGACAAGATTTATAGACAGTAGATGTAATAGGTATTTCTCCCAATGAGGTTTCAACTGATAAGACAAGATTTAAGTTTTCAGAAGTCAAATTTAAACGTTGAGCACATGCAGGTGAGATAAAAGAATGGGTAGAGCCAGTATCTAACAGAGCGTAGAATTCACGAGAATTTATGAATAGCTTACCGGTTATCACCTCATTCGGTTTCTTGACTGTTATCGTCAAATCGAATCCCGAGTACTTCATTCGGATCTTCACGTATTTCAACCATGGGAATACCACTAAATAATTCTCTAACGAACTGTTTCTCGGATTCTTCAACTTCATCAGTAGTAACGTACCAATGATTTCTGTAAGAATAGTATTTTCGATAGACTGCAGTTTCCACGATAATGACTAACTTAACCTGAATTCCTTTAAATTGTAACGCCCAAAAGTATAGAAACATCATTTTTAAATAATCTTGAAACTCATAGCTGGAACACCATAAATCCCAAAGACTAATATGAAAAGTCCATATATTCTGATCCTTTGTTATAGAGCATAACCAGGTGATATGACTCTCCCAATTAGTGAGTAAATTAAAGGCGATAATTTCCGCAAGTTCATTACTTCCTTTAATTGCTTCTAATAATGGATCTGGAACGACTGTAACAGAACTTTCACCTTCATCCTTACTGGATAGAACACGCATAATTTTTGTCTTAGGCAAATGATTCAACTCTGAGTTTGTAAGAAGATTATTCGTCGCCTCTTGTTTTGCAGCTACATTTGTTTCGGTCATTTCATAGTTAACCTCCTGATTTCCAGATGTCATACCTAACTGTTGTCACAAAATAATTGTTAGTTCAAACAAACTGACTCATCACTTCCTGTCCCTATATTCAAATCAACTCATTAGATAATAAAATCTAATTTAGGTGGGACACACTAGTGACCGATTCTATTCGTCTCTCCCCTCCTAATTCTAACCCCAGATCTCCATTAAAGACCATATCCCTAAGCTCTGATACCAACTGTGACGCCCCCAAATCTAGGCCCACACATCCCAAACTTGAGTCGTCAAAAGACTACAACAAAATTATTACAACAAAGCACAACGTACAACAATACAGTGTATAATAATACACAACTAAGTCTTCACTATTATTGCCACACTATTTTACAACACGTGAAGACTAGGATAACTATTCTTCGGACTCTCACTCCATCCCCCGGCTAGACCCCGTTACGTTTTCATCTCCTGTTGAAAAACAATGGAACAAAAGAAAGGGTGAGCTCAAATAGCCCAGTAAGAAATATCATGACTAAGATAATGACGAATAAATTATCATTAGCCTTCAACAGTTGAGTTCTTGATAGAATACAATAGACTACAAGGTTTATATCAAAAACTGTAGTTAAATTCTTAAACAACGTTCAGATCAATAATAGCAGCGGAATGAGCAATCTATTAGAAGAATAATGCAGACTATAATGTCCACTCGCTTCTCTTTTTAGTAAAAATATCATCAACTTTTATTATCTGAAATACCATTAGTCAAAATAATACAACTTCACAGTTCCTGGTCATAATTATGCAGATCAACAGTTCATCTTTGCACTACGGGCCAAAGACATTCAATATAACACCAACGGTCATGATTATACCAGATTCAGCCTTTGGTCATAATCATACCAATCAACAGTTCATCTTTGCACTACGGGCCAAAGACATTCAATATAACACCAACGGTCATGATTATACCAGATTCAGCCTTTGGTCATAATCATACCAATCAACAGTTCATCTTTGCACTACGGGCCAAAGAGAACATTAACCACGTGTCATAAAAGACACCGAACAGATGTATCGCCTTTAACCTAGTATATCGCCTTTAACCTATCATCTGTTCAACAATTATATCACATCTGTGCCCCCGGCCACAGATATTCACAACAGCTTGATTCTTGATGATTAATACAAATAACAGTGATACAAATGATGAACAGAAGAACAGGATAAACAATAAGTATCGAAAGTTTACTTTGTGCATATTCAAATAATGTCCAAATTGCCAACATGATGTGAAGTGAAATTTAAAAATGATATTCAAGCTCCACAGTTCAGAATAACGATTACAGTTCAATAGGAATGTTTAAAAAAATAGGAAGGTTCAGTTGAAATAATGAAATTCAACTATTATGGAACATATAATATTTTCAGGAATTATAGAAGCAATAGTTCCATAATAAGTTTCGATTTAGGTGTATGAAAGAAAATAATATCCCTTACCGTAGCAGGTTTGATTAACAAAAGGTGAAGGGAATTAATATCCCTTACCATAGTAAGTTTGAATAATGGAAGATGAAAAAGATGGTATCCCTTATGAGTATAAAGGAAAATGATATCACTTACGAATATGGAATAAAAGTGTCATGTGATAATTCGTGTAGACAAATTATTTCCACACGAGACAAATAAAAAGGGTTATTCACCAACAGGCGATAATCCGCACCGTAAGGTTATTCCCATCAATTTGAATACGAATAGTTATTCACCAAACAGGCGATAATCCGTGTCGTAAGGTTATTCCCATCAATTTGAATACGAAGAGTTATTCACCAAACAGGCGATAATCCGCACCGTAAGGTTATTCTCAAAGATTAATAAGGAATGAATACAAAAGGTTATTCACCAACAGGCGGTAAACCGCGCCGTAAGGTTATTCCCACAATTTAATACATGGAAGTAAATGGCACAAGAAAGAAACGATATTATTTTCGAGAATCAAAGAATGATAATCCCTTCAAGTAAGAAAGAAAATAATATCCATTTATGATGATGAAAAGAATGATACCCCTTACCGTAGTAAGTTTAAATAATAGAAAATGAAAGAATATGATATTCCTTACCACAGTAAATTTAAGAGTTTGAAATGAATGGTATTCCTTACCGTAATAATTTAAGAGTGTGAAAAGAATGATATTCCTTACCACAGTAAATTTAAGAGTTTGAAATGAATGGTATTCCTTACCTTAACACGTGACTGGATATTGATTTAAATGAGATTGATCAACCTATATATTTTTAATATAATTAGTAATTACCACATATAAATTTCAAAGTGTATGATAACTCGTATATTATGAACTATCAAAATTATATATATTTAACATAATTTTTGTAGTATAATATAACAACTTTAAAATAGTTTTTAAAATAATATTTCAAAATAAATCTTCCAAAGAAAGCTTTTAAAAATGAATCTTCTCAAAGAAGAGTCTTCTAAAGAAAGATTTGTGAATACCGTGAAAAATAGGAATTTATGAAATTACTACTCTTTAATAAAACACTTACTTGAAAAATTCCTGCACTCCTTTTGGCTTTCAAACTCTCAAAATAACCTTACTATTCTCAGAGAAAACTCATAAAATTCTTATAGAAAAATTTTATGTTTTAGGTGTGATTTTTCTATTCAGCTGAGCAAGCTATTTATAGGAGAAAATAAGTTACTATGCGTGGTAGGTGAACAGAAAAAATTTCAGCAGAGGCTGCTGCGCAGCCTCCACCAACTCTTCAGCAAATTCTCACATTTCTCACATTTCATGTGGGCCCCACAATGGGTCCCACATGTTTCTTACTATTCACGTACTATTCACGTCACTATTCACGTTACTATTTCAAATAGTAAAATTAATTATTTTATTTTTTATTTATTTATTTATTTATTTATTTATTCTTCCTGTGAGTCCAACATATAAAATAATGTTACCACAATAATGTAAGAAACACGTTACATATTTTTATTAATTTAATAATATAAATTATAGTGTATTTGCTACTGTGACAATTATTAGGTTCAATAATTTTAAAAATAGTGCCGCAACAATTATTGAGTCAATGATATGAAATACAGTGTAATGACAATTATTGAATCAATAATGCAAAATACTGTGTAACAACAATTATTGAATTGATAATATAAAATATTATGCAGTGATAATTATTGATGAAATGATGCGCAACAGTTACGGTGTCAATTATCAGACCAATAATATGAGACACTGTGCAATACCGTGTGCTACTGTAGAGTACCGTGTGCTACAAAAAATACCATAATTTACCGTATGCTACTATTCTTTTATCACCAGTATTTTAACAGTTAACACCGTTGACTATTTTTATTTAAAAAGGTTACTTCTGTCGTTTTCTATATCCGACAAATATTCCGTTGTGGGGTCCACAAATAATTTGTTATTTCGGCGCCGTCGTACGACCCGAATATTCCCCGACAAAACGAATATTGTCCGTCAAAATAAAATTTGCATATAACATCCTTAACTTTCGTCAATTTAACCACTTACTGTTTCATGAAAAATATATAAAGAAAAATTAAATTTTATATTTCATAAAATTCGGGGTCTTACAATAATAATAAATTACACTTAAACAATATGGGTCACCCTTTTAGTATTGACATCCTTTTCCTATTTTTCGGGTATTGCGGTTGTTATATTTCCACATGCAAATTGATTTAGGCGGGAAATCACAGGGACGGTTTAGATTTATTCTAATTATTTTGTAAGTTATTTTAAGTTGCAAATAGTCTTTAGGTAATAGAGTATTTTTGTAAGACCCCGAATTTTATGAAATATAAAAATTAATTTTTCTTCATATATTTTTTTTCTGAAACAGTAAGTGGTTAAATTAACGAAATTAAAAGTTAAGGATGTTATGTGTAAATTTTATTTTGTCGGACAATATTCATTTTGTCGGGGAATATTCGTTTTGTTGGGGAATATTCGGGTCGTACGACGGCGCCGAAATAACTAATTATTGGTGGACCCCACAACGGAATATTTGTCGGATATAGAAAACGACAGAAGTAACCTTTTTAAATAAAAATAGTCAACGGTGTTAACTGTTAAAATACCGGTGATAAAAGAATAGTAGCATACGGTAATTTATGGTATTTTACTGTAGCATGCGGTACTCTACAGTAGCACACGGTATTGCACAGTGTCTCATATTATTGACACCGTAACTGTTACGCATCATTTCATCGATAATTGTCACTACATAATATTTTATATTATCAATTCAATTATTGTTGCTACACAGTATTTTGCATTATTGATTCAATAATTATCATTACACTGTATTTCATATCATTGACTCAATAATTGTTGCTGCACTGTTTTTTTTAAAATTATTGAACCTAATAATTGTCACAGTTGCAAATATACTGTAATTTATATTATTAAATTAATAATAATCTGTAACGTATTTATTACATTATTGTTGTAGCATTATTTTATTTTATATGTTGGACCCACAGGAAAAATAAAAATTTTTATTTTTCAAAAGTTACTATTCACTCCCGGAATTTACTATTCATTCCCGGAAAAGTTACTATTCACTGACGGAAGTCACTGTTCATCTCGGGGGAAGTTACTGTTCATCTACCGACAAAAGTTACTGTTCATTACTGTTCACTTTTTGAAAATTTTAAAGTTACTGTGCAAAGTTACTGTGCAAGTATTGAAAATTTTTAAAAACGTTTGCGCAGCCTCTGCTGAATTTTTTTTTTAGTTCACCTACCACGCATAGTAACCTCTTTTCTCCTATAAATAGCTTGTTCAGCTGAATAGAAAAATCACACCTAAAACATAAAATTTTTCTATAAGAATTTTATGAGTTTTCTCTGATAATAGTAAGGCTATTTTGAGTGTTTGAAAGCCAAAAGGAGTGCAGGAATTTTTCAAGTAAGTCTTTTATTAAAGAGTAGTAATTTTATAAATTCCTATTTTTCACGGTATTCACAAATCTTCCTTTAGAAGACTCTTCTTTGAGAAGATTCATTTTTAAAAGCTTTCTTTGGAAGATTTATTTTGGAATATTATTTTTAAAACTATTTTAAAGTTGGTATTTTATACTACAAAAATTATGTTAAATATATATAATTTTGATAGTTCATAATATATGAGTTATCATACACTTTGAAGTTTACATGTTGTAATTACTAATTTTATTATAAATATATAGGTTGATCAATCTCATTTAAATCAATATCCAGTCACGTGTTAAGGTAAGAAATGTCATTTTTTTACACTCTTGAACTTACTACGGTAAGGGATGTCATTTTCCTTCATATTCTTAAACTTACTATGGTAAGAAATGTCATTTTTTTTCACTCTTAAACTTACTACGGTAAGAAATGTCATTTTTTTTACACTCTTGAACTTGCTACGGTAAGGGATATTATTTTCTTTCATACTCCTGAATCGAAACTTATTATGGAACTATTGCTTCTATAATTCCTGAAAATATTATATGTTCCATAATAGTTGAACTTCATTATTTCAACTGAACCTTCCTATTTTCTGAATCTTTCTATTGAACTGTAACCGTTATTCTGAACTGAGAATCTTGAATAACATTTTTAAATTTCACTCCACATCATGTTGACAATTTGGACATTATTTGAATCTGCACAAAGTAAACTTCCGATACTTATTGTTTATCCTGTTTCTTCTGTTCATCAATTGTATCACTATTATTTGTATTAATCATCAAGAATCAAGCTGTTGTGAATATCTGTGGCCGGGGGCACAGATGTGATATATTTGTTGAACAGATGATAGGTTAAAGGCGATATATTAGGTTAAAGGCGATACATCTGTTCGGTGTCTTTTATGGCACGTGGTGAAAGTTCTCTTTGGCCCGTAGTGCATAGATGAACTGTTGTTTGGTATGATTATGACCAAAGGCTGAATCTGGTATAATCATGACCGTTGGTGTTATATTGAAAGTTCTCTTTGGCCCGTAGTGCATAGATGAACTGTTGTTTGGTATGATTATGACCAAAGGCTGAATCTGGTATAATCATGACCGCTGGTGCTATATTGAATGTTCTCTTTGGCCCGTAGTGCATAGATGAACTGTTGATTTGCATGATTATGACCAGGAACTGTGAATTTGTATTATCTTGACTAATGGTATTTCAGATGATAAAAGTTGATGATGTTTTTACGAAAAAGAGAAGCGCGTGGACATTATAGTCTACATTATTCTTCTAATAGATTGCTCATTCCGCCGTTATTATTGATCTGAACATTGTTCAAGAATTTAACTGCAGTTTTTGATATACACCTTGTATTCTGTTGTATTCTATCAAGAACTCACCTGTTGAAGGCTAATGATAATTTATTCGTCATTATCTTAGTCATGATATTTCTTACTGGACTATTTGAGCTCACCCTTTTGTTCCATTATTTTTCAACAGGATATGAGAACGTAGCTGGGTCTAGCCGGGGAATGGAGTGAGAGTCCGAGGGATATCTATTATAGTCTTCACGTGTTGTAAAATAGTGTGGCAATAATAGTGAAGACTTAGTTGTGTATTATTATACACGGTATTGTTGTACGTTGTGCTTTGTTGTAATAATTTTGTTGTAGTCTTTTGACGACTCAAGTTTGGGCTGTGTGGGCCTAGATTTGGGGGCGTCACAGTTGGTATCAGAGCCATATAACGAAGAGCCCCGAGCCTCTCGCTGGTGACTTCCTAGGGAAAGGGGATGCACCGAAGCCAGACTCTCCGTAGGGGACGCCTATAGTACAGGTGGCAAACTGATAGGTACCATTGTGAGGTGCTGTCCCTATGGTGGGATGAGAGTCATAGTTGGCATCAGAGCTTAGGGATATGGTCTTTAATGGAGATCTGGGGTTAGAACTAGGAGGGGAGAGACGAATAGAATACGTCACTAGTGTGTCCTACCTAAATTAGATTTTGTTATCTAACGAATCGATTTGAATGTAGGAACAGGAAGTGATGAGTCAGTTTGTTTGAACTAACAATTATTTTGTGACAACAGTTTAGTATGGCATCTGGAAATCAGGAGGATAACTTTGAAATGCCCGGTACGTCAATTTCGGGGACGAAATTTCATAAGGAGGGGAGGTTGTAAGACCCCGAATTTTATGAAATATAAAAATTAATTTTTCTTCATATATATTTTTTCTGAAACAGTAAGTGGTTAAATTAACGAAATTGAAAGTTAAGGATGTTATGTGTAAATTTTATTTTGTCGGACAATATTCATTTTGTCGGGGAATATTCGTTTTGTTGGGGAATATTCGGGTCGTACGACGGCGCCGAAATAACTAATTATTGGTGGACCCCACAACGGAATATTTGTCGGATATAGAAAACGACAGAAGTAACCTTTTTAAATAAAAATAGTCAACGGTGTTAACTGTTAAAATACCGGTGATAAAAGAATAGTAGCATACGGTAATTTATGGTATTTTACTGTAGCATGCGGTACTCTACAGTAGCACACGGTATTGCACAGTGTCTCATATTATTGACACCGTAACTGTTACGCATCATTTCATCGATAATTGTCACTACATAATATTTTATATTATCAATTCAATTATTGTTGCTACACAGTATTTTGCATTATTGATTCAATAATTGTCATTACACTGTATTTCATATCATTGACTCAATAATTGTTGCTGCACTGTTTTTTTTAAAATTATTGAACCTAATAATTGTCACAGTTGCAAATATACTGTAATTTATATTATTAAATTAATAATAATCTGTAACGTATTTATTACATTATTGTTGTAGCATTATTTTATTTTATATGTTGGACCCACAGGAAAAATAAAAATTTTTATTTTTCAAAAGTTACTATTCACTCCCGGAATTTACTATTCATTCCCGGAAAAGTTACTATTCACTGACGGAAGTCACTGTTCATCTCGGGGGAAGTTACTGTTCATCTACCGACAAAAGTTACTGTTCATTACTGTTCACTTTTTGAAAATTTTAAAGTTACTGTGCAAAGTTACTGTGCAAGTATTGAAAATTTTTAAAAACGTTTGCGCAGCCTCTGTTGAATTTTTTTTTTAGTTCACCTACCACGCATAGTAACCTCTTTTCTCCTATAAATAGCTTGTTCAGCTGAATAGAAAAATCACACCTAAAACATAAAATTTTTCTATAAGAATTTTATGAGTTTTCTCTGATAATAGTAAGGCTATTTTGAGTGTTTGAAAGCCAAAAGGAGTGCAGGAATTTTTCAAGTAAGTCTTTTATTAAAGAGTAGTAATTTTATAAATTCCTATTTTTCACGGTATTCACAAATCTTCCTTTAGAAGACTCTTCTTTGAGAAGATTCATTTTTAAAAGCTTTCTTTGGAAGATTTATTTTGGAATATTATTTTTAAAACTATTTTAAAGTTGGTATTTTATACTACAAAAATTATGTTAAATATATATAATTTTGATAGTTCATAATATATGAGTTATCATACACTTTGAAGTTTACATGTTGTAATTACTAATTTTATTATAAATATATAGGTTGATCAATCTCATTTAAATCAATATCCAGTCACGTGTTAAGGTAAGAAATGTCATTTTTTTACACTCTTGAACTTACTACGGTAAGGGATGTCATTTTCCTTCATATTCTTAAACTTACTATGGTAAGAAATGTCATTTTTTTTCACTCTTAAACTTACTACGGTAAGAAATGTCATTTTTTTTACACTCTTGAACTTACTACGGTAAGGGATATTATTTTCTTTCATACTCCTGAATCGAAACTTATTATGGAACTATTGCTTCTATAATTCCTGAAAATATTATATGTTCCATAATAGTTGAACTTCATTATTTCAACTGAACCTTCCTATTTTCTGAATCTTTCTATTGAACTGTAACCGTTATTCTGAACTGAGAATCTTGAATAACATTTTTAAATTTCACTCCACATCATGTTGACAATTTGGACATTATTTGAATCTGCACAAAGTAAACTTCCGATACTTATTGTTTATCCTGTTTCTTCTGTTCATCAATTGTATCACTATTATTTGTACTAATCATCAAGAATCAAGCTGTTGTGAATATCTGTGGCCGGGGGCACAGATGTGATATATTTGTTGAACAGATGATAGGTTAAAGGCGATATATTAGGTTAAAGGCGATACATCTGTTCGGTGTCTTTTATGGCACGTGGTGAAAGTTCTCTTTGGCCCGTAGTGCATAGATGAACTGTTGTTTGGTATGATTATGACCAAAGGCTGAATCTGGTATAATCATGACCGTTGGTGTTATATTGAAAGTTCTCTTTGGCCCGTAGTGCATAGATGAACTGTTGTTTGGTATGATTATGACCAAAGGCTGAATCTGGTATAATCATGACCGCTGGTGCTATATTGAATGTTCTCTTTGGCCCGTAGTGCATAGATGAACTGTTGATTTGCATGATTATGACCAGGAACTGTGAATTTGTATTATCTTGACTAATGGTATTTCAGATGATAAAAGTTGATGATGTTTTTACGAAAAAGAGAAGCGCGTGGACATTATAGTCTACATTATTCTTCTAATAGATTGCTCATTCCGCCGTTATTATTGATCTGAACATTGTTCAAGAATTTAACTGCAGTTTTTGATATACACCTTGTATTCTGTTGTATTCTATCAAGAACTCACCTGTTGAAGGCTAATGATAATTTATTCGTCATTATCTTAGTCATGATATTTCTTACTGGACTATTTGAGCTCACCCTTTTGTTCCATTATTTTTCAACAGGATATGAGAACGTAGCTGGGTCTAGCCGGGGAATGGAGTGAGAGTCCGAGGGATATCTATTATAGTCTTCACGTGTTGTAAAATAGTGTGGCAATAATAGTGAAGACTTAGTTGTGTATTATTATACACGGTATTGTTGTACGTTGTGCTTTGTTGTAATAATTTTGTTGTAGTCTTTTGACGACTCAAGTTTGGACTGTGTGGGCCTAGATTTGGGGGCGTCACAATTTTTGAAATTTTATTCTACGTCGTGCCTTCAGGCACGGTCAATTACGTGTCATCTTTTTGGTGTTTTGCGGGCTATATCGAGAGTAACTATTGTAGTAGATTCTGACTCATGGTATGAGAATATTTTGTCCAATTTCAAGAAAAAATATAGAGAAAAAAAATATTATGGTGATGCGATTTAATTAGTATTATGATAATACTTTTTTGTTTGGACTTAGAGAGTTCATTTTATACTTTTGAGTACATATGCAAAAACATTTCTTTTGAATTTTTACAGCTTCCTTTTTTTTTCTCTCTCATTGGATCCCACCAAATGGCTTGCAATACTACCATTTTCCACATGAAATACTGTTTATGGATCATATTGATCGATGGTTAGAGATACTGGAGGCAAATAAATAATGTCAAACTTTTCATTTCGTTTTATCAATAAAGAAAAAGTGTGTGGGATATCCGAAAATACTATATTACACAAATTTGAGCCCGCTATCGCCAATTAATTAATTATTCAAACCTGTCAGAACTAATTTTAAGTTGAGAAACTAATGTTTGCCTAAAAAAAAATAATGACTGGATTGAGTATCAATCCTTTTGTATTAATAGTTGGACTCTCAGTTCTATTATGGAATTGAGAATCCACAATAGTTTTAAATTTTTCAATCTAGAAATATTGAATACAGTAACTCAATTGTTATATTAGTTACACGGTGCTTTCAAGCACGGGTTATCTTTAGTTATATATATATATATATATATATATATATATATATATTATATCAATAAAAAATAATAAATATATCATTAAAAAATATCAAATATTTATAAATAAATAAAAAATAAATATGAACTAATCTAGCACGAATTATCAAATTTATAAATATAAACGCGAACGCATACATTTGCGCAACCAATAAACTTCGACACTAATGGTACCCGTCTTATCCTCTGACGAGAGAGGTGCATGGATCAAATCCCTTATGGTACAAAGACTCAATTGGAAATATCTCTAATAAGTAATACCCAATATGGACCTACTTTTGTAGGGTAGACGTTAGGTTCTATGGTCCTTCATCCACCTTTACTATAATAAATTTTAATAACTGTTTTACACATGGACAAAAAGGTTCTATATGAACCATTGTCCTGCTTTACTGTATGCAGTATGCTTTAATTCTAGGGTCATACTTAAAATGGAATGACTTCATGTGTTCTACTTACAAGTCATTCCATTTTATCTGAACAGGGTTTTCCAGTCATTGCCATTGCCGCAGAGACCTCAGAACATTTGACTGATATATCTGGCATTTCCTTTGGTATTTAGGTTGTTATGCTTGGTGTACATGAGATTAAAAGACATTCTAGCTTCGCAAGTTGTGTATGTATAGGACAATATTCTAGCTTCCCATAGTTGTATATATATATATATCAGACTTTTGTTATGTAAATCATACTATAACTAGGTAGCACAAATAAAAAAGAATTCCTCCACCTAGCAATTGTGATGATAAATTTATGTAGTATCTCACAATATATGGTCTCATTTATTTTTTTGGATTTCTTGATCAGAAATATAAAAGCTCCACCATCATCCATCCCTAATCATCTTTCAATCCCTTGTACACTTGTAAACAACAAAAAATTAGGTTTTTTTGTTGTTGCTAATTTAAAAAATAAATAAAAAAAAAATAGTTTTTGTAATTGACATTCGTTTGCATGCACTCTCTTCCATGGCTGGTTTTGATATCGAATCGAGAGAGTGATATTTACATCACTTCCTCTTCATTCAAACAAGAAATTTCTCCATCTACATCCTTTTGTTCAAGTTGACGCAACCTCATCAGTTCACTTTCTATGGCCAGTTTTGCTGCATCAGCCATCTCTGCTTGCTTCAAAGCATCCTTTGTTTCAGCTTCTATATCCTCGGCCTCTTTCAAGCTTTCCTCCAACTTTGCAAGTGCATCCCTCTCGCTTACATTAATTGCCTCCACTTGAGCCATAGCAGTCACCACTTTTATATCAGCCGAATGTTCAGCTTCCTTTACTTTCCTTTTCAAGGACTCAAACTCTACGGCTGATAATCTAATCTTCCCTGAATTTGTTGTAGCCTGAGAGGCGTCGTCACTACTACTCGTAGTAGTTGAATTATGCATCTTATCATTTGCAAGTTTCTCTGCTGATTTTGCCTCTGCAGCCTCCTTCAGTGCAATTTCAAGTTTTTCCTCCACTTCCTTCTCCTTGGCTCGTGAAGTTTCAGCTTCTTGTTTCAGTACTTCCATGTTTCTGTTCATCTCTTCTGCTTCCCGTCTTGCATTCTCTATCTCTGATGATAGCTCTTGCAGTTTCAGGTGTTGGTTCTCGGAATCATCTCCTGCTCTAGCTCGTTCAGCAAGAGCAGCTTCGAGTTCCACTTTACTTTTCTCTAGTTCACCTTTCAGAGCTTTTGTCATTAATTCTTCTTTTAGTTCTTTCTGCTTTAGCTCAGAGTTTTCCCTTTTGGCATTCTCTATTTCGAGCTTTATGGGTTGCATGGAGCTCTGAAGTGAGCTTTCTCGTGGTAAAACATCTTGCAGCATCTTCTTGGCATCATCTAGCTCTGAAGTTGCATTCCTAAATGATTCTTTATCTGAATCCCGGATATCTTTCAGCTGCTCTCGAAGAAGTCTAATTGCTTCTGTCGTTTCTTCCATTTTCTCTTCAAGGTTTCCAGCCAGTCTCGGGCTCCCGGCTTCTTCCTTCAACGTCTGAATTTTGTCCTCCATGTCTGCCTTGGCTGTTTTAAGGGATTTGACCCGAGCTGCTTTTTCTTCCATAAGCTCGTAATGAAATTTTTGTGCTTGAGCAGATGCGAGCTTTACTTGACTAAGCGTTCCACGCATGGCTGCAATTTCATCCGAAAGCCCACTTACCTTCTCTTGGTTAACTTTTGCAGCGTGTTGTGCATCTGCAGCCTCGTGAAATGCAGCCACTTTTTTCTCCAAGGCTGCATCAAAATCCTGTCTAAGGTTTGTGAGCTCTTGTTTTACAAAAATAAGCTCACCAGCAGTGGCCTTGTATTGCTCCCTTTCACTATCCATCTCTTTTTTTAATGCACTGGTATTTGGCGAGTCTGTGCTGGATTGCGCTTCTTCTAGTTCCTGAGCTCGATTTTTGGCATCTTCTGTGGTTTGGATCACTGCTTGCTTGGATTCACTAATAGTCTCGAGCTTGCCTGTTAGTTCTTGTAAAGTTCTATTCGCCTTTTCTAGTTCGCGAAATGCCTGTGCTTTTGTGCTTTCTGCATTTTTCAGCTGTTCTTTCAACTTGTCAAGTTCTTTTAGGGCCAAGTGAAGCTGCGTCTCCTTTTCCAGTACTCTCTACCTCAGCAACAACAACATCAACACATACGTCAAGTTTTAAGAATATCCATATAATAATACCGGAAAGAAAACATAAATTTCCACACAAAAAAAAGAGTCATTTCTATTGATGGTAGCATGAACTGACGCGATTTCCTTGAGTTTACCATCACAATTCAGGTAATCATAAAATTTAGGTGTAAATATTGAATAAAAAAAATATTCTTATGGTCAGGCTGCGAGTAATTAGTTATAGGTGAATTCGTTAGTGCTGGCGTGGAAATGTAAGACAAAACTACATACGAAGCAAAAGAAAAAGAAAACTTGATGTTAAACAACATATATATTTATACCTCTTCAGCTGATTTTGTCTTCTTAATTAGAGGCTTGTTGTTGTTAGGGGAGGAAACTTCACCAAATAAACTAACAGCAGCCCTGACAGATGCAAATGGAGCTTTTGTATCAATCTCCCCTACAGGAGAATCTGTATATTTCGGAGTTCCTAAAATATGTGGAGAAGTTATGCCTCTTGGAGAATTAGTAGCAGCCGGACCTGTGAGATTTTGGCAAGTTTTTATGCTAAAACCGAACATTTTATCCTTTTCTTATTTAGACCTGCAAGATGAATGGAAAATGACAGAATGATCATGTTAAGCTAGATCAACATAAAATATTTTAGCTCGAATATATACATATATATATATTACCTAATAGATAGATGGTTTGCTTCTTTTTAGTATATGGGCAAATATTGCCTAAATTTCACTGCAAACCAAAGAATGCAGCTGTAGCTTCTTCTTCTTCTTCTTCTTTCTCCTGCGCTTCGTCTCGCCGATGAAAATGGTAAAGAAAATATTTGAAATAATAAGGGCGATGCAGCAACTCTTTCTTACTAAATATAGATATTTCCAGTTTTAGTTAACCTTTTTCTTTCCAAAAATTGATCACGAAGAGAATAAAGGATATTAATATCAGGGAGACAATTCCGGGAGAATAAGATTGACCATCATCCACTTGTATGTAGAGAGAACTAATTAAGAAGATCCCCTAGTAAACAATTGAGGGGAGAGGTCAGCCTCTTTTGCTATATTGTTAACCCTTCATCATTAACTGTCAAAGGAGATTATAAATTCACTCCTATTTTATCCGTTTGCACTCCATTGCAAGATCCAAATTATTGTACGTGTAAATTATAAAGTGCATGTTGTGAAATCACTCCCAATTAGGCAAATAATATTTGTTAGAATTTCCCCCCATTATATTTCTATGCTATAAGAAATTAAGAAGTGAAGTACACCAGCAAATGGTGTTTTTTAGGCTTGCCAGTTTACCCTGATGATGGGACCCTACCCGACTCCAATGAGACGGGGTTTGGGATTAAAAATAAGCGAAAAAGATTTATATTGCGAAAAAAAACAAGCCCTTTTGTTGGTACAAGTAGACACAAACGAATTATCTGTTTATTTGTATTATTTTACGGTCTAAATCTTTAATTAACATGTTTATCATACAAGACTACAAGGAATAAGCTTTGGTCAAACCAATCTCGAATAATTTGATAATTTTGACTTGATTAATTAAACAAGTTGAGCTCTAACAAATAAACAATCTGAATAAACTAAGAAAAATGATATTTTTGGGAAAAAATGCCGAGTTTAGGGGATTTCAGGCATGAAACACTAGTCTTCCCTGTGAAAAGTTCCCATTCCCCTGGTTTGAGTTAATTACATTGTTACCTGCTCAACTCCAGTCATTTTCAGCCTAAACTTCCATCAAAATTTACCAGGCTCTCAAAATTTTACCAGGCAATCCTACATTATAAACCAACAAATTGCATAAACCAACAAACTGGTGCAGCAGTACATTTCATACTCTTAACAAAAAAACAAGTACTTCTTTACATAGCAGAACCTGTATCTCAGGAACCTTTTGGCAAAATATCGTTACTTTCTTTGCCAACGGGATCAACTAGAAAACACGTCTGAAGGTAAGATTAATCCGCACAGACTCGGCCTTTGCGCGTTTAGGTACAGAGTGAAGCCAGTCTCGTTGTGTATATCCTCTCATCAGCAGCAGTGAGCCATGCTTCAACACAAATGAATGCTGATCGGGATATACATTCTTCTTCGGTCGCTTGGAAGGAGGCTCACCCTCGAGTTTTTTTGCTGGAACAGAGACGAGACAAACAAATTACAATCAGAAACATGAAATTATTAGAATTTCTATAAGAAAACTACTTTAAAGTGAATGATATAGAAGGTATCAAAATTTAGCATATATATATATATATATATATATATATATATATAGAAGGTATCAAGAGTAACTCTACAGGATCCAAGTCATTGTTGTGTGATTCACTGGATAGAACGGATGCAGGACCCGGGGACTATTGCGTTGGAAATGAATGTAATGAGGAATCTTACAGAAACAAGCACAAGAAAATAATAAAATTGTACCTAGTATAAAACACAGTGGAGCAACTCAAACAAACCTAAACCTATTAAGACATAACAAGGAGCGGCAAGACACTCGATTGTACCTTTAGACGTCTTAATAGGTCTCTTCTTCAATAGGAAATCACGTTCACAACCAAAAGAAACAGAGGCAATTTCAGGAGTGGGTCCATAGAGCTTCTCATCATCAGCATGCCAACCAACATAGTCATCACCACCCTTATACCTATTTAAGAGCAAGCTGTTAAAACTACTCCCTGGAATAGCTTTATGGACCTACAAGTGTAAGAGTGAAGGTCAAAAATGAATATATTGTAAAATAGTAACAACAATTACAAATGAATAGCAGTGTTCTTTTTCTTTGCTTTTTTTTTTTTTGGATATGTCGAATGTAAGTATTCTTACTGCTTCCAATATGTCCTTTAGTGGAGGGAAACTATCCCAAGAATATGCATGCGGTTTATAACCACTATATACCAGTTCTGTAACTCCTGCACTCGCAACATAACATGTGTCTCGAGGCTGTAAAGGAGAATAAGCCATAAGAAACTTCTTGAAATCATATTCGTAAATCGTAATGAACAAATATTATGCTGTGAATAATAGAGCATAACTTATTTAGCAAGGTAACATTGTTGTTACCAATTTCATCACACCAACATTGTCATAAAGTTGTCAATTTACCATGAAGTGGAGTAACATTGTTGTTACCACTTGCATTTCAGCATGAGCTCTTTAAGTTACAAGGAACCACTTATAATGAGAAATGCGTACCATTCTCAAACTAATGGACAGTCCGAAGCTCTTCTTGTTTACTTGAAACTTACAGTAGGTGCTTTACCAGTGAGCACCCAAAATAGTGATCCACTATCTTCCTTAAGTATGGTACAATATCTCTCATCACTCTGCGATAGGCATGCCTCTCTTTCAAGCCTCTTGACCCTTCCATTTATTGTCACGTATATCTCTTGCTCAACTAAAATTGCTTCTCTCGAGGCATTTCTGCTCAAGCATGATCAGATTCTCAGACCAGTTAAATAAAGACTACAGCGGGCTGAAAAAAAGCTGTAAAACAAGGAATTTGCACGTGAAACTTCTGCCTTACTGACAATTTTCTGTCATTAATCATTCTTCCCATAAGTTGGCTGAACGATATCATAGCCCTTTCCAATTTCTGGAAGGCATCGTGCAGTTTCTTAGAAACTGGATCTTCCCCTTACAGCCAAAATTCATCTAATGTTTCACATTTCTGTCTTGAAGTACTTCCCAAATCCCCACGATACTTGTGTGTATCCCTTACCTAAATCAACTGATAAATCTGACCCTTTACTAGAACCAGCTCTAGTACTTAAAAAGTAAGATCAACCGGCACTGGCAATGTCAAGTCCTTTTCCAGTGGGAGGGCCAAACTACGGAAGAAGCTACTTAGGAAACTCTCGCAAGCATCCAAGCAGGCGGCAACTCACAGCTATAACCACCCTCACATCACATGGATTGGGCTGGGCAATCACTTATAGTTATTTGGTGATATTTTGTTGGTGTATGAAATTTCCACATGTACTTAAGATCACTATACATTGAAGTGACAAAAGTAATAAATTTTTAATCCCAAAATTCTGTGTTTTCTTTCCATGTTTCTTCTACACTCTGTAAGGAGTGGAATTGGTAGATTAAATAATAACAACTAATAAATTCTGTTAGTTAGTTTGTTACAACAGTAATTAGTGCAGGGTCATTAGTGTTATTTCATTTTCAGTATGGGAGGTTACATTTGTCTTTTCCGGAATCAGTCGGTTAAGAGAGAATGCTGAAGTGTTGTTATATAGAGACGAGTGATGTATGAGAAAGGCATGAAATGAATTGTTATTCTGTTTCTCTCTCCAATTTCTTCTAAATTTCCTTCTTTCATTAATTCTTCTTCCTTTACTGTTCGTTCACTGAATTAGTTAAGGAATTGCATTCAATATCCTTACAATTGGTATCAGAGCTGTGACGATTCAACTATGGCAACCAACAATCAGCGACTCAGCAATTTAGAGATTCAAGTCAATGAACTACAAGCTAAGTTCCAGGAATCTGTTAACAGCATCACACAAAGTGTGGAGGATAAGATCGACCAGAAAATGGAGCAGAAAATGGAGCAAATGATGAAAGGAGTTGAAGCTTTGCTATCAGTTCGACTGCCGGGACCTTCTAACAACACAGGTACTCCGTATAATTCAGCAGGTTCAGTATTGGGAAATTTGGATTCTGGAACTAGTAATAATCATAATAATTGCAACATATTCAGAACAATTAAGTTTGAGTTCCCTAAATTCGATGGAGACAACCCTAGATCATGGATTAGGAAGTGCAACAAGCTATTTTCTCATCACTCAGTCGCTGATAACCAGAAATTATACTTGGCTACTATGAACTTGGAAGGAGAGGCTGAAGAATGGTATTCAGGATTTGTGCATGAAGGTCTAGATCTAACCTGGGAAGGGTTAATTGATGAAATTATGGCAAGGTTCAGTTCGGAGACTCAGATAAATCCAATAGGAGAATTGAAAAATTTACAACAGACTGGTACGGTGGATGAGTACAGAAAAAAATTTGAAGAGTTGAGGAGTTGGTCATTGATTAGAAACTCAGCACTTAATGAAGTTTTTTTTGTGGACTGTTTTATGGGAGGTTTAAAAGAAGAAATCAGATTGGGGGTTCAAGAACTGAACATACACACTCTCAAAGAACTTATCAGGTTAGCTAGAGTGGAGGAAGCTAAATTTGAAGCTTGGATTAAAAGGAGCAGGTCAGGGTTTAAAGGAGTATATCCAGGGAATTCTCAGAAAAGTAACCCTGTGGCTGGTGTTAGGCAGTTGGGAGGGACTGCAACAGTGATCAATAGTCCAGGATTACCAAATATGGAGATGGGAAAAACCTTACCTATTAAAGGTTTAACTAGGGAACAAATTGCCGAGAAAAGGAGAAGGAAATTGTGTTTCTCGTGTGATGAACCTTACTCCTTTGGACATCAATGTAAAAAACCACATTTGTTCTTAATGTTGCCCTCTGAAGATAATTGTGACAATGATGGCGTACTAGAGGAAGACTGTGAAGAGGAGGCAGGAGGTGATGGTAATACTTGTAACCTTCAAGAAGCTCATATTACCTTACACGCTCTGTCTGGCCATAGTGACAACAATACCATCAGAGTTGTGGGAATGGCAAATGGAAAGTTGCTCAGAATACTTATTGATAGTGGCAGTACCAATAACTTCCTAGATCCACAAGCAGCAAAAAAGATTAAGGCTAGCCTACAAGAGATAAAACCACTTGCAGTTTCAGTTGCTGATGGGTTTAGAGTAACCAGCTACCAGGAATGTTCCAAACTAGAATGGACAGTACAAGGAGAAACCTTTACTACTGATTTCAGAATTTTGCCTCTAGGAGGAATTGATGCTGTGTTAGGGGTGCAATGGCTCAAGCACTTTAATCCAGTTACCTTTGATTTCGATCAGCTTCAACTGTCATTTGTCAAAGGAAATAGGGACATTGTGCTAAAAGGGGAATCTGGTATAACACAGCCTATGGTTCAGTTAATGTCACCTGAAGAATTCCATAAAGTTTTGAATTCAGCAACACATGGTTACCTTGGGTACCTTTTTGGCATCTGCTCAGAATCCAACAACATGGAAATTGCTTCAGATGATGCAGCTGAAAGCCAACATAAACACTGTACTAAAATGGAGGAGTTATTACAAGGATATGATGATGTGTTTCAAGAGCCTAAGGAATTACCACCAGATAGGTTTCACAATCATCACATTAATTTGAAGGATGGAAGTCAGCCCGTCAATCTGCGAGCTTACAAATACCCACATGTTCAAAAGGAGGAAATTGAAAAGATTGTGAATGAGATGTTAAACTCAGGAATAATTCAACCTAGCAGCAGCCCTTATGCATTTCCAGTCATTTTGGTGAAGAAGCAGGATGGTACATGGAGAATGTGTGTGGACTATCGATCCTTGAACAACATGACCATCAAAGATAAGTTCCCTATTCCAGCTATAGATGAGCTTTTAGATGAGCTACATGGCTCTAAATACTACTCCAAACTTGACCTTAGGTCGGGTTATCACCAAATTAAAGTACATCCTCCAGATATTCAAAAAACAGCTTTTAGAACTCCTTCCGGGCATTTTGAGTTCTTGGTAATGCCCTTTGGGCTTACCAATGCTCCAGCAACTTTTCAATCTCTCATGAATCATGTCTTCAAGCCTTATCTCAGGAAATTTATCTTGGTTTTTTTTGATGATATCTTAGTCTATAGTGCCAATTATGAAGAACATCTCAGACACTTACAAATGACTTTACAGATTTTGAGAGAAAATTCCTTGTATGCAAAAAGAAGTAAGTGTGTGTTTGGTACAGAACAAGTTCAGTATTTAGGGCATATCATTACTCACAATGGTGTGTCAACAGATCCTGACAAGATTAATTGTATGAGTTCTTGGCCCTTGCCACAGAATATTAAGTCTTTAAGAGGATTCTTGGGTTTAACTGGGTATTACAGAAAATTTATTAAAGATTATGGGCTCATTAGCAAACCCCTGACTAATCTCTTGAAGAAGGACAAATTCGTATGGTGTGAGGAGGCTACTGCTGCTTTTTTGACCCTTAAGGCAGCTATGACTGCAGCACCAGTTTTGGCTATGCCAAATTTCAGAATGCCATTCACTTTGGAAACAGATGCCTCTTACTATGGGTTGGGTGCAGTCCTGGTGCAACAAGGGAGACCAATAGCTTACTTGAGTAAGGCTATAGCATCCAAACATCTTGGATGGTCTACATATGATAAGGAATTGATGGCTGTGGTTTATGCTATAACCAAATGGAGACATTATTTGTTGGGTAACAAGGTGTTAATAAAAACTGATCATCAGAGTCTGAAATACCTTTTGGAGCAGCGAGTGACTACTAGTAATCAACAAAAATGGATTACTAAATTAATGGAGTTAGACTATGAGATTGTATACAGGAAGGGTAAGGAGAATGTGGCAGCAGATTGCCTATCAAGGCAGTTCTCAGCACCGGAACAGGATCAAAGCTGTTCAGCGATTACCACCACCATTCCTCAATGGGTTCTGGAGTTAGCTCACTCCTGGGAAGCTGATGCTGAATTAAGGGACAAAATTACTCAGCTTCAATTGGATCCTAATGGTCTGCCTGGTTACTCCTTTAACCATGGGAAACTGAAATTCCAAGGTAAGCTGGTTGTAGGACCTGATGCGATATTAAGAACTAAACTGCTTTCAGAATTTCATGAGACTCCTATTGGGGGACATTCTGGTATCACTGGAACTTATGAGAGACTTAAGAAATATTTCTATTGGCCTTCTCTGAAAAAGGATGTTACCAAATTTGTTAAAGAGTGTGATGTTTGTCAGAAAAACAAACATGAGACTGTAGCTTTGCCAGGTCTTTTACAGCCCTTACTTGTTCCAGAAAAACCATGGAATGATATATCTATGGATTTTATAGAGGGACTGCCCAAATCGAAAGGTTTCACAGTCATATGGGTAGTGATTGACAGGTTGACCAAATATGGGCATTTCATAGGCCTTCATCATCCCTACACTGCTGCAGATTTGGCTCAAGTGTTTATTGATCACATCTATAAACTGCATGGATTTCCTTCTTCTATTGTGACTGATAGGGACAAAATATTCATAAGTTTGTTCTGGCAGTCTCTGTTCAAATTGGTGGGAACTAAGCTGCAATTAAGTACTTCATATCACCCACAAACCGACGGGCAAACTGAGAGACTTAACCAAGTTTTGGAATGTTATCTAAGGTGCATGACTTCTAACAGGCCCAATAACTGGTCTACTTGGCTTCCTTTAGCTGAGTGGTGGTACAACACTCACTACCACAGTGGGTTACAGGCTACTCCTTTTGAAGCTTTATATGGCTACAAACCACCTCATCTCAATTTCCACCAACATGGCCAGGTCACAGATCAGGCAACCAAGGATTTCTGCAAGGATCGAACTCAATATCTACAGTTATTAAAGCAAAATTTGATAGCTGCTCAATCCAGAATGAAGACTTATGCTGATAAGGCAAGGTGTGAAAGATCATTTACAGTTGGTGATTGGGTGTACTTGAGAATTAAGCCTTATAAACAAGTCACATTATCACAAACCAGGATGGGAAAACTAATGCCCAAATATTTTGGTCCTTATTTGGTAATCGAAAGAGTTGGAAATGTTGCTTATAGACTTCGGCTTCCTAGTCATGCAAGGGTCCATCCTGTGTTTCATGTATCTCTTCTCAAGAAAAAAATTGGCTCACATTGTTCTAGTTCTGACACCTTGCCTCAGTTGGATGAGCATGGTCAATTTTTGGTAGAACCAATTGCTATACTAGCCAGACGTATGGTTAAGAAGAACAATGCTGCAGCAGCTGAAGTCTTGGTCCAATGGTCTAATACATTGCCTACTGATGCTTCCTGGGAAGATTGGGAGCAGTTTCACAAGTCTTTTCCTAAATTCCAGCCTTGAGGACAAGTCTGTTTTCAAGCAGAGGGGACTGTAAGGAGTGGAATTGGTAGATTAAATAATAACAACTAATAAATTCTGTTAGTTAGTTTGTTACAACAGTAATTAGTGCAGGGTCATTAGTGTTATTTCATTTTCAGTATGGGAGGTTACATTTGTCTTTTCCGGAATCAGTCGGTTAAGAGAGAATGCTGAAGTGTTGTTATATAGAGACGAGTGATGTATGAGAAAGGCATGAAATGAATTGTTATTCTGTTTCTCTCTCCAATTTCTTCTAAATTTCCTTCTTTCATTAATTCTTCTTCCTTTACTGTTCGTTCACTGAATTAGTTAAGGAATTGCATTCAATATCCTTACACACTCTTCATGCAAAAATTAATCTCACACAATCAGACAACAAGTATCAAATTCATAAAATCCTAATAAACCCTTTTTAAAATGTCTCATCTTTCCAATAATCTTGCTTATGCAGAAGTCAATTTGCTCAGAATTACCCTTCACAAAATCAAATTAAACCCAATAACTCAAAACGTACTTCTTATTAATTAACCTGAAAAAAAAAATACCTGGAGCAGGGATCGGCCGAAGACGCGAATGGTGGGTCGGGTCCAGGGGATTTGTTTGTTGAGAAAATCAAAGTAATTCCATGAATCCTGGAAAGACAGGAATCTGGGCATGTATAATACTTGGCTTTCATTTCCTAGATCCACCACCACCTCCTTCCTTCCTTTACATTCATTTTTCTCCTCTCCTTCTCTTCTTCTTAATTTTCTTGAAATGAAGAGGTTCATCGGGAGAGATCGCGCGAGAATGTGAAAGTCGTCCCTCTCCTGCCGGGATGATTTATGTATGTATTTGTTCTTTTTTTTTTCTGTTTCTTTTTCTTGGAGTACTTTTACACTTAAAAACAAATGACTTTTGTCTCACCTTATTTCATTTATTTAACTCAAAAATAAGTCATACTTATTTGTTTTTAGTATAAATAAGCTTAACGTATAAAAAATATAAATAAATTTAAAAAATTTCTTTTTCTTTTTCTCTTTCTTTATTCAGTTAGAAGTGGGGTTTATGTTAGAAACTTTAGAGTCTTGGGATTGACTTATAAGTTGATCAAATTAATTTATAAGTAATTTACTTTTTATTTGAGCATATGTAATTTATTTTTTTAATTTGTAAGTAGTTTTTGAAAAGTAATAATTTTTTTACTTATCAAGAAATTACTTATAAGTCATTTATTAAAAATTATAAGTCATATTAGCCAAACACTTTCATAATTTATTTTAACTTAAGTTTTGATTTATAAATTAAAATAATGGTAAATATTTTTATTTATAAATTTAAAATAACTTAAAAATTATTTTAAATTTTAACTTATAAGTCGGTTTAAAATAAGTAGCCCCGCATGTAACAAGACCATTTTTGAAGTTTGATACTATTATTATCTAGAACAATAAGGTGTTTTAAGACTTCATACTATGGAGTTCACTGAAATTGCAGTTTGTTAAATACTTTTACCATGTCGATAAGCGAAAAAGGATAAAGGGATTGCTGAAGAAAGTACTCCATGTGAAAACTTCAAACCATTCATATACTCAGCAACCCAATTGTCAGGAATATGTTCCGGTTACAATTTCATCTGCTCATAACACTTTAATGTCTAAAATCCCATCACAGTTCCACATTCTACTCCCTATTTCAGTCAGTTAACAGTAGACTACGATGATATTTCTAATACAATCCACCATATTCCTCTGAACTACACTACACAAAAATTTTGAAGCAGTCTTTCTCTCGTTGGTGGCCCTAATTAGTACTTCTATGCGATCTTAGTGGGGGGACATGAAGATTTGTAAATTTGATCTTCAACTCGATCTCTCCAGACTCAACATCATAAAGCCTCAGCCAAACATCCTGCACAACCTCACCGTTATTCCAATTAATAGAGCTGTCCACTGCTAGACAATTGTCACTCTCCGGGATGACCTTCCTTAGTGTCCCCCCCTCAGTAGCAACCCCTAGGATTTCCTTCAATCGAGCTGCACTCACTAACGGCTGAAGGCTGAGGTGAGCATGCCCCATCTTGTCATCAGCCTTGAAGCGGTCTTTATCAAACACTTCCTGCATAAGCAGAGTTCAGTCAGATCCTATAGAATGAAATATCTAACTGCTCAAAATTTTGAACATTAAACATCTTTCATTCTCTTTATCCAATTAGCCTTTCTATGAACACAATCTGCAAGTGTTACATTTCATTGCCTATAGTATTTATTGAAGCACAAATCCTGAAGAAATTAACAGAAAAACTTAAAATAACAGAACCAAAAAAAAAAACTAGGGTCTTTTATTTCCAATGCTTTTCTCTCTTAAGACTATATATCCCATAATGTAGCCTAGATAGATGGTACACCAGGCGGAGAACTCCACATGGAAAAGGCTGCAGAATGATGAATATTGAATAGTCATATTGGTAAGATATTATGTCAAGGGTCTGATCCATTAGCCCCAATGATTCATTTTACTGACTTTTGGCAAAAGTAGAAGCAGAATATTGATTAAATGTCGCTACTTGATGTAGCACAACTGTATTATCCACTCTTCTAGGTGTAGGACATTAAACCAATTAAAACTGGGGGAAAGCAGAGGTGAAAGATATGATTCTGCCACTGATAGCGTATATTAAACTGTCAATGTTGTAACCTCAGAGTTCAGGTGATACAAAGGAAGACATTAGTCAAAAATTAGATGGTGCAGAGATCAGAACCTACCAACTTTAGAACTCCAACAGGTTCTGTAACGGAGAAAGTCAGTTCTTCATTCCATACAGGATTGAGGCAGCTGTTTATAACCTTGGTCTTCAATGTCTGGCAGGAGACAAAAGTTGGTTATTATATTTTGACAGATTCCAGTAATAACAGTGATCAGTTATGCTTTTGCAATGTGCACCAGAATGGCCCAGAGACGAGATCACATGAAATTTCATTTACAAGTTTACACAATATTTGTCACATGAATAGCGAATATTGACAGTTGACATAAAGATGGTAGAAAATATGCACAACCATGGTTACTTAAATATCCCTTATCCCTATGCATAGAGTAGTGATGTTATAATCCTCTTTCCTTTATTACATTCCATTACAAATCAAATGAAATAAACAGAAAGGTAAAGAAAAGACACATCACTTTTAATGCTAGGCTGCTGCCTGCCCTCCCTCGCCTTAGCAACTGTGTCATGACTCGTAAGACAACAATTTTGTACAAGCTTTTTTGCGTAATAAATCTTATGCACGTGTTTATTAATATATAAATGTTGGACGACATAACAAGTTGAGCCTCAAACAAATAAAGACAAGTATGAAGTTTGATGTATTTATAAATATACAGATGTTGGACTATACAGTGAGTTGAACCTCAAATTTATAAGAACTTGCTTGGAAATATTTTCATAGAAAGAAAAAATAACGTAAATAAATATACAACTTATTAATGTAGTACGTTATAATCTTTATTACTGACATAACATGATTATTAATTTTTATTACAATCTTTTAGGAATAAAAAAACACTTAATACTTTAAGTTGTAAGACATGGTAAATCTGGCTAAAAAAGTCTGTTATGTTAGGCAGCCAGTGATTTAGACTATTTTGAGCAAAACTAGAGTATTTTGACATCAGTTTTCTGTGTGAATGCCTAGGTGAGGGGACCGTTTTGTCACTAGGCAAGCTATACAATGTACACCTAGACGGTTTCACAAACACAGAAAAGAAATAATATTATGCAAAATCTCCATGAGTGGCAGCACTAATAACCATAGAGCTTAAATGATACCTGATTTCCTAGCTTGGCAACGACATAAGGATCACTGGTTTTGAAGTCCCGGATCACCAACCTTTTCCCTTGCACAACAACCACTTTTACCAGTCCCAGTGGTTCTCCCATACTCTACTAGACTACTACTGATAGAGCATCAAACCAAGACAGTTGGCCTCAAATGTCATTCATAGTAGTGAGAATCAAAAAAGAGAAAAAAGACACATGAGGAAACAACTATAATTTCCAACTAAGATAAAGTCCACAGCAAACGTAGCTGCCTGATTTAAGCATTGATTCCTCTTTTTCTTTAACTATTATTACCGACTGATATTCATCTAGCCTAGTCACATTTACTTTCGAGATGTAAGCGGCTTTGAAATTTAGAACAGATTGTTAACTACACCTTGTGGACAGAAATAAATTAAGAACATTTACACATCGTCTGAGGTCTGAATTTGGTGAAATAAAAGAGAATGGAAACAAAAACTTCAAAGAAAACGCATTATTTATTACCTCCTCCATATAATTTATAAAAAAAATTATTTAAGGGTTCACGGGAGGAACGTTCTTGCTGACGCAGGACGTGTAAACCGATCAACTGCCCATTCAAAGAAAATCCTAAACCCTACCATTTAAACATTGTATGGACATTGCATTTTGAAACGTTTTGGAAACAATGCACCCTGCATTAGCACGGGTGTATGTCCTGGTCCCACTTTAGTTAATACTCCCTCTATCCTAGGATAAGTCCTCCATTGACTTTTCTGGACAAATGGATAAATCATACCATTCTTTAAGATATATCAAAGAGCCAATAAACATAATAAAACTACATAGAATTTAGTACGAAACCAAAGATTTTCCATTTTGAAAATTTAAATATATATAAGCTTGATTATTAATTTAAAAAAGGTCAATTTGTGCAACAGAGGACATTTATCCTAATAGAGAGGGAGTACTAATTTCTGAGGGCAGATGAAAGTGTAATATGAAAATCTGTATTCTTACTGAGGTATCCATGACAACTACAATGCAACTAGAGCTTAATGTTAACTGAACAAAGCCAATACTAGAGAAGAAACTTAAATTCTGATATAAACATAACCTCTGAGGCAAAAAAAAATCAATCATTCCAGCTCTATACCTATAAAATGAACTGAAATGCCTGCAACTATAAAAAAATTTATACCATACTATGAAACCCTAATGAAAAATAAACACAAAAATGTAGTGAAAAAGCATGGAATTTGATAGGAAAAAATGAGACACAGAATTAGAGACTGTACAGCATTCAAAGTTATAAACTTTAAGTACAAACTCCAGAACCAGAAAGAATCAAAATTCAGCAAATACCCTCCACAAACCCCATCAATTCCATACTTCTCTACATTATTCTAGCCAAAAAGCAAAACAATCAAAAATATAAACAAATAAACAAACAAAAAATAAAAATAAAACACAGCAATAGAAATTAGTACTACTATTAAATTACTAGCTGAATTAATTAATTAAATTGTGGTTAATACTCGCGGATTATGAGAGGGGACTTACAATTGTGAACAAAGGATGCCAAGACCCTTTCTGCTTTCGTTTTCTTTTTGTTTCTACTTATTTTTGGGAATTGGATTTATAAGATAAATTTGGTGGTGGGACTGGCTGGGACAACCGGTAACCGGTAAGTGTGATGAGCCAGTTTCGAGTTTGCCGTATGTTGAGGATGGGAGCATGATTAGCACGTGTCAGTTAAATCACTCATATTAATATATTATTGTACTGACAACCAATTGGACTTGGACTGACATTTGACTTGATCAGGTCTCAACTCGTCGGTCCAAACCAATACTTTCGTCTAAAGCACCACTACAGTAATTGGACCGGATATGTAGTTGAAAAAAAATACAATTCTTGCCAAGTATAGTCATAAAAAAAATTGTCAAATTAGAATTACGAAAAATATCAATTAATAAATTTTA
This sequence comes from Hedera helix, assembly GCA_947179155.2. NCBI lineage: Eukaryota > Viridiplantae > Streptophyta > Magnoliopsida > Apiales > Araliaceae > Hedera > Hedera helix. Next base: position 1,045,972 of record OX359286.1, read on the forward strand.
AAAAGTGAATTATTATATATCTATTAATAAAATATTTTTCGTGATAATAAAGTCTCACATCGAATCATAAAAAGAAAAAATCGAGGACATATATATATATATATATTTTAATGAACCATAGACTTTATAGGTTAATCTTTTGGGTTAAGATGTGGTTTCTGTTGACGTACGAATATGTCTCCTGTCAAAATCACCCGACAACAAAATCCCTGCACTCAAAAGAACTCGTTAACACCCCACAGATCAGGTCATGACTTAGGTCGTCCAGGGATGCTCTGGTGTAAGATTAAGCACATGTGATAAACGTCACAATGAAGAGCCAAATAATGCTAGAATGGACAATATTTGATATCTCATATTACATGTAAAAATATTACCTGGTTCACTTGTGAGGTTTTATGTATATACTCATCCATATATCACCAAGAGTCCCGTCAACTTTATTAAGTGGAAAAATAACATCTTCTCCCACTAATCCAAATCGTCTCAAAGATAAGAATACCTTAATCGGTTGACCCAATGTCCAAGTCGATCATGGTATGTAAAAGAGTATAACCTAACTCTAAATGTGAATTAATCCTTAGCCCATATTAAAATATACGAGGTCCAATAAATTAGGTCCTAACATTACCTTCCACTCTCCTGTTTTTACACTTCAAAATAGGAGAGTACTTCAGTTACCAAATAAGCAGCACATTGCCAAATAAAACTGTCCACTACAGTGAAACCGCCCCATGCGTTACACCAACACCCATGCGTTCCTCATTAAATGTTACCTCCTTCGATTACCACGCTACTTATTACTACCCTCGAAATTTATCCACTCACTTCACTTTTTACTTCTAAACTTTTGGTTTTCCCTCAATTCTCCCTCTTTGCAAAAGAATTCCCGACTAAAGGTGTAAGACCTCGAATTTTATGAAATATAAAATTTAATTTTTCTTCGTATATATTTTTCCTGAAACAGTAAGTGGTTAAATTAACAAAATTGAAAGTTAAGGATGTTATGTGCAAATTTTATTTTGTCGGACAATATTCGTTTTGTCGGGAAATATTTGTTTTGTCGGAAAATATTTGGGCCGTACGACGGCGCCGAAACAACTAATTATTGGTGGACCCAACAACGGAATAATTGTCGGATATAGAAAACGACAGAAGTAACATTTTTAAATAAAAATAGTCAACGGTGTTAACTGTTAAAATACCTTTGATAAAAGAATAGTAGCATACGGTAATTTATGGTATTTTATTATAGTATATGACATTCTACAGTAGCACACGGTATTGCACAGTATCTCATATTATTGATCTGATAACGTGGTCATTACACAGTATTCATCAATAATTGTTATTGCACAGTATTTTGCATTATTGATTTAATAATTGTCATTACACTGTATTTCATATCATTAAGTCAATAATTGTTGGTGCACTGTATTTTAAAATTACTGAACCAAATAATTGTTACAGTAGCAAATACACAATAATTTATATTATTAAATTAATATTGATCTGTAACGTGTTTCTTAAATTATTGTTGAATTATTGTTGTAGCATTATTTTATTATATGATTGGACCCACAAGAAGAATAAATAAATAAATATAATTTTTTTTTACTATTTGGAATAGTAAACATGTGGGCCCTCTGTGGGGGCCACATGAGAAATTGGCATGAAAATTTTGGTTGCTGAAGAAGTTGGTTGCAGCCGACTGCGCTGCCACTTTTGAAAGAATTAGGCAGACGTGCATCACGCCTACTGCCACCTACCGCGCATAGTAATATTGTTCTCCTATAAATAGGTTGCTCAGCTGAATAGAAAAATCACACCTAAAACATAAAATTTTTCTATAAGAATTTTATGAGTTTTCTCTGAGAATAGTAAGGTTATCTTGAGTGTTTGAAAGCCAAAAGGAGTGCAGGAATTTTTCAAGTAAGTCTTTTATTAGAGAGTAGTAATTTCATAAATTCCTATTTTTTACGGTATTCACAAATCTTCCTTTAAAAGACTCTTCTTTGAGAAGATTCATTTTTAAAAGCTTTCTTTGGAAGATTTATTTTGAAATATTATTTTAAAAACTATTTTTAAGTAATTATATTATACTACAAAAATTATGTTAAATATATATAATTTTGATAGTTCATATTATACGAATGATCATACACCTTGAAATTTATATGTGGTAATTACTAATTTTATTATAAATATATAGGTTGATCAACCTCATTTAAATCAATATCCAGTCACGTGTTAAGGTAAGGAATGTCATTCTTTTCACACTCTTAAACTTACTACGGTAAAGAATGTCATTCTTTTCACACTCTTAAACTTACTACGGTAAGGAATGTCATTTTTTTTACTTACTTGTAAGGAATATCATTCTTTTCACACTCTTAAATTTATTACGGTAAGGAATGTCATTTTTTTTTCTTACTTGTAAGGAATATCATCTTCTTTCATATTCTAACTTACTACGGTAAGGGGTATCATTCTTTTCATCATCATAAATGGTATTATTTTCTTACTTGTAAGGGATTATCATTCTTTGATTCTCGAAAATAATATCGTTTCTTTCTTAAGATGTGCTATTTATTTCCATGTATTAAATTGTGGGAATAACCTTACGGCGCGGATTACCGCCTGTTGGTGAATAACCTATCGTATTCATTCATTATTAATATCTGAGAATAACCTTACGGCGCGGATTACCGCCTGTTTGGTGAATAACTCTTCGTATTCAAATTTTATTAAATTGTGGGAATAACCTTACTGCGTGGACTACCGCCTGTTGGTGAATAACCCTTTTTATTTGTCTCGTGTGGAAATAATTTGTCTACACGAATTATCACATGACACTTTTATTCCATATTCATTTGTAATATCATTTTCTTTCATATTCGTAAATGTTATTATTTTCCTTTATACTCATAAGGGATACCATCTTTTTCATCTTCCATTATTCAAACTTACTATGGTAAGGGATATTAATTTCCTTCACCTTTTGTTAATCAAACTTGCTACGGTAAGAAATATTATTTTCTTTCATACTCCTAAATCGAAACTTATTATGGAACTATTGCTTCTATAATTCCTGAAAATATTATATGTTCCATAATAGTTGAACTTCATTATTTCAACTGAACCTTCCTATTTTCTGAACCTTTCTATTGAACTGTAACTGTTATTCTGAACTGTGGATCTTGAATATCATTTTTGAATTTCACTCCACATCATGTTGATAATTTGGACATTATTTGAATCTGCACAAAGTAAACTTCCGATACTTTTTGTTTATCCTGTTTCTTTTGTTCATCATTCGTATCACTGTTATTTGTATTAATCTTCAAGAATCAAGTTGTTGTGAATATCTGTGGCCGGGGGCACAGATGCGATATAATTGTTGAACAGATGTTAGGTTAAAGGAGATATAATAGGTTAAAGGCAATACATCTGTTCGGTGTCTTTTATGGCACGTGGTGAAAGTTCTCTTTGGCCCGTAGTGCATAGATGAACTGTTGTTTGGTATGATTATGACCAAAGGCTGAATCTGGTATAATCATGGCCGTTGGTATTATATTGAAAGTTCTTTTTGGCCCGTAGTGCATAGATGAACTGTTGTTTGGTATGATTATGACCAAAGGCTGAATCTGGTATAATCTGGCTCGTAGTGCAAAGATGAACTGTTGATTTGCATGATTATGACCAGGAACTGTGAATTTTTATTATCATAACTAATGGTATTTCAGATGATAAAAATTGATGATGTTTTTACTAAAAAGAGAAGCGAGTGGACATTATAGTCTGCATTATTCTTCTAATAGATTGCTCATTTCGCTGCTATTATTGATCTGAACATTGTTCAAGAATTTAACTGCAGTTTTTGATATAAACCTTGTAGTCTATTGTATTCTATCAAGAACTCAACTGTTGAAGGCTAATGATAATTTATTCGTCATTATTTTAGTCAATATATTTCTTATTGGGCTATTTGAGCTCACCCTTTCTTTTGTTCCATTGTTTTTCAACAGGAGATGAGAACGTAGCTGAGTCTAGCCAGGGAATGGAGTGAGAGTCCGAGGGATAGCTATTATAATCTTCACGTGTTGTAAAATAGTGTGACAATAATAATGAAGACTTAGTTGTGTATTATTATACACTATATTGTTGAACGTTGTACTACTTTGTAATAATTTTGTTGTAGTCTTTTGACAACTCAAGTTTGGGCTGTGTGGGCCCAAATTTGAGGGTGTCACAAAAGGCTTATATTGTTTCCGACAAATACTTATTAATTTTCAAACGCCATGGCCCAAAACCCAGATTCTCCACCCTTCGTCGACAACCCCGTCACTAGTCCAATCACAGAAGATCCCATAAGCCCCATTCTTACCTAGGCTGAGAAAGCGAAAAACGTCAATCGAGATCAGTACAGTTCCGCCAAGGCATTTGATCATGCCAACGCTGTGACATTCTGAATTTTTATAGGATTTCCAAATGAAGATTATGGCTAATTAAGTAAAGGTTAGAGGATTAAAACCTGGTTTAGATGTATATGATGTATTAATATACGATTAAATTTAATTATTATTTAATCAATATGATAGTAATGACCTATGTGGTTGAAATGATATAGAAGGACTTGATGTAAATAAGGGTCTATAAAATGTATGAGGATCAGCTATTTATTAAAGTGTATTAGCAGCGTAACAGATCATGAAATTATTATGAATATGAATCTCGATGATTAAATGAAAATATAGCGAATTAAAGACAAATGACAGAAAAATAAATTTTGTAAGACACTAATTGTGTCAGATCAGCATATGATAGATTGGACGTATGAAGATTAATGTATTCAATATGGTAAAGAAAGGAGGAATTAAGTTAAAAATGAAGGAAATGATGACAATGAGGAAAACGTATTTAAATTAACGCTTTAGTTATGAAAATTACTAGTGAATTTAATGATTAGGCCTTAAGAGGCTAGGTTATAAGAAGGTAAGGTAACGTGTGGTTGAATGTGCAGAAAAGAAGGAACAGTTTGACCTAATTAGTATATGAGGAATTGATTGAATGATAATGGTTTTGAAGTTTAATGTTTGAAATAGATTAATAAATCCATATTAATTGATGGAATGAATTATAATTATATGATGTATAGAAACAGAAAGTAATATCCCGAGAATGAGTAGGTGGAATGTTGTATGCAGGTATGGTGTAAATTAGCATATATGTGTAATGTAAACAGATGAAATGAATATAAAGTCGTATAATGACTATATGAGTTTATATGATTAAATGAAGATGGATTTTGGTAATCCAACCAAAGTTCATTTTTTGAGAAAGCGATTTATGGACAAATGAGTAATTCGACTTCATTGAGATGTCAGAAATTGAAATTGATTGAATGTAGAATCGAAAAGGGTTTGTACATAATTGAGAATGAATGTTATGCAAATTGACAATTTATTGTAAATTATCATAATTAATTGATGAAATTAGTATTTGGAAATGAGACAAATGTTATGGGGCAAGCAAGTTATGGAGTATTTGATTATGAAATAAAATTCAAGCCTAATGAAACAAGTTTGGATCAAAATGGATTTGGAATGAATTAAGAATAAGCAATTATGATTTTATTGAGAATTAAAAATTCTCTAGGAAAATTGAGTAATGACCATGTTACCCTTAACAAATTGGAAAATGACAATTATGTCCTATAAGGGTGTAATGACCAAAATGCCCTCAACCGTTTAATTAATGACCTTTGTGTCCTAAAAGGTAAAATGACCAAAATACCCTTGACAAATTAGGTAATGACCTATGTGTCCCAAGTGATGAAATTACGAAAATGCCTCTCACTTATTATGTGAAATGACCAAAGTACCCTTGGATGGGTTAACCATGGTCATTAAACTTAACCACACCTAGTTAAGTCTCATATAATTATCCAAAGCAAGCAAGGTTTCCTCATTTGTTCTTCCATTTTGCTGAAAATAGCCCTAAGAGAAAGAAAATGAGAGAAAAACCATGAAAGCCAAGAAAGAGAAGCTTGCATTTTGATGAGAAGATGGTTGGATAATCAAAGAGCAAGAAGAAAATAGGAAGAGCTTGTCATGAAGAAGCTCTCTATATAAGAAAGTTGGCAATCCAAGAAGGTATAAAAATTTTCTAAGCTTGAAACTTTAAGTTATGTATGTCAAAGTATGTATTTGTGGTTAAAGATATGATTTATATAAGAAAAAGTAGCTAGAATTGGAAGTTTATGGTTAAACCTTAATATATAAGGTTGAACATATGTATTCGAAGTTTATGTGTGTAAACGATAGCACGATAATGTTTAAAAATATAAAAATCATGATTTATGGAGAATCATGTGTTTAATCAAGCTAGAAACCATGATTTATTGGTTGATCATATGTTACATGTTGATGGTTTTGATGAAAACCTAATTTAAAAGGTTGATCGTGTTAGATACAAGCCAATTATTGTGCTAGATGGCAAGTTGGATGCCTAAATGGTTTAAATGTATGATTTGTTAATCAAGAGTTATAATATTAGCCTATGATTTGCATATAGATCAAATCGTCATCTATAAAATGCATTAGAATGTGCATATGGAAGGATATGGACTTATAAAGTAGTAAAATGTATTTGTGGTAGCCTATGTGGTGTGTTGAGTTTAAGATGTCAAGTTAAGTTTAGTTTTAAAATTTGAAAAGTATACAAAGTTATTGAAAATGACATTAAAGGGTGATTTTTGACAATTTTGAAGAATTAAAGGTGAAATGAAGTCAAATGACCTAGTTTTATATAAATACACGTGTTTAGGTTAATTTGTAAATCAACGGATTGAAATTTGAATGAAAAGACGATTCGAACGATCGAAATCGATCGTTTCAACCCTAAATGGATTTTAACGGACAAAACTCGTCTCGTGCAAAGTTTTAAGGTTTTAAAAGTTTGGACATGTCATATATGACATATATAAACTATGTCAAGTGTTGAAATGAAGTTTGGAAGCAAATGGCCAAAAATCACAAAGTTGGTAAAATTGAGTTTTATAGTTGAAATTTTTTCTAAGTGTTGAAATGTTTTGAAACGCCTTCCTACGGGCTATTACTTCAATAATTTTAAGAATCCAAATGAGCCAAGTAGTATTTTTTGTAAAATACTAGGTAGTGAGCTCTAGATGTGGTCCAAATTTGAGCTTAATTAGATGTAAGTTGAAAGAATTAAAAATCAACAAAGGTAGTACAAAAATCAAAAATTCTGTTTCTGAACATTGCGCCTAGGCGCAATGTTTTGTACTAAACATTGCGCCGGGGCCAAGTGTACTGTTCATGGCCGAGGAGATTTTGTGGGCAGCGAAGTCTGATGGCGTCGGGGTGAGATTGCTATGCATTTTATAAATTTTTAAGCTTTCAAAAAGCTATATTTTGACATGGGATGATAGAAATAAGTTATATAAACCTTATAATTGATAATAATGGTCAATGTAAAGGGTGTTAAGGTATAATCTAATAATGATTGGCATGATACAACATGCCTAAAGCTAAGTCAAAGCATGCTAAGGTTTATGAAAAAGGTTGGGAGCGAAGTAGGATGTATTATTAACCTATATATAATATATCAAATGTGAAATGATTAGAGACAAATGGTCGAATATTTATGAGATAAGTTTGAAAAAAGTTATAAAAGATGTTATGATCCTATAATAACATGTAGGTTCAATGTTGACAGATAAAGTTCGGACTAGGAACCCGATGCGAGGAATGATAGAAAGAACGAACAAGAAGCGTAAATGTTATGTATATATAAAGTGCAACATGCAAGTTTTTCAGACTTAATAATAATGATTATTCTATGTGAACTATATGATAGTAAAAAATGTGGAATGTGTCCTATGTACAACTTTGTGATTTAACTGCTAAGTAAAATATGTGACATTTAAGCAAAGCATGGTAAAGTAAGATATAAATTGTAAGCATGAAAGGTGTTATCTGATTGACTTGTTGAGCCTTTGTGCTCACTCTTGCTATGAACTAACATTTTTAGGTAAAGTACGAGAAGACCGGAGGTTCCGGTGCAGTTAGAGGTAAAGAGTGCTAAATACATAGAGAAGCATGAAGGGTATTTGTTAAGTGTATCTGTGTAATGTTCCTATAAAGAAGATAAATGTTAAACCTTGAAGGTGATATGAATGGATGTGTGATTTGTAAATCCATAACGATATATTCATTTATCACAGGTGAGTGCATTTTATGCTTCATCTCATTTTTTAAACATGTTTATGAGTGAGTGCATTTTACATTCCATCTCAACTTACCAAATGACTATTAATTCAACTAACAAATGATCAATTTACCTAAATCATCTCCCTCAAATTATATTATACCTCATATTTCGCTTAAAGTTATGATCAAATACGTTATAAAATTTACAAATATCTATCATAAGCAATTAACCACATAAACTTTATCTAAGTAAAAACTAACTCAACACAAATGGATATGTGTGCATAAAAATAAATGATCTTAAATAGAATAATAACTAACAAATAGCCAAAATTTAGACCAACAAAATTTTATCCATTTTTTAAGAGTTATTAAATAAAATTTAAATTTAAATTTATTCATTGCCTATCTGACTCAACCTAAAAACTAAGTTATCCAATTTTCATAGAAAACACGATTGTACTTAGCATGTGCAACAAACCTTTAAACCCTAAGGTTACCCCAAGGGGACGAGCTGTGTCTCGTGAGGGTTTGTAGTGAATTTACCCACAAAATTCCCAAAATTTAAACAAAAATAAAAACTTAAAAAGTAAAAAAATATTTTCAAAATTTTCCAAATTTACCCACACCCCTAAACTTAAAACAAACATTGCCTCAATGCATAAAATAAAGAAAAGTAAGAACAAAGGACTCCCCTGAATATGTAGCATTTTTCTCCTCATCTGTTAAGTCTGGAGTGCATAAATAACCTGAAACAAAACAAAAATAAAATAAAATATTAAAACAAATAATTAAATAAAAAAAACTAAATTTTATTACTAAATTTTTTTTTATTAAAAATAAACTAAAAACTAAAACTAAAACTTGGGTTGCCTCCCAATAAGCGTTTGTTTTAAAGTCTCAGTCTGACTACTCCTTTTTCTCCAGCCCGGATCGAATTTATCCTTGATGAATCGTCTTGGAAGCCATGCCTTGACCATTTGCTTAACTTTCCCTTGAAACTTGAGACCCCCAAACTTGCGTTCGTCCTTCTTCCTCTAATAAAATTGACCTTTCAATCCCACAACATCAACCCGAAAGTACTCTTCTTGATCACTTGAAAATTCCATTGTATTAAACACTTTGAATGTCACCTCTTCATTTTGAACTCTCATAGTTAGCTCGCCTTTATGTACATTAATCGACGCTCCCCCTGTAGCTAAAAATGGACGCCCAAGAATAATTGGTATATTTTTATCCTCCTCAAAATCTAGCACAATAAAATCTGCGGGGAAAATAAACTTATCCACTTTCACAAGAACATCTTCAACAATCCCCTTTGGATAAGTAAATGACCGATCCACCAACTGTAAGGTGACATGGGTGGGCTTCGCTTCCTTCAAACCAAGCTTCTTATAAACTGATAGAGGCATTAAGTTTATGCTCACTCCCAAATCACACAAGCATCGATTAAAGAACTAGCTCCCAATGGTGTACGGAATGGTGAAACTACCTAGATCTTTCAGCTTCGGTGGTAGCTTCTTTTGCAATATGACATTGCACTCCTCCGTTAGAGCCACTGTCTCATAGTCCCCTAACTTCTTCTTTGACAAAATCTTCTTTACGAACTTTAAGTAACTAGGCATTTACTCTAATGCATCTGCAAACGGGATATTAATGTGTAATTTCTTGAATACCTCCAAAAACTTTAAAAATTATTTGTCGAGCTTGTTCTTTCAAAGTCTTTGCTGGAATGGCACTGGTGGCCCAATCTGATTCTTCTTTGGATTTACAACTTATTTTTCCTTTTTATGTCCATGCGGCTCATTTTGACTTTTCTTCTTTTCAGATTCACTATCATCATCCACATTTGGATTTGTCATTTTCAAGTTTTCTCTATCATCATCATGTAATTCCTTACCACTCCTAAGTGTGACTACATTACATTGTTCATTGCTTCCCTTCTTGGATTTATCACTGTATCACTCAATAAAGCACCTTAAGGCCGACTATGTATGGCACTAGCAAGCTGTCTCACTTGGTTCTCGATGCTCCTCACTGATGATTCTAGACTGTTCATTCTAACCTCATTATGCGCTATGTATTTCATAACCGTTTCCTCAAAATTTGATGTCTTTTCTGGCTGTGGTGGAGGTTGAATCTGAAAACCCGACTGATATAATGGTATTGGAGCAAAAGATTATGCTTGATTGTTGTTGCTCCATGAATAATTTGGTTAATTTCTCACCCCCTGATGATAGTAGTTGGCATTATTTCCTTGTTGTTGCTGATTGTAGTTTGCTATATACTTGATCGATTCTGCATTGATTGGACATTGATTAACTAAATGCTTCCCAGCACATAGATCACAAGTTATTCCCCAGGTTGATTAGGCTGCCCAATCTTCGCTAGTGTTTCTACCATCTTCATTAGTGTTGTCATTTACTCAGCCATTACAGAAACTGCATCATTCTCAATTCTCCCAATTGCCTTTGGTTGATTCACCCTTGCAGAAGGCCATTGGTAATCATTTGTTGCCATAGTTTCCAATAGGTCATAGGTCTCATCAAAATTCTTCGCCATCAAAGCATCACCCACAGCTGCATCAATAATAGTCCTCGTTGTACTAAATAACCCATTATAGAATGTTTGAACTAGAAGCCACTTGGATATTCCATGGTGTGGAAATCTCCACAATAAATCTTTGAAGTGCTCCTACGCCTCGTACAATGATTCTGAATCATGCTATAATAACTCGGGTCAAATTCCGAGTCCGAATCAAATCATAGCAGAAATAAGGCTCAATGCGTTGTTTCAATAATATTTTTTTGGGTCATCTTAGCCCACCACAGGTTCACCCAAAAGGTCATGACTAAAGGTATTAATGATAGCAACTTGAGTCCTTATAAATACATCCAAATATCCCATATTAACTGATGCGGGACTGGGGTGTTACACATGTTGCATGAATGAAGTGATGTCATTCCTCATTTTTGCAATCTTCGCTGGTGGAAAGAACTTCGCTAAGAACTTTTGAGCTAAGTCATTCCAAGTAGTGATAGACCCTGGTGGAAGTGAATGTAACCAACTATTCGCCTTGTCCCTAAGTGTGAAAGGTAACCGACCAAGTCTTACAACGTCATCTGAAACTCCATCATACTTGAAAGTATCACATATCTCCAAAAAGCTCATGAGATGATCATTCAGATCGTCATTGGGCAAACCCACAAACTACACTGAATTTTAGATCATCTGTATCATGCCCGGCTTGATTTCAAAACTTGTAGCATGAATTGCAGGCCTAAAGATGCTAGATTGGATTTCAGTGACTTGTGGCATCGCATAGTCTCGCAATAATTTTCGATCCTCATCCTTCATTTAACCTAAAAGGGAAGTAAAAATTAAAATTAAAATAATAAAAAAAATGTTTAAATTAAAACTAATTTAATTAAAATTAATATTGACAAATAATTATTAAATTAATTCCCTGAAAATGGCATCAAAAACTTATTGGGTATTTTCTATATGAATATATGCGCGCAAATATACAAGATCAACAAGTAATAAAGTAATAAAGTAGAGTGTCGAGCCCATAGGGAGTTAAATAATAATAATAATTACCAAACATTAATTTTATATCAACTTAATTTTATGTAAACAATCACAATTTAATTAATAAAATGAAACTAATTAAAAGTAAAAACTTAGTTAAACTAATGAAAAGAATTAAATTAGAATAAAAATATTTAAGATTACACTTTCCCCCAATACTTCATTTAAATCTGTTCACAATCTTTCTAGTTAATTAATTATACTAAATTGTTAACTGAGATTTCTTAACTATTTATTAACCGTTTTCAAGAATTAATAAAAAAGATTTACTTCAATTAAGTTGTTATATTTCTATGAAAAATAACTTGAAATAAACTCATTAAGATCTAACTCTCAACAAAGTTACATGTGGCATATAGATATATTCATCCTATACACTATTATGCTACTCTTCCTAGAAAGAATAAACAAATTCACGTGTTATCATATCTGAATGTAAACCTATAATCCACTTTTGATTTCATATAGATTATCCCAATAATTAATCACAATTGATTAATACATTAACACACAAAATAATTAATTAGGTCCAAACATTATAATTCATTCGTCAACTTCATATAGATTACTACATTAATTAATGCAAATAATCAAATACTTGAACACATAAAATATGATAAACAATTCAATTATAATCAATTTAATTAGAAAGAAAATAAATTAATTTAAACTACGCATTGGGTTCAATTGCAATCTCAAATAAAAATTAGCTCATAAATAAATAATTAATTATCTACAAATAATTCAACATCTCAAAATTATAAAAATAAAAGAGAAAGAAAAAAAATCAAATATGTGTTTTAATATCCGTCTGTCACTCGGATCACAGTCTCCAATTTTCAAGTTTCGCCTTTAATTATTGAATCATCCGCATTGAATATTTGCTTCTAACTCTACTCTTAAACTACTCTAATATAATATTCTGCTCTAAAACTATATTAATCTATGTTAATATATTCTAATGTACTGAATATAAGAGCTACATAGTCTATTTATAGGAGTATAATAATAATCCTAAGTATTATTGAAAAATAAATCAAATTCGGAATCAAATTAATGCTAAAAATCGCGATTAATCTCGTTTCTAGCATTTTCGTGCAACCAAACAGCCTCTACGCTCCTGCTACGTCAGCCAGCTATCACCCACTGATTCGCGCGCATGGCGTGCCTAATATATACTTCTTCCACCCGCGCATGGCGCGAAAGTTCCTTTAACCGGCTCCATAATTCTAAACAATGTCGTTACCTGCTCCTATTTCCCTTCGCACATTGCGCGCATAGTGTTGATCTGTTGATGCCTACGCCAAACGGCTTCGCTTCCTTGTGCTGCTGTTTTACTCCTCGCGCGCATTGCGCACTTGTTGCCTTTGCTGGATAATTACGAGATTGCCATTGCCCCTTTATTTACACTTACGCCATTCACGAAAATTACGAAATTTCCACTCCACTTTTAATTCCTTCAAAATAAAATATAAAATGATTAAAAATAAACAAAAATAATATAAAAATAATAATAATGCATAATATTAAATAAATTACCACAAATCAATTAAAATGCTTGAAACTAACAAATAATTAAGTTTAAGAATATATAATAAAAATGTATAAAAATCCATTATCAATTGCTGATAAAGATGTTAATTTATGGCTAGAAGCAATGAAATAAGAAATGGACTCTATGTATTTCAATAAAATCTAGGAACTTGTAGATGTGCCTAACAGAGTAAAACATATTGGGTGTAAGTGGATCTACAAGAAAAAGAGAGGCATGGATGGGAAGGTTCATACCTATAAAACTAGGCTTGTAGCGAAAGGGTATAATCAAAAAGAAGGTATTGACTTCGAAGATACCTTTTCGCCAGTAGCAAAGCTTAAGTCCATCAGAATTCTCTTATCCATTGTTGCACATCTTGACTACGAGAAATGGAAAATGGATGTCAAGATAATTTTTCTTAATGATTATCTTGAAGAAGACATTTACACGTATCAACCAGATGGTTTCATAGCCGAAGGCCAAGAAAGAATGGTTTGTGTAGGGTTTTCAGCACATAAACACAGCGGAATTTCAAAATTTTAAAATAATTTTCAAAACCCTAAAACAGGATCCATGCGAAAATATATTAATTCAGAGGTTTATATTTGTTTTACCGATTATCCGAGCTTGAATGGAGACGATGAATGATTCTGGAACAACTTAAAATCTTCAACGTAATCCAACGGAACTGTGCCTCTACGGTATTCACACGAACGTCTCGCGAATCGTCGCACGATCTGCAGCAAAAAGAGCTGCGGTACTAGCCACAAAAATTTGGATTTTTCTTAAGTTTTCTCTCTAGTCACTTTCTGAAAGCAGCCAGGGTTAGGTTTTTATTTTTTCTCACTCGTAAAAAAGAAAGCTACTGATATATCATATATATATATAGCAGTCAAAAAGAATTAACCAAAACCTAATCCAATTAGAATTTATATATATATATATATATATATATATATATATATATATATATATATATATATATATATATATATATATTACATCTTAATTAAGTCTTAATTAATTAATATACATATATACAAGTTATCCTATTAATTTAAATTCATAATTTAAATACTATCAATCATATTGACATATTTAATTAATTACAATTTAAATTAACTCATTTTTAGATACTTTCTAAGTGTGTGACCTTATACGTTATTATTATATTGGTAATAATTTTAAAATCATATTATAAAATTATAAACAATGAGCAGCATCTAGTAATGCATCACTGCCACCCAAATAATAATAAGATCAGTGATTCAATGCAACCTTTTCGTAACCAATGATTCAATGTAATTTAATCCTTTTAACCTTGACATCCTAGATTAAACTCGAGGTATAGAATGTGTCATACTCTTTATAATTTAATCTGAGTTTTCTTGATCAATGAGTAAACTATATGAAATAAATCACTATTTGAGCATGTCCATGCATTTTATAGTCCTACTCAATCAAGAGGCCTATGGATATCACCCCTAATATATAAGAAGGTTAAATTACATCTAGATCACTCATATTCCTCACACGATTCATGATGTACCCAATAATCACCTTTATTGTCTACCCAATTAAAGGTGACATTTGATGATATCAAAGTATATAAATTCTCGTGTAATAATATAGTGATTTTAGGTCGGAGGATCCTTACATCATTGTCACTATGAGAATTTCTTATGACACTTTGCATAATGTTCCACGTAGAAGTCTCATGGTGGGTCTGTCCAGTACATTGTTCTCTAACATATACCTATGCAGTGACTCAATATCTCATATATTTATGACCAATGAGATTTAGCCATCAGTCAATTTACATACTAGTCTCAATGCATTATTGTTGTCCTATCAATAATGATACTCGACTAGGGACATTTAAGAGCAATGATACTAATTGTAATTATTTGATCTCATGTTCAAGTCACATACTTGAAGCTATATAATTTGTATAACTATTCTAAGGACTTTTATTATGCTAACATTTATATAACGCAGTAAATAAAATCATAATAAAATAATTTATTTATTCAATCAAATATAATATCAAAAATATTAAGCAATTATATCAAATAATTTGCCTCTAGGGCATGAACTCTAATAATCTCCCACTTGCACTAGAGTCAATCACTCATGTATCTAATACTCATGGAACTAGTATGACCTTCGGGCTTCTGCTACGACAAAGCCTTGGTCAGTGGATCTACAACATTATCATCTGTTGGCACTCTGCATATATGTTCTCCTCTATTAATGATTTCACGGATGAGATGGTACTGCCTAAGTATATGCTTGGATCGTTGGTGAGATCTAGGTTCCTTAGTCTGTGCAATGGCTCCATCATTATCACAGTATAGCTCAACTGGATCAATAATGGTTGGAACAACACCAAGTTCAGTGACAAACTTTTTAATCCATACAGTCTCCTTAGCCGCACTAGAAGTAGCAATATACTCAGCCTCTGTTGTAGAATCGGCTATTATCTCTTGCTTCGAACTTTTCCAGCTAACAGCACTACCATTAAGGCAAAACACAAAACCTGACTGAGACTTATAGTCATCTGTGTCAGTTTGGAAACTAGCATCTGTGTAACCCTTTACTGCCAGTTCATCTTCACCTCCATATACCAAGAATGAATCCTTAGTCATTTTCAGGTACTTTAGGATATTATTGACTGTTGTCTAGTGACCTTCACCTGGATTCGACTGGTATCTGCTCCTCATGCTCAAAGCATATAAGACATCCGAATGAGTACATATCATTGCATACACGATAGATCCAATTACCGAAGCATAAGGGATCTTTCTCATACACTCCTTATCATCTTGTGATTTAGGACATTGGGCCTTAGAGATCTTTACACCATGAAACATGGGTAAGTGTCCTCTTTTTGCCTCTTGCATGCTAAATCGTTTCAGCACTTTATCAATATATGTACTTTGACTTAGGCCTAGCATTTTTCTCGATCAATCTCGATAGATCTTGATACCTAAAATATAAGTTGCATCACCCAAATCTTTCATGGAGAAATATTTTCTTAACCATGTTTTTACAGCCTGTAAGGAAGGAATGTCATTCCAAATAATTAATATGTCGTTAACATATAATACCAGGAATACAATGTGACTCCCACTAACCTTCTTATATAAACAAGGTTCATCTTCATTTTTTATAAAGCCAAACTCTTTAACTGCTTCATCAAATCGAAGATTCCAAGTCCAAGAGGCTTGCTTCAATCCATAAATGGATCGATGCAGCTTACATACCTTTCCAGCATCCTTTGTAGTGACAAAACCCTCAAGTTGTGTCATATACACATCTTCAAGGAGATTTTCGTTAAGGAAAGCAGTTTTGACATCCATCTGCCAGATTTCGTAATCATAAAAGGTTGTAATAGCAAGTAAGATCTTGATGGATTTAACCATTTACACTGGAGAGAAGGTTTCATCATAGTCAACACCTTGAACTTGTTTGAAACCTTTTGCTACCAGTCGGCCTTTATAGGTTTGTACATTACCATCCATGTTGGTTTTCTTCTTGAAAACCCACTTGCACCCGATTGGTTTTACTCCTTCGGCTGGATCAACTAAAGTCAATACTTGGTTAGTATACATGGAGTCTATCTCAAATTTCATGGCTTCAAGTCATCTCTCAGAATCTGGTCCATTCATAGCTTCTTGGAAGGAAGCAGACTCATCTTGATATATGAGCATCACATCGCCGTTTTGAGTCATAAGAAATCCATAATATCAATCGGGCACTTGGCATGTCCTACTAGATCTACGAATGCCTTGTGTTATTTGAGCAAGTTCACTTTCCACGTGGTTCCTGCTCATGTTCCAACTCAGGTTCAATGATATTTTGTGGTTCTCGAATTTCTTCGAGTTCTACTTTCATCCCACTATTTCCTTTAGAGACAAATTCTCTTTCTAGAAAACTACCAGTTCGAGTAACAACCACTTTGTTCTCAGAAAGTTTATAGAAATAATACCCTTTTGTTTCCTTAGGGTATCCCACAAAATTATATTTGTCAGATTTGGGTCCGAGCTTGTCAAAAGCCAGACGTTTTACAAATGTTTTGCAACCCCAAATTTTCATGAACGACATACTAGGACGTTTTCTAGTCCACATCTTATATGATGTGTTTTGAACCATCTTTGTAGGAACACGGTTAAGTGTGAATACAGCTGTCTCTAGGGCATGACCCCAGAAGCTTATTGGAAGATTTACATGACTCATCATTGATCGTACCATGTCCAACAAGGTGTGATTCCTCCTTTCAGATACACCATTCCATTATGGTGTTCCAGGTGGAGTGAGCTGTGATATAATACCACACTCCTTGAGAAGGTCATCAAAGTATTGGCTTAAGTATTCACCTCCTCAATCGGATCGAAGGGCTTTTATGCATTTGCCAAATTGGTTTTGAACTTCATTCTTGAATTCCTTGAACTTTTCAAAGGATTCAAATTTGTGTCTCATAAGATACATATATCTATATCTACTGAAGTCATCAGTAAATGTAATGAAGTAATAGAACCTACCTCTTGCTAACGAATTCATGGGTCCACATACATCACTATGTTTAAGTCCCAATACATCACTAGCCCGTTCACTATGACCAGTGAAAGGGGCTTTAGTCATCTTGCCTAATAAACAAGACTCGCATTTCTCATATGATTCAAAATCAAATGAATCCAAAAAGCCATCTTTATGGAGTTTGGATATGCATTTCTCATTTATATGGCCTAAACGACAGTGCTAGATATATGTTGAATTTGAATCATTTGATTTAAATCATTTTATATTTATGTTATAGATATGCATTTCTAAAACAAGAATATAAAGACCATTAAACAATTGTGAAACACCATAACATATTTCATTTAAGTAAAATGAACAATTGTTGTTATTTATTAAAAATGAAAAACCTTTCTTGCCCACACAAGAAACAGAAATAATGTTTTTGCTCATAGCAAGCACATAATAACAATCATCTAATTCTAATACTAGTCTATTGGGCAACGATAAATAATAAGTTCCTACGACTAGTGAAGCAACTTTTGCTCCATTCCTAACTCGTAGGTCAACATCTCTTTTCGCTAAAGTCTTACTCCTTCGGAGTTCCTGCACATTAACACAAATGTGAGAACCACATCCAGTATCCAATACCCATGATGTAGAAGTGGACAAATTGACTTCTACAACATATATACTTGAATCAGAAGTCATATTTCCTTTCTTTTTCTTCAGCTCTTCCAAATAAGCATGACAATTCCTCTTTCAGTGTCTAGGTTTTCCATGAAAGTGACAATCACCTTCTTTAGCCACCCCACCTTTAGGTTTTAAAGCCTGTTTGTTTTTGAAATTGTGTTTGGCACCAGATTTAGATCCTATCTTCTTTTTTCCTTTCCCTTTTCCCTTAGCATTCCCTTTTTGCATCATCAATATGGGAGCAGGTTTTGCCTTTTTCATGTTGTTCTCGGTAGTTCTTAACATGCTCAACAACTTAGTAAGTGGTTTCTCAATTTCATTCATGAGGTAATTTTTAACAAATTGAGAGTAGCTGTTGTTCAATGATTGCAAAGCAAGATCAGTTTGGGCTTCCGGAGTAATCAAAAAACCCAACCTAGTAAGTTACTCAATATACTTAATCATTTTCAGAATATGTGGACCAACTTGATCACGTCCACCCATCTTGCAGTGATACAACGCTTTGTTTGTATCATACCTCTCCTGTCGAGCATGCCCTTCGAACAATTTCTTGAGATACTCGATCATCTCTTAAGCATCCATTAACTCATGTTGCTTCTGAAGCTCATAGTTCATAGTTGCTAGCATGAGACCACTCACGTCCAGAGCATCATCTTGATGCTTCTTGTAAGCATTATGCTTTGCATGTGGTGCAGTGTTAGCTGGTGCTGCAGGAATGAGCCCATCAAGGACATATAGCTTGCGCTCTTGTTTGAGGACAATCTTCAAGTTCCTATGCCAGTCTAGAAAATTAATTCCACTCAGTTTTTCCTTCTCAAGGACTGATTGTAGTGAAAGACTATTTGTGTTGTTGTTTGCCATTGATATCTACAATTTATAAGTGCAAAATAATAAGTCCAATTGCAGAGTTTTAATATTATGTAATTGATAATAAAATTCCAAATATACCTCCCACTATTTTATTCAAATTAATAGCCTTCATCATTAATTCGAAAAGTATTTTCTTATTAAATCTTTTTCGTGAGCTAAGATTCATATTTCATTATGCCTTAAGTTAGCTTTGACTAATCTCTCAAAACATAATTATTTAGGTAGACAACCATTTGTCAATTATATCATATATAACTCGTAGATAGTTTGGTGAAAAATATTTGTTTCTATTCCATCTAATGGTACCTACCAAACTTTATGCCTCTAAGTCCACAATCCTACTAAAATAACACTACTACAAAATAGTAAAAAGATAACACTTAAAAAACGTTGTAATTTTCTCCCAGAAACGTCGAGGTTAAGGGTGTCATCTATTTGACCCATTTTATACAACGTTTTTAAAACGTTGTAGTTGGCTCATAATACAACGTTTTTTTACTAAAAAACGTTGTACATTGTCTTTAAATAAATACTAAGATGCTTGAAAACGTTGTAGATGGTATCATTCCACAGCATTTTCTGGTATAAAACGTTGTAGTTTGATACATCACACAACCTTTAGACTAATTTATACAACGTTTATAAGATGTCATCTATTGTAGTACGTTTAGACAACGTTTTTAAAATGTTGTTGTTGTGCTGAATACATAACATTTTTCAGGAAGAAAAAAGTTGTGTATATTTGAAATTACATACACAGTGGTGCACCTGCATTGTTGTGTAGGTCAGCTAATGCCATGATATATAGCAAAAAAAACTCTAAATTCTCATTTATAGCCAAAATGTATCAACCATTCAAAATACATCCCAATAATATATACCATATGTTTACAGTTTCAAATTACATCCACAAAATATACCAAACTATCCATAAAATTAAGCTACTACCTAATCATGTGCAAAATAATATTCTCCCAAAATACATCTATATCTAACCCTGTACATTCACCGCTAACTCGAGACTTTACATGTAAATAATCAAATGCTTCTACACTGTCAAAATAAAAGGTAAAATAGTCAAACAATTGGTGGGCATGTATGTATCTAGAAATTAAAAATAAATTCGTAGAGTGAGAGATCAATTACCCAGTTTTATGACACAAACATAGGTTGTAATAAGCCAACGAACCAAGATCGCATGATCATGCTGTAATAAGCCTGGAGCATTTTTTAACTGTAGATTGAATAACTAAAAAATAAATTAAGTTCAGTATCACAGGTTACGTAGAGATTAAACAAGACAGAAACTTAAATGAAACAACCAATCGAAATATAAACGTATGGTATAAACAACCAATCTTGAGGGACCACTTACATGATTTATTATAGGTCATGTTCACGACTTCATCAAGACCCAAGAGCTTTTGGATCAAATGAGAAATAAATTTAAATCATTTAAAAGGTAACAAGAGATGTGACTTTAGATCATCCATGCTATACCAGGGAGCAAGAATCAATTACCTTAAGACTCCCCTAGCAAGTGTCGAGGTCATCATTTACCAACATATGATCAAAGAGGCCAAGCTGTTTTCCTTGTTCGAGCTTTGCCTTGGCATTTTGGAGTCGCTTTTGGATATGTTCCTCTGTCTCAGTCCCCCTATACATATTGAAAACCCCAATTATTACTAGGAGGAGGTATGCAAAAGCAAGATCACTAGAAGTTTCTAGCTTTAACTCAATTCACCTTGCACGAAGGCGCTTCTCAAGTTCCTCAAATGAGGGAGGGCAGACAAAGACGAAAATTGCTTCAAGAGAACTAGCCCTCACGGACCGATATGCAGTGCAACATTTCTCATGTACTAAAAAGGACAATGATATGTTGATAGACAGTTTGTAATTAATTGAAGATATGATTCAGATATGTTGGAACCATGACAATAGTAGTAACTTAGGGTGCAATCCTAGAAAAGAGATGACGAATGAAGAGATAAAAGAAGTAAAATGTAAAAAAGGTATGTCAATAGTAGAAAGGGAATTTAGGTTAGACCTGTTTGTTGCACATCAATTTCTGGAGGCAGAGTACTTACTTGATCAACATATAATTCGAAGCATGTAAAAGGAGATACCATAAGAAGGAAACAATTTTTGCAAGTGCATACAAGATATGATACATGCCAAAGTGATATAATAGGTTAGTGATATAACAATTTTTGCAAGTGCATATAAAATATGATCAAATCCTCATCAGGCTGATTTTGAGCAGAACCAAAAAGAAATATAAATTTTAGTTGATATGGGTTAGTTCAGTTTCAACTTCTTAAATCAGTTCTCTCTCTTTTCAATTTGATCATAGTGTTTGAATATAATATAGAAGGATCACATACAGATTTTAAGCAGTGGATTAGTGTAAAGAATGGGAGAAAGACCTTTGTAATTGAGCTTCCATTTGTAGGTTCATGGAAAAGAGGCTTATAGCTTGATCCCTTTTGTAGTGCGCAGCTTACCACAAATTGGCCCTCAAGTTGTTTTTGAAGTTGTATAATCTCCAGAAATGGGCAACACTAATTAGCATCAGCTAACAGGCATAGAAAATAACCTTCACCTATCTGAATGGTGTGTTGATTGAAACATATTTCATATATACTATTTTTCAAACTTTAATATTATAATCATTTTGGGGGACAACAAGCCACAAATCAGTATTTGGAGATAATTAGGTTAACTAATAGAAAAGACTCTACCTCTTCCTTCAGAGAATTTTGAACCTCAATGCTTTGGAATTGCCTCTTTTTGGCCTCACTACTACAACTCTTCATCTCTCCCCTATCCTACAATGAAACATATTAAAGAGAAAAGAATACTAAAATACTCAAACTATGAAGAATTAAAAGCTTTACAAAGTTATTCATTAAAGAACAAAAGGATATAAAAGTGGACAAACTTAAAGAGTTTTCAGAGTATTACAGAAATTATTATACTTGCGAAAAAGAAAGGAATGAACATCAAATTCTTACCAACACTAGAAGCTCTTAAGATGATATTCCACTTATCTTCATTGATTCTTTTCTCCGCCAAATCACTGTCAACATGGAGAAGTAACCAAGCTATTTTTAGCACAATGTAATACTAGAGTAAACACTATACATTATCAAACTTTAACCGATATAACTCCTACTCTCTTTTAAAAACCTGTCTGCTTGTATCACTAAATGCTGAAACTGAGGTTTATTGATGCTTCACAAATTGGAACAAACACAAAGTTGATGCGTTTATTTTCGGACTTTGTAATAATTCCCATGGCCAGTGCATAATCTGGGTAAGCTTTGTACTGAAATTCTGGATCTGTCAGCCCATTACCAATGGCAAATCCCTGTTCAGCCACTTATGATTTAAGTAAAAATAACATAACTTTCCTAAAATTCCATTATGACATAAATACATGAGAACAGAGATGGTCCGAATACTGTTTAAGGAAAGAAAAAAGATCAATGGTTAAAGAGATGTGAAGGGCTGGATCTTGGTTCTTCATGGACCATGCCATGCGGATGCCTGCAGCTCAACAGCCACAAAATAACTCCCACAATCCACGCGCACATTTCGTAGCTTTTTGACTGCGTGAACACACGTGCTGAAACAACAAGTCGGTGACCATGTGTATCACATTAACATATTTTAATACAAATTCCACATTTACATACCTAGAAGACATTAGCCATGCAAAGCATTTACAATGCTAATTATGTTGAATAAATGTTCAAAAAAATCTTATTTTATTTTAAATGTTATTTTTTTAAGTGTTGGGCAACAATAAAAGGTATATAAAAGACACAACCGATACTACTGAAAAAGACGGTTTCAATATTATTCATACGCAATCTTTGGTGCAAGTATTGGGGCGAAAAGACTTTTATTAAAATTATCATCTAAATTTATAGTAATATGACAAATTAAATATATCTTTAGTTTATATATAACTAGTCCTAATTTCGGTATTAGAGTAGGTAGGACATATCATGGATTAAAGTTTTTAGGATTAAACGACTTCATGATGGCTCGTGAGGATCAATTATGCTAAATATATATATATATATATATATATATATTTCAAATCAGATGCACTGCCTGCAAATGTGAATGGAAATTGAAACTTGTCATATAAAAAATTTAAGTAATCCGTGACTTTCTCAACTTAAAAGGTGGAAAATGAATCTATACCTTCCTCAAGGAAGGGAACACAAGTCACATAATCTTATTTCATACTAGATATGTTAGCCTATACGAACTGCCTCAGATGACACCTAGAAGAGGTTTACTGAACTTCCACTAATGAAATCAAAGACGATGACAGAATTCTTTACCTGACCGCAAACTACCTTGACCAAGCTTTCAATCATTTCTTTAGAAGGTTTCACATTTAGAGTAATAAAGACTCTTTGACCCTGGTGGCAAGTAGCAAATAGATTGTAAGACATCACTCTTAGACATTTAAACAAACACTTTGTAGGCAACATCCGAAAACACAAATAATCAAAACCATCACAACTTTAAAGGATGAAATACAATCCAAAATTGACAATGAAACCACAAAAAAATTGTAATCTCACCAGCAAGAAATTAACCAAAAGTCCATTTAAATGTCAAAGCTACAATCACAAACAACCGATTTAATCAAATACCAAACAGAATCTACCTGACATAAGAGCTTCTCCCAAATTCTGAGCCTCGAACCTCCGTGGAAACACGTATGTCACAGACTCGGTAGCCAAATCCATTAAAACTAATAAAGGAATCATAATAGTAAGGGTTAAGCTCTAGCCCTCGCCCTCGCCCTCGCCCTAGCTGTATGCCTAACCCAATAGTAATTGTAGAGAAATATTTGGAGAATGAGAAACAATAGAATAAGGAAAAGGGAGGGATTTTGATTTTTGGTTTTTGCTTTAGGTGTACTGGCGGGAGAAAGAACAAATCTACCACTACCGTTACCGGCGAAGTACCCCTCCACCACCACGGCCACCTCCACCACTGTTGTCATACCCACCGCCACCGCTGCCGCCATACCCACCGCTACCGTGACCTCCGCCTCCACGGGTGCTTCCATCAACAGATTCACCATTGCCAAGGCTACGGAAGCCGTCAGATCAGATAGAAGACTGGTGAACGAAGCTAGCTTTGCGATCTAGCGAGTAAGATTGAGAGAGGAAGGGAGATTATGAGTAAGGACGTGTTTATGAGTTGGGATGCTGTGATGAGTTTCGAGGTTTAGATCGGAGAATATTTCTTTGTAATGAATTTTTTTTATTTCATTATCAGGTGTTATGCTCCTTCGTGTTTTCAAGTTTTCAATTCGCGCGATAATTTATTTTTTTTATCTTACCTCCGTGTTTTTTAAATGCATAACGTTTTCTTAAAGAAAACGTTATGTATTTAAAACCAAAAACTGCAATTATAAATACACAACGTTTTTGTATATGTATCTACAACGTTTTGTAAAAAAACGTTATGCTTAAAAACACCATAACGTTTTTTATAAAAACATTATTGTTTAAGTGTTGTCTATTTACTATTTTGTAGTAGTGTAACTTAGTTAAGTTGGACCCAATGATTTTAACAGTTTGGATATCACAATTATCCTATCACATCTTACCAAGATAAATAGGGTACTTTGCTTTGGCAAACCTGCATCCATCGGTCAAGGTCTTGATGAGTTTTATTCATTGGAAGGCATCTGATGGAGACTTAATAATTTTATGAGAAATTTTATTAATTAATTTAGATCTCACCAATTTTAATCTTATTAAGTATGCACATTATTTATCATATCATATCGTATACAAGCATTAATGAAATGCAAAATTAAATGTGTCACAGTTATGGTCCAACCCTATGTCAATCCTTTCAAGCTAATGAAAAGATTGAAGGTCAGTCTAAGGTGATAAAAGATCTTCAAAATAATAGCTTTCTTGGACATTCCTCATATATGTGTCTCATCTCCATCATCATCTTGTCATCTTGATAGGTTACACTTATACATTATATGTCATAAAGAAATCTCGACTTACATTCGAGGGGATTTAGATGAGAAGAGAATATTACATTAGAATTTATAGAAAGGCACGACATGCAAGTCGTATTTAAAAACCAAAAAACACATACCTGTGGGTCAAAAGGGCCATAACTATGCACCATGCATATCATAATAAGTATATAACACAATTTATATAATTTAAAGAAAACTATATATAAAATATTAGGGTCACGACCATCGTGCGCTACGACGGGGGGGGGGGGGTCACAATTCTGTTTATTTTTTTCGAACTACAATCTGTATTGTAGAATTTTTCGAACTACAATTTTTATACGAATCTCTGAAATAATTTCAGAATCATATACAATCCACCAAAACACTCATACTAACAATACATCTAGAACATATCATATATGTCCAGTTTCGATTAATCATATTAAATCGAATCTTCATGATTCTAATCTAATTAGAACAGAAGTTGTATTGTTATTCCACCTTCTAGGATACGATTAACAAAACAACATATACATGCATATATATTACAATTTTCTAGAATACACATACATACAGAATATCATATATTCAATTTCAGATCGGCAAATATGCATCATCATATGTCATATATACCGAATACAATTAAAACATGTAATCAGAATTTATCGTTTGGCAAGTAGCTCTGATACCACTATAGGGTTTTCGGCACATAAACGCAGCGGAATTTCAAATTTTAAAAATAATTTCTGAAACCCTAAAACAGGATCTATTGCCAAAACATATTAATTCAGAGGTCTAGATTTGTTTTACCGATTATCCGAGCTTGAATGGAGACGATGAATGATTGTGGAACAGCTTCAAATCTTCAACGCAATCCAACGGAACTGTGTCTCTACAGTATCCACACGAACGTCCCACGAATCGTCGCACGATCTACAGCAAAAAAAGCTACAATACTAGCCGTTAAGATCTGAATTTTTGTTAAGTTTTCTCTCTACTCACTTTCTAGAAGCGACTAGGGTTAGGTTTTTATTTTCCTCACTCGTAAAAAAGAAAGCTGCTGATATATCATATATATATATATATATATAACAGTCAAAAGGAATTAACCAAAACCTAATCCAATTAAAAAAATAAAATTCGAATTTATATATATTATATTTTAATTAAGTCTTACTTAATTAATATACATATATACAAGTTATCCTATTAATTTAAATTCGTAATTTAATTATTATCAATCATATTGACATATTTAAATCATTACAATTTAAATTAACTCCCTTTTAAATATATTCTAAGTGTGTGGCCCTATATGTTATTATTATGTTGGTAATAATTTTAAAATTATATTATAAAATTATAAACAGTGAGCGGCATTTAGTAATGCATCACTGCTACCCAAATAATAATAAGATCAGTGATTCGATGCAATCTTTTCGTGACCAATGTTTCAATGTAATTTAATCATTTTAACCTTGACATCCTCGATTAAACTCGAGGCATGGAATATGTCATACTCTTCATAATTTAATCTGAGTTTTCTTGATCAATGAGTAGACTATATGAAATAAATCACTATTGGAGCATGGCCTTGCATTTCATAGTCCTACTCAATCAAGAGGCTTATGGATATCACCCCTAATATATAGGAAGATTAAATTCCATCTAGATCACTCATATTCCTCACACGATTCATGATGTACCCAATAATCACCTTTATTGTCCACCCAATTAAATGTGACATTTGATGATATCAAAGTATATTAATTCTCGTGTAATAATATAGTGATTTCAGGTCGGAGGATCATTACATCATTGTCACTATGATAATTTCTTATGACACTTTGCATAATGCTCCACATAGAATTCTCATGGTGGGTCTATCCAATACATTGTTCTCTAACATGTACCTATGCATTGACTCAATATCTCATATATTTATTACCAATGAGATTTGGCCATCAGTCAATTCACATACTAGTCTCAATGCATCATTGTTGTCCCATCAACAATGCTACTCAACTAGGGATATTTAAGAACAATGATACTAATTGTAATTATATGATCTCATGTTCAAGTCACATACTTGAAACTATACAATTTGTATTACTATTCTAAGGACTTTTATTATGCTAACATTTATATAACGCAGTAAATAAAATCATAATAAAATAATTCATTTATTCAATCAACTATAATATCAAAAATGTTAAGCAATTACATCAAATAATTGGCCTTTAGGGCATGAACTCTAACAGTTTGTAAGCTACATCAATCTATTTATGGGCTTAAACAAGCATCGAGATTATGGAATGTCTGTAATGATACGCATTTTGAAATATATGAAATTATAATTTATAAATGGATATTGAATTGTTCGAATGAGTTATTAATGGAAATTAAATATTTTGAGGTGTGACAAGCAATTTGGGACAAGTGGAGTGTGGATTATTAAATGGTAGAAGTAAATGTAAGATTTATGAAACAAATTTGGATTAAAATGGCTTTGAATTCGAATTAAAATGAGCAAACATTGATTTTTTTTTTAAGAAATTTCATAGGAATTAATTGTCTAAATTTTTGGGGAAATGACTAAGTTACCATTGACATCCTAAGAATGACAATTGTGTCCCATGATGATGTAATGACTATCATGTCCTTAGCTAATGTTGTAAGATGACTTATATGTCCCTAACCATGCATGAGTTAAGTTAACTATACATGGTTAGTTGTTGAGATTAAAAAAATTAGACTCATTATACATATAATAGATAAGTTATCAGCTTTGTTCATCATTCATACGCAAGCTAGCCAAGAAGAGAGAAAAGAGAGAGTTCATAAGAAGGAAGAGAATGAAAGCTAGGGTTCCAAGAGAAACTTGAAGGATTCAAGTCTAAAGGTGATAAAAGGTAGCAAAATAAGCCATCCAAAGTGGAGAATCAAGTCTTGGCAAGATTTTTATCAAGGAAAGTAGCTAGAAGAAGGTATATCATGTTTAAGACAAGAAACTTATGATTTGTGTGCTTACATGTTAGAATAGGTGAAGCCATGCATGTCTTTTGATGATATATATGTGTTAACTATGTGAATTATATGCTTCTTGATTGATTAGCATAAAACCCTAGTTGATTAAGTTGGGTATCAAAGGTGGTGCACTATTCACATGGATATTCAAGCTAAAAATTATGGGCTAAGGTGTGATTATGTGTTATAAGTGGCTAGACATGATGAAAACCTAGCTTGAAAGGTTAAAGGTGTTTGTTACATGCATTATCATATGTTAAGAAGCATCATAGAAACATAGATGGTTTCAAATGTATATTTCATGAAAGAGAATTGAATATTAGGCTATACTCTTTGGAGAAATCAAATTATAATCTGTAAAGTGCGTTGAAAGGTACAACTAGAAGTTATATGTGAATAGTAAGCTGTTATATGTGTTCATGTTTATGTATATGAAGTATAGATATGATCGTCTCAAAGTGGTTTTAGTGATAAGTTTGGTCAAGATATTGAAAATCCTATTGAGGTGTGATTTTGGCCAAATCATGCAAATGAAGGTTTAAAATAGCCAAATGGCTAAGTTTTATAAAAATACATATGTTAGGGTCGTTTTAAAACTCAATTGGTGCTTACGGCGATAATTGACCATTTTAAACGTTTTAAAAACGTTCGCCGGCACTTAAAATTAATTTTTTTGAAAAATAGGTTCAAAAATCAATTTTTAAATGTTTTGAAGGCCCATGCATGTCAATTACATGTTTTATATGTTAAATGACTTGTTGGAATTCAAAGATATTAATTTGGCCCAAAAATAGCATTGATTTTCAAAAGAAATTTTTTTCTGAAAAACCAGTACTATGTCGGGGCGCAATGCTTCTGTATAGACCACGTCGGGGCGAGATCAGGGAGCGTCGGGGCGCTGTCTGGCCGAGAGGATTTTGCTAGGGGCGCAATGTTCTCTGCCGGGGCGCAGTGTCCTATTTTTGAAAAATAAATTATTTTCATTCCAAAATGTAATATTTTGATATTTAATGATAGAAACACATATGTAAACCATAAATTAATAAAAATAATCAATACGGTAGATGTTAAGGTTTAAATGAACAATGTGTTACGTGATTAGAATTTATGTATAGTTAACGGGTAGTTTGTTTAGCAAGTTATGACATGCATGTGTATATAACTAATGCATGAACCAATATTATGGTCATGTAGGTTATAGACGGGATAATATTTTACCAGTTGTGATAGACGAGGACCAAGGCAAGTTTTCCGAATGAACTTTTAATTGCAGTTTCTTGAACAAACATTTATGTTGTGTATTCGTATTACCATTTAAAGTTCATTCCTTATTGAACTATATAGAAAAGGTCGATGCCAATTTTGATTCTAGCTAGTCATATGAAATGTTTCATATTAAATTCAGCTTTTGATTGTTATGTTCTCCAATCCACATTGTTGTGGTGCAGACTCTATGATATGCTGTAACAGAACAACCCTAAATAAAAGGGGAATAAAGGGTAAAGTAAAGAAAACAGTTATGACGTGGTTGCGTCGCTAGATGTATGTTGTGCACAATATAAAAGTACGATGGGCTGATCACCTAGAGTACGCATCTAAATTGATATTAGTACCCCGGGCAATGTCAGTCTTTGTGATTGGTATTGTTCTTAACGTATTATAATTAATTTGGGCAGTATCGGTCTTGATGATTGATATTGTTCTTAACGTGTTCTTGGTCTTGTAACCATACAGCTATTAAAATTCCATGTTTCCAGATAGTCATGTTCATTTTGTGTTATAATTCCCTCATCATCTATTGAAATGCCAAAAGCCAGTGGTAATATGAATATCTCCATTTCCTTGTAAATGATTTATATTTATCATTTCAAAATATCATGTTATCTTATGATTCTTTACTTGCTGAGCTATCTTAAGCTCACTCTTGCTTTCATTCATGATATTTCAGCTAAGCCAGAGAAGACCGAGGGGTCGGGTGTAGATAAGGGTAAAGGAAAAGCCAACCAGCAGTAAATGCGTTAATACTGTAATTATCGTGTAATTATTATTATATTTTGTAATATGTCAGGTACGACAGTTTGTATGTATAAAGGTACGTAGAACCTGGGATTAGTATGGATGAATGTAAATTAAGTTCTTATTATTATTTTATTCAGAATGAATGGATGTGATGAAAGGGTAGAATAGCAACGTGAGCACCGAACCCGAGGTTCAAAGGACCCGGATTTGGGGGCGTCACAGGTTGGTATCAGAGCCGATAGGTTATAAACCTTAGGTGGGGAAACCTTAGGAATATGACCTTAAGGAGTATAGTAAAACTCATTTAGAGTTCTAAGAAGCGAACGATGGAAGTTGTTAAGGGTACAATTTTCCACAATATGTGTTATATGTTATGTGTTACATGCTATATGCTTTAAGAATAAGGAAAATTGCAGTGAACTGAAATAGTTGTTCTTGTAATTTTATAGTATGCCAGAGATTGGAGAATCCAGTCGGGCTGCAGGAGAAGAGGAACCTAGAGATATCCAAATAGATGTGATGACCACAGTACCGGCTATGACAATAGTACCAGCTGAAGGTAGTGAACAGGAAGAGGATCCAGAAGAATTAGAGGGAGACTCAGATGGGGCATTGCCGGAGAATGCTTCATCTGAGCAGAGAGAAGCAGATCGGGAATGGGTAACCAGCCTGATACAGTAGAACAGTGAGTTTGTCGATAGGATTTTGGAACTAGAAACTCAGGCAGCTGAACGACAGACAGCTGTAGAACAAAATGAAACAACAATTCAAGTATTAACTAATAAAAATATGGAGCTGGAAGATAAATTAGGGTAAGTCGAACAAAAGATACAAGAGTTGAAGAATGATAAGGAAATTTTAGAGGCAAAACTTAGGGAAGCAAATGCTGAGATAGCCATAAATGAGCGTGCAGGGACTAACGCAGTGAAAAGAATAGATTTGTTGGAGGAAGAAGTGAGGTCCAAGAAAGCCAGAATGGATAATATGGGTGCAAAAATGGAGGACATGAGCTATGCATTTTGCACAGCATTTGGGAGAGCGCAAGATAGGGTACACTATTACCTTGTAGAATATAACCAATCAAGAGACATCTGAAGCCGATGGAAGATGGTAGCTATAATGAATGAAGAGTATGAGGATGCTGTTAGACGTGGGATGCTTCTGTAGGAAGTTGTAATAGATATATAGTTGTGTATGTATAAATATGTGTATATATTATGTAATCCCTATTTTTTTTTGTTATAAAAGGGATATCAAGCATCAGGTACCCTCTTTGGTCTTAAGGAGGGAAGTACTAGTGTTGTGTAAAGTTATATGTATTTTAACTTATGTGCTACATGTGATGTAATATGCGAGGCATTAGACAAGTTGCTTATGAATATAAACACAGTTATGAAATGTGTGTTGTCACGAATATATATTCAAAGTTATGAGAATGTGATATGCAAATATTATGTATTGATCATAATATGAATTGTTAAATAGAAATGCCACCTAGACGCATACCAAGTGTTCAACCTCCACCATAGGAATCAGTAAATGCTCCTGAGGAGCCAGTTAATCCCATGCAGCAGTTTGTAGACCTGTTGATGGGAGCTTTTCAAAACAGGAAAGTAAATCCAGTAGGTGATCAACCGGTAGCTGCCAGGATCGCTACCTTTAAGGACTTTAAAGCTGTAGGACCCCCAGAGTTTAAAGGGACGATGAACCCAGTGGAGGCCCAGAATTGGGTCATTAAAATAGAAAAGGTTTTTGAAGTAGCTAATGTAGCCGAGGAACAGAAGACTGTCTTTGCTACTTTTATGTTAAAGGGGGAAACAAATTATTGGTGGGTGGCCAATAAAGGAAGATTGGGAACCGGTGCTGCATCATGGGAGAAGTTTAAAGAAATTTTCTTTGAAGCATATTTTCCTCCAGTAACTCAAGACATGATGGAGGTGCAATTTCTTGAATTAAAACAAGGAAATATGACGGTGTCCGAGTATGCGGCAAAGTTTAATGAACTAGCAAGGTT
Source organism: Hedera helix (assembly GCA_947179155.2). Classification (NCBI taxonomy): domain Eukaryota; kingdom Viridiplantae; phylum Streptophyta; class Magnoliopsida; order Apiales; family Araliaceae; genus Hedera; species Hedera helix. The sequence goes on from OX359286.1 coordinate 1,078,494, forward strand.
CGTGTCACACCAAGTGGATATATAGCATAGGAGAGCAAGACGTTTTGAACGGGGATTGAAACCATGACTTTATGGCAAAGTTTCAATGTTTCAGCTCAGAACCTTCGCTGGGGTAATGGAAAAAGCTATTTTAGCGAAAGGAGGCAGTGATGTTTTGGCAAAGTTTAAGCAAGAACAGTATGGCAAGAAGAAAGTTGATGGATCTAAGAAGGACGACAGCAGTGGAGGAAACAATTTTAACAAACGAAAATAGAGTGGAGACAGTATTACAACTGCGGTGAAGCCAGGTGAGCAGAAGAAAAGAGTATAGCCTTGTCCTAACTGTGGAAAGGGACACTCAGGTGTTTGTTTGAAAGGAAATAATGTATGCTTTAGATGTGGAAAGGAAGGACACATGGCACCAAATTGTCCAAACCCTAGAATGAGCAGAGGATGCTTTTACTGTGGAGAAACAGGATACCAGATAAAAGATTGCCCAAAGAAGAAAGCTGATGGGGGAAGTGGAAGTAAAGGAATTACTAATGGAAGGTTGGCGATTACTCGACCTACACCACCAGGGAGACCGACAGCTCGAACATTTAACATGACGGTTCAGAACGCGGTGGCATCAAAGGACGTGGTGTCAGGTATTATCTTTGTTAATGACGTAAATGCATATGTATTGTTCGATTCGGGTGCTACATGTTCTTTCATTTCTGATGAATTTGCTACCAGTAAAGTTAGAAAGCGTATTGAATATCGAAGTAGCAAACAAAGAAGTAATCCAGGTGGAAAGTATTCATCGGGATTGTTGTGTGACGATAAGAGGGTATAACTTGTTAGTTGATTTAATTCCTATTCGGTTAGGAGAATTTGATGTGATACTGGGAATGGACTGGTTGTATAGCCATGGGGCAATGATTGACTACCAGAATAAATGTGTAAACCTTCAGACTCCTACTAAATCTAAGGTAGTATTTCATGGTAGCAAATCACCTAGGCAATCTTGTTGTTTGACAATGTTATAGGCAGGGAAATTATTAAGAAAAGGGTGCATGGGGTATTTAGCTCATGTAGTTGATACTCGTATAGTAGAATCAGAGTGGGTTAGATACCCGTTGTAAAGGAGTATGCAGATGTATTCCCAGATGAGTTATCGGGTCTTCCGTCGGACAAGGAGACGTCACAATGTCAGGTTTGATCAAGTAATCCAATCACTTGTATCTGAACAAAATACTAAAGAGTCATGTGTTTATAAAAGAAGTGAAGGTAAACTAATGATATTCTTGGTTTTATATATAGATGGCATCCTATTGATTGGAAATGACATATGAATGTTATCTCAGGTTAAAGTCTGGCTTTTCAATTATTTTGACATGAAAGATTTGGGAGAGGCTAAATACATTCTTGGAATCCAAGTTATCCGAGACCGCTAGAAAAGAATGTTGTGCCTTTCTCAAGCAACATATATAGATAAAATATTGGTTAAGTATATTACGCAAGATTCTAAAAAGGGACTACTTCCTTTTTGACACGGAATCCCTCTTTCTTCAAATCATTCTCCTATGACAGAATTTGAGAAAGAGCACATGAAAGTAGTTCCTTATGCGTCAGATGTAGGAAGCTTAATGTATGTTATGTTGTGTACTAGACCAGATATCTGTTATGCAGTTGGAATGATAAGTAAATATCAGTCTAATCCAGAACCTGAGCACTGGACAACAGTCAAGTATATACTCAAGTATTTTCGAAGAACGAGAGATTATATGTTTGTCTATTGCAATAATGATCTAGTTCCTATTGGATATTATGATTCGAATTTTATGGGTGACATAGATTCCAGAAAGTCAACTTCTGGGAATGTGTTCACTTTAGGTGGTGGAGCTATTAGTTGGAGGAGTGTTAAACAAGGTTACATTGTTGATTCCACTGTGGAAGCAAAATATATAACAACTTTAGAATCTTCAAAGGAAACTATATGGTTTCAAAAGTTTTTAATAGAACTTGGCGTAGTACCATTAGCTGTTAGTCTCATGGTAATATATTGTGATAATACTGGGACAGTGGCACAATCATAGGATCTAATAGATCATAAGAAATCAAAGCATATCAAACACAAGTACCATATCATTCGAGAGTATGTGAACAAAGAAGATCTAAAAGCGTACGAGATTCCAAGGGCTGAAAATCTGGCAGATCCATTCACAAAAACATTACCGGCTAAAGTTTTTGAGTCACATATTGATGCGATTGGGATTAAATGCATGGAAAATAGGATTTAATAGCAAGTGGGAGATTGTTGAATTTTTTCTATAAAAATCCTATTTATCTATTTATTTAATGCTTATTAATATTCGACATTTATGATTAATAAAAGTACATCATTCGTCATTCATTAAATGGTCATTTATTATGTTTAATATAAATCTCCAAATTTATATATATTATGATTTATGTAAATAAATAAGTATTATACACAGAAGATATAAATCATATGTAATATATATAAATAAAGATATAATAGTTTATAACCTATGATAATTTGGAGATATTATTATGTAGGTTATAGTACTTTAATATAAATGATTTATCTTGATTATGAAAGTTGGACTTCTAATTAAAGTACTAGTGCATTAACGGTGTGCATTAAACTGATCATGTGATAATACTTTATTTATAAAATATTTTCAGATAAATACTAATTTGTTAATGTTTCTTAATTTTGAAATAATAATGGACTTAATATTGTTAAATATATTAGTTTAATATTTCAACGAGTGAAATTACATTGTGTTAATTAATACATCGGAATGTTAATTAATATATTTAATTAATACTAAAAACATTATTATTGTCAAAACATCTATAAGATTTTTCATAAGATAATTTATTATTGATCATGGAATCTTGGCCAAGTCTTTTAATAATTATTATTAAAAGGATTGATTTAATTGTTAAATCAAGTTATGATCAAATGAAGATAAATTATATACTTATGAAATTAGTGTAAATATATTGGGATTATATTTAATTCTGAAATATTTATGTACATCTATAGAGAAAATATTTACAGTTAATTAGTAAATGGTTTATTTTATTTAATTCTTAGACTGAAGTGTAATTATAATTATTTAGTGGAATTAATTGTAATTAATATTTATTTAGTATATTATTATTAGATAATAATATATGAATAAGTATTGGAGTCAAAATAGGAATCCCTTAGGATCCCCATCCTAACTTAATATGAATCAGTTTCATTAGAGAGATAATGATCAATAAGGATATAAATATATCATTGATCAGATACGTAAATGAGGTTATTATTCTAAATCAGATGAAAGACCAAATAGTGTATACTCTCTCTCTCTCTTTTAGAAAAAACACGTAAAGTATTTTTTCAGAAGGGTGCTGTGACGACCCCAAATCCGGGTTCTTTAACCTCGGGTTTGGTTCTCACTGTACAATACTTAACAACAATGAAATACATATATTGTATTCAAACTACGCGGAATAATACAAAAGGTTCCTTATATAAAGGCTACACTTCCCAAGGTCTATTAACCTTAAATTGTAACATTACATATCTTAAGGGAAATACAAAAGATTTACAACAGTAATTACATAATCGCAATTTAAACTAGCATGCAATTACTAAAACTAAGCATTCGCTTTCCCCTTGCCTTTGTTCGATTTAGAGCTTTCGGGATTGGCTGAAATATAGTCATGATATAGCAGGAATGAGCAACTAAATGGCTCAGCAAGTTTATAAACAACAATCATACGATATATCATGATGAAGGGAAATAACTTCAAGGTTTCAACAATAGCAATTGTGAAAGATAACAAGAATCAATGTTCAATAAAAGAAGGAATTGACTCTTTACTGCTGAGTGGTCTTTAATGACCATGAACTGCTACTAAGGTAGAACAGACATACAATGTCTGACTCCTTGTTAAAATAACGGGACACTTGAGGGGATCAGTCCTCTCATGTCCTATGTATATGCATCACATTTAGTTTTCTTGCGCGCTGTCGGGTCTCCGACAAATAAAAATCCCCTTTAACTAGGGTTGTTCTATCTCAGTCTTACTGTAAGAATCCGCACCAGCCAATGGTTTGGATAAGCTTTTATAATATTCAATTTAATGAATTTAACATGCATTTGTCTAGCCGAAACAATTAGCTTAGACGTTCTTAAACAGTTTGCAAAAGCACTATGTGCGAATACAATAATCAATAATGATGTGAAGTAATTTTTGATAATTAATTCACTCAAAGGTCTGTCAAGTAACTACGGGTGTAGAATACTTGCTCAACAATAATTAAAATGTAAATACAGTTGAAGAATATCTGCAACAATAAATACAAGTTTAAGGGTAGAAAACTTGCCTGTCTGCACAGCTACAATAAATGTCTAGCTTTAACTACTTGCTTTGAAAGACCTAACATTAATAAAGTCGGTCTAATAATTAGCACGGCATATTTGCATAACTATACGCTTGATAATGAACTTATTTACCACACATAAGTACTAACACATAATTTACATTAGTCAAAACAATATTATTAACCTTATAAACCCTTAATCATATTAGGTTAATAATTTAATAAGTTAAAAAATATTTTTCTTAAGTGTTGGACACTTATTAAACCTTTAAACAACTTATTATAATTGTTTAATTAAATTCAATTTATTTTATTAACTCAATCTCTTTTTAATTACTATTTAATATTGATTAAATAGAAATTAATTAATTAACTCTATTTATTATAAATAATAACTAATTGTACTTACTTATTATTTAATTATAATTAAATAATAAATAATTATTAACTTAGTTTTAACCTTCTTTAATTTAATGTTAATCAACCAATAATTAACCAAGTAATTAACCTTACTTATTATTTAATTAAGGAAATTAAATAATAGTTTACTAATCTTAATCCTCTTTAATTATTATTTAATGTCAATTAAATAATAATTAATTATTTAATTAATTTTAATTATTATTTAAGGTTAAATAATAATCAAATCATTCTTATTTATTATTTAAATTAAATAATAAATTATTACTCTAATAACTTAATTTCCATTAATCGTTATTTAATGCTAATTAAATAATAATTAATTACCTAATTATCCTTATTTATTATTTAATAATATTTAAATAATAAATAATAAATTTATAAATTTTATCTCTCTTTAAGTATTATTTAATAGGCATTAAATAATAAATGCTAATTTATTATCTTTATTTATTATTAACATTTAAAATAATAAATAAATAATAAATTTATTTAACTTAACCATGGTTTAGCTAACTAGATTAATATTTAAAATATTTAAATATTAAACTTAATGAAAAATATCCTCCCCCATATTATTTTTGTATTATAATTATGTTTGTTATAATTTTAATTTAGTTTTTAAATATTTAAATTAATTAAATTTAACCCGAATGGCATTTCCGTAAATAAGTCGAAATCTGAACCGAGGGCAGAATGGTCATTTCGCCGAAAAAAACACGGAGGGGCATAATCGTAATTTCTCCGGAATTTTCCTTACCGCGCATGGCGCGTGTTTCAGATTAAACGGCCCAAAACGACGCCGCTTTTGGAAAGCCTGAAACGACTTCCGCGCGTACGCGCGGAGTAACTTTTTACGGACGCCAAACGACGTCGTTTGGCTCCGTGTTTTCGGTGAACAGTGGCTGCGCGCGCATTGCGCGGAAACCCTTAATTTTTTTTCTTCTTCGCAGAATGTGAACAGTGTTCCGGCACACACATTTTAAATAAAAATATACCATCAAATAAGCTTTAACTCTTCAATAAAAATCCAAAAAAATTATCAATCACCTTATATTAATTTATAACATGAAAAAATAATTTTTCATGATTTAATATCATTATTTTTTTATAAAAATTTCTACATCACATAAACTACCATAAATCATAACTTTTTGTGTATAATTCCATTTTGAGTGATTCAAACTTTGTTTTTCTCATTATTTAATGTTCTATAATATTAGAACATCAAACCTAAGTTTTATAAAAATATTTTTGGTAATAAATTTCAAGACTTGATTATACACTATTAAACACATATTTTAGCATACAAATGATACCAAAATACAAACCAAACCTATTAAACTCAAGCATGGCATAAATATTACAACTACACATTAATAACTATATTAACATATTTATACTAACATGATGATTTATTTAATTTAAAAACAAACTACATTTAAAATAATCTTTACCTTGTTTTAATGGCTATCTTTCTTTTTCTTCCAAAATAGGTGATGAGGTTTGAAGGCATGAACCAAGAACTCCTTCTCCTTCCTTAGTATTTTGCTCTCAATATTTTCTCACACTCTCAAATGCTCACACTTTGCTCTCTAGGAAATTCTCTAGCAATGAACTAACCAACCTAGAACAAGTGTGGGGTGTTTCTTTTATAGCCATCTACTAACACACCATTAACTCACTAATTCATCTATGTTGGTCAAATTAAAGGCTAATCAAGCTTACTATTTGATGGATTGACATGGTGATTGACTAGTTGATTGACTAGAGTTGTTGGCCAACTTTGATTTAGTGTAAAAGAGAAGCAATCTAGCAAATCAAGCAACATCAAGTGGTTCCTCACAAAAATCAGCAAAATGGCTTTTCCAAGCCATTTTTCCTTTATTTTTTAATGCAAAAATGTGCATATATACACCTATATATATATATACATATATCTATATATATATTGACCAAAGTTTGACCTTTATTGGACTTCACATTGGGCTTGGGATTAACTTTTATTGGGCTCATTCAATTAAATTGTTTGGGCTCAATTTAAATAACACATTGGGCTTATTTTAAATAGTCTAGGTTACATTTAATTAAATCAAGCATTGGGCTTGTTTAATTAATTACATGGGCTAGTAATTAAATTAATTACGTGGGCTACTAGGTTAATATCTTTAACCTAGTTTATCAACTTATTTGGATTTAAAATATAATCCAATTAGATTTGCTTAAATTAATTATACACTTTGCTTTAATCCTTTAAATAAACATACAAGCACATAAGTACATTTATTTAATTATCTAATGCACAATTAATTAATGTGAAAAATTTAAATTCATTGCTAAATATTTATTAAGTATATTTACAATGACTAATGAAATTCGTGGTCATTACAGGTGCTTTGGAAACCAAACTCCAGATTCAGCATAAGGTCATAGGAAGGAAGATCTTGAGGATACTCGAACATTAAAACGTGTTAATCCAACCAAGCACTAGGTAACAATTCATACTATAGATACATGGTATACATATAATTGTTGTTTTGTATAAAATCATATAGATAATCCTATTTTATTAAATTTTAAAACTACTTTTCGGAGAATTTTCCCAACAGTCTAGCCATTTCCTAGATAAGCTATAGCCAAAAGAAGATATACACAAAAAGATTCCAAAGTTTCCTTGAAACTCTAGCTTACTTGTTTTAAGTTATTGTTGTAGAATAATTTTGGCATGCTTACTTATAGGAGAAATCTGTGTGATGGAGATATATGGTGAGATTCGAAGATATAAGGGTGGTTTATGATGGTGTATATGTAAATATATGCGATCTATGTGATCTATACATATGTAGGTGATTTTTATGCTTAACAAGTTAGTTTGACGTATAAAGTGTAGTCTATGTTTTCAAAAAGATATCGTTAAACTCTATGATGATAGATCTAGTCTATATATGAAGATCTATAGTCAAAGATGTAAGACATGTGTATTAACATTGTTAGTATGTGAAAATATGGAAGAAAGATGAAGATGAACATATTTCAAGTAAAAATCCTTATTCAATGTCTTAGGTGTAAATTTGGGGTTTAAGATGTGTGAGTTGTTTTGATAATATTTGTGTCTTACATAGTAGATATATGTGTCATGAAAGTAACCTAACTTGAACGATTAGAGAATGTGTTAAGACGAATAATTTATGAATTTTGTACCAAAAGATGTTAAGTTTCAAAACCTTGGTTAATCTAGTGGATTCGATCATGATTTTGATGTCCAAAATATTTTAAAAAAATTGATCGAATCATGTAATATTAAAGAAAATTAAGTAACGAAACTAACAAATCAAGTTTGGGGTCATTCGGATGTGTATATGTTGTCTTATTGAAAATTGAATCAAAAGTGTCAAAATTAAAAAATATGAAAAAGGAGAAAAAAAATGTTTCTGCCCAGCAGCGCAGAGGCGCTGATTTATAGTGTAAAAACAATGTCGGGGCACTGTCCCTGGATTTAAAAAAAATGTCTTAATTAAACAGGTCGGGTCAAATCTTTTGAGTATAAAGCATGTTAGAAAATATAATTTAATATAATAATAATAATAAACAAAATTTAAATAATTAAAGTATTATTAAATAAATAATAATATTAGTAAAGGTATAAAATATTATTAAATATTTAATAATATAAAAATATATATTAAATGATTAATAATATTAATAAATAATTAAAATATTATTAAATGGTTAATAATATTAGTAAATGAATAAAATATTATTAAATAATTAATAATGCTAATAAATAATTAAAATATTATTTAATAGTTAATAATATTAGTAAGTGAATAAAATATTATTAAATGATTAATAATATTATTAAATGGTTAATAATATCAATAAAGGAATACAATATTAGTAATATTAATAAATGAATAAGATATTGTTCAGTGATTAAAATATTATTAAATGATTAATAATATTTATAAATAATTAATAATATTATTAAGAGTGGTAAATATTATTAAATAATTAATAATATTTATAAATTGTTATATTATTATTAAATGGTTAATAATATTTATTTGTGGTTAATATATTATCAAAGGATGATAATATTATGAAGTGATATGTATGTTCTTAAAGGTTAATTATGTGATAAAAATATTATCAAATGTTGATAATATTATTCGATGATTAAATGTTGTGATTAAGTGTTAAATGATTGAAGTGATGTATAGGAATGTTATTAATATGAAATAAGTCAATATGTGTAATACTAATTGGTAGATCAACGTTGTTAAATGTTAGGCCATCCAAAGAAAGTTAAGTTAAGTTAATTAGCAGTAGTCAGCGGAACAGACAAGTTCTCTGAATCTTAACTTATATTTATTTTACAAGTTCTTCTAAAACCCAAACTCGTTTTATTAGGCAAATTTCATATACCTGGACTTGTTTTTTATTATGTTAAGTATCTTGAAGTTGAAATTAGTTTCATAATGTGCATTCGCATGATTTGTTTTCAAGTATGAACTATTTAAAGAAATAGATTTATGTCAATTGTTTCGACTAGACACTATATGTGTTATTATGACTATTCTTATTATGAACTATTTAAAGAAGTAGATCTATGCCAATTATTTCGGCTAGACCATGTATGTATCAATTCATTAACTTGAATATTATTGAAGTTAATCCAAACCATATTGTTGTGGTGCGAAATCGAAGGTAAGAGCTGTAATGAACAACCCTCATAGTAGGGAAAAATTAGGGTCGGATGTTATAATTTCGGTCAAAACGAAATATAAAATTGGATTTTTATAATGTGCACAATATATACGTACAATAGGTTGATCGCCTAGAATACCTATCTTCGAATATTGCAATCGATATGATTGTTAATATTCAAAATTAAATGACAGTCTTATGTGTTCTGGATATTATTAATACTCAAAACCTATGTTCACGGTTTAGTGACCTTTCAGCAAGAAAAAACAGTATACTAAATCAATTGAAAATTGTTATCCAATATTGCATGTCTTCACAATTATTGTATATTGTTGAAGCTCCAAAAGTTAATTCTTTTTCATTCATGATATATCATTCATTATTTATTTAAACTTGCTGAGCAAAGTAGTTGTTCACCCTTGCTATAGCATGAAATATTTTTTAGCCAAGTTCGAGTGCTCTAAGAAGGACGAAGGCAAAGGAAAGGCGAACGAATATAAGTAATTTAGTATTTTTATTATTATGTTTTATGTTGTTGTAAACCTTTTGTGTTGTAAGGTAGTTATAATGTATTTAAGATTAGTGAAACATGTGATAAAGATACGTTTTGAAATGAATATATTTATATTTTTCGCTAGTTACTGGAGATTAAGTTTATTAATGTTGTTTATGTATTGAATAGTGAGCACCGAACTCGAGGTTTAAGGGATTCGGATTTGGGGGCGTCACAATGATAAGCCGACCTTGAAAATAATATCTAAGCTTTCGACTTACTACCAGCAAAGCATACGCACACTTTTCCAAACTCGAACATCTAGTCTCTGCATCCCTTAGCGCATGACTAACATAATATACTGGGTGTTAAATCCCTCATTCCTCCCAGATCAGGACCACACCTACAGCTAAGGAACCGAGTGCGAGATACAAGTAAATTTGCTCCTTTGACATAGGCCTCTACAATAAAGGAGCCGATATTAAATACTTTTTTATTCCTTGAAAAGCATCTTCATACTCCGAGGTCCACTAGAAGGTCTTCTCATTCTTCAGCCTTTTCAATGTATTAAAGAAGGGTAAACACCTCTCAACGAACCTTGACAAAAACCTTCTCAATGCTGCAATCCGACCAATAAGCCTCTGTACATCTTTTAAACTTTACGGTGATCTCATGTCCAATATCGTTTTGATCTTCTCTAGATTAGCCTCAATTCTCCGTTTACTCACCAAGTACCCCAAGAATTTTCCTGACACGAGGCCGAAAGAACATTTCGTAGGGTTGAGGCACATGTTGTAATGCTGGACAGTTTGGAAACATTCTTCTAAATCATGAAGATGATCCTGCATCCCTGGACTCTTAACGATCATATCATCCACATACATCTCCATGTTCCTTCCGATCTATTTTTAGAAGACACTATTCATCATCCTCTGATATTTAGCACCAACATTTACCAACCTAAACGTCATTCTATTATAAACGTAAATAGTCCTATAGGTAATAAACGTCGTCTTCAGAATATCTTCATTTGCCATAAAAATCTAGTGGTATCCCAAGAAATCATCCAAGAAACTCAAAACTACATTTCCCAAGGTTGTATCAATGAGTTAATCAATATGCAGAAGCGGATAAAAGTCTTTAGGACACACTTTATTCAAATCCGTGTAATCTATGCAGATCCTCTACTTCCCATTTTTCTTCCGAACCAAAACCACATTGGTCAACCACTTCGGATACTTAATCTCTTCGATTACCCCAGCATCCAAGAGCTTACAGAGCTCTCCATCTATTATTTTTTGGCGCTCTGGTGTAAATATCCTCCATTTTTGGTTAATTGGCTTCTTGCTGGGATCAACAGAAAGTCTATGAACAGCCACTTCCTCGCCTATTCCTGGCATATCCCGAGGTATCCAAGCAAAAATATGAGCGTAAGTCTGTAACAATTGTATCAAACCATATTTGACTACACTGGGTAACCCCTATGTTTATCAACTTTAGAGTGTCACCAAGTATCAACTCCACTTCCTTGGTTTCCTCAGCCAACAGTGCCAATGGCTCGGTAACCCTATCAGCATATGGCTCCATATTAACAGTCATAGTCTGCGTCTGCCTACTTACCCCAACGACAAATGATGTTACAGCATGACGATAACACCTTTGTGCGATATCAATATCTCCCTTCACCGCACCGACTCCCTTCAACGTCGAAAACTTAATCTTAAAGTGCAGAATAGATGTAACAACATTTAAAACAGATAAAGTTGTTCAACCCAAAATAGCATTATAGGTTGAATCAACTTGAACAACAAAAAAATTCACTTGTACTGTCATTTGCCGAGGAGCAGTTCCAAACACTACCGGAAGCTCCAAGGTTCAGACCACAAGTACAGCTTCATTGCCAAATCCATACAAAGGTGACTCCATACCCACTTCCAGCTTTACGTCCTGAAGATCTATCATCTGATAAACATGGTTATAAAGTACATCTACCGACGACCCATTATCGATCATAATCGCCTTCATGTCTATCGGGTCGACCTACGCAGTGATAACTAAGGCTCCTTTATGTGGCTCAACTGCATCAGCTGGGTAATCTTCATTCGAGAACGAGATCACCGTGTCGAGAAAAGGTCGCTTTACTATAGGCGACTGATCCAACAAGGCCAAAATTGCATCGGAAGAGGATCGATGTCTTTTACCAGTCTGCCACTACACCGACCTACCTATGATAACATCCATAACCCTTTGAGGCTGATTCCCCTGCTTTGCCCTTTTTTCCACAACAGGTCCTAGATTAGGGGCCTGCCCTTCCCTCCCTACCACATACTAGGTAAATTCACCTCTATGAAGTCTCGACTCGATCATGTCCTTTAACCCAACACATGTCTCCGTCGTATGTCCAGCTTGGCGGTGAACTGACAATATAAATTCGATCCAGCTTTCCTCGATCCTAACAGTCTTGACACAGCTGTCGACTCATTCGTTATAGCCTCCAACACTTTAACCCGATCAGCATTCAGAGGAGTGTAGGGCTGTAAATGGTAACCGAAAAATTCGTATCCGTCTGCATCCGTATTCGGAAAAAAAAACGGATATACCCGTATTCGGTTTAAAAATATCCGTAAATAAATGGATACGAATACGGATATAGGCGTATTCGTATTTGTTTAACATCCGTCCGTAAATATATCCGGCGGATATCCGGAATCCGATATTCGAATTTGGATCCGTATCTGAAATTCGTATCCGAATAACTTATATATATATATATATATATATATATATATATATATATATATATATATATATATATATATATAATAAGCAAAATAATTTTTTTTAAATAGTCTTTCTTATATAATAATTGGTTTTCACTATTATATGAAAATTATTTTTAAAATATGTCATTTCACTTCTAAAAAGTAGGAAATAACACTTTTTATTATAATATTAATAAATTAATTTAAGTATAGTTAATGAATTTTTACTATTATAAAGTTAAAATACCTAAAATGTATCATTTAACAAGTGTTATAAATGTTATAAATATAATTTAAATGTTATAATTATAGTCTATAGATTATAAATATTCATACACACTACAATATTATTCCAAATTAACACATAAAATTGATATCTACTTATTAATTGGCATCTAAACATTAATAAGTAGAGCATTCATTTTGAATTTAGAATTTCAAAAATAATAAAAACTTATTTAAATTGTAATTTAAAGCACTAATTATTGTATTTATTAAAAATAAATAAATTAACATTCATTCATTAATGAACTATACTTTAAAACTTATTAATTTTTTCCTTTATCCTAATTATATATAGTGTTACAATATATCTCAAATGCATCATTTAATAAGTGTTATAAATATCATTTAAATGTTATAATTATAGATTATAAATATTCCTACACACTACAGTATTACTCCAAATTAACACATAAAATGAATATCTACTTATTAATGGATATCTAAACATTAATAAGTAGAACATTCATTTTTGAATGTTGGATTTTAAAAATAATAAAAACTTATTTGAATTATAATTTAGAGTATTGATTATTGTATTTATTAAAAATAAATAAATTAACATTCATTCATTAATGAACTATACTTTAAAACTCATTATTTTTTTCCCTTATTATAGTTATATATAGTATTACAATATATCTAAAATATATCATTTAACAAGTGTTATAAATATCATTTAAATGTTATAATTATAGATTATAAATATTCATACACACTACAGTATTATTCCAAATTAACGCATAAAATAGACATCTACTTATTAATGGATATCTAAACATTAATAAGAATATCATTCATTTTGAATTTAGGATTTCAAAAATAATGAAAACTTATTTTAATTGTAATTTATAGCATTGATTATTGTATTTATTAAAAATAAATAAATTAACATTCATTCATTAATATGTATGGTTTAAACTTTAAATTGTGATTGGTTATGAGTAATTATTCAATTTTTTTCTTTATTTTTTATAAATAATTTGAATGAATTTTATATTAGATGATTGATAAATGTATTCGGATATCCGAATAATCTGTTTATTTGAATAAAATAAACGGAAACGGATATTATCTGTATTCAAATATTATTTCGAATACCGGATACGGATATGATTTTTAAAATCCACCGGATACGAATACGGAAAGCGAATTAATTTTTCGGATACGGATACTGCTATATCCGTATCCGTTTATATCCATTTACATCCCTAAGAGGAGTGTAAAACTTATTCTCTATCCGAGGTTGAAAATATTACTTGCTTACAGCCGGCTATGCTCCCTTCGGACCTATCGGTCAAAGATATTAGGCCTACTATCTCCACCCCTGCTCCCACTATATGGTTTATCATTCCCTTTATTCCTTGGCATCAAATTATCCATAACCTCTTCGATCACAATAAACTTTTCAGCTCGTTCATACGAGTCTAGGAGGTCCTTCGGTGGATTGAACATCACATCCTTCATCGTTTTTCTATTCTGAGTGACATCCATCCCGGTAGTAAAAAATCCTAATGCCTGTATCATGTTAAGGTCTGTGATCGTTCCTACCGCATCCCGAAACCTCTGCATGTACTGGCTCAACGACTCCCCGGGCTTCTGCTTAATCTGCATCAAAGACAGTTAATTTACCCCTCCTCTTATTACTTCTAAAAAATTCATGAAAACGTTCACATAACTCTGTCCATGAACTGATACAATTTAGAGATAATGACACCATACACTGTTTAGCTCCCTTTTTTAGTGTCATCACAAAGATCTGACACATCCCAACCTAAAAGTGATTATAGTACTTCATCACCTGCTCATACGAACTAGTATGATCATTAGGGTCACCCGAGCCATCATAAACTTCCAGAGATAGCATATTCTTCTTTGGGTCAGCTTTCTCCTGGTCAATAGCCGTCGAGAATGGAGACTTAGGATCCAAAGGCATGGGCCTAGACGCCTCCGGCTAGGACCCTGTTATCGGTCTTACCTCCACTGCTACTAATCTCCTTTCCAAGTCTGATATCCTCTCGCTGACTAGGTCAGGAATAGGCACGTAAGAAACTATCCGATACTCTTCCCGACCCGATTCCGTCCTCGAATTATCATGGTCCCTTCTTTCAACTGAAGATCAAGCCCTTCCCCGGGAATGACAGCTCGGAGAACCGAGTTGTCTCCTTCCTTTCAATCGACCCGTCCAGGTTGCCTCATATGACCTTGAGACTGGTATAGACCTTCCATATTATCTTGACCGACCCGTCCCGGATACCTCGTATAACCTTGAGACTGGTATAAACCTTCCGTATTATCTTGATCGACCAGTCCAGGATGTCTCATATGACCCAGACTGGTATAGACTTTTTGTATTATCCTGACCGACCCATCCAGAATGCCTCATATGACCCTGAGATTGGTATTGGTCATTAAACTCTGATCTCCTCATCTATCTTTGCTCCACTCGAGGGCGAATCTGAGGGGTTTTCTCCCGCTCTCCTCTATTAATATTAGTTGACGGGCCCTCCTCTCCACGTAGCTCTAATGGGTGGGCATGTCATTCTTGGCGCTCACATTGCAGTGCCTTCAGCTCTGTCTCTGCCTCTCTAATCATGTGTCGTTTATCTCTATCTGCATGCTTGCGTTGCGAAACTCTTCACGAGTATGTCACCCCGTCTTCCAAATCCCCCCTTCACAAATCAGAATCCAACGTGAGTGATGGTGAAAACAAATGCCTCCTGACAGGTGTTGAATGAGCACGCAACGGTGCATGCCTCAACTGGTTGTGCCCCAACCTATTCCTCACTGAGCCTCTACCATTCTGCATGTGTGGTTCGATAAAGGATCCCTGATGATCCCTACTTGAACTCCTTCTTTTTGCCTTAAAAGCTACCGTCAAACCAAACGAAACCGGTTATTTGTGTATCAAATATCACAACCCTCCTTCTGAGCGCCAATGTTGATGTGCGAATGTCTCTTACCGCAAGATTTTTGCACTCAAAAGAGCCCGTCAACACCCTACAGATGTGTCGCCCCTAAATTCGGGTTATTTCAACCTCGTATTCAGTGCTCACGATCCAACACCACTAAACAACATACAATACTAATGCGAAAATAAAAAAACATAAGTTGTTTATTACAAAAGGTTCACTATAGTCCCAAGGTCTATAATCTTAAACAAAAATACATCATGAATACACTATTAATACAAAAAGGGATCATGATTTACAAAACAGAATAATAATATCAAACTATTCCTAAAGCTTGCCCTTACCCCTGTCATTCTTGGAATGTTCAGGCTTAACTGCAATTAGCTCATGATATATATAGCAAGAGTGAGCAACTACTATGCTCAGCAAGTTTAAAATAATTAATAAAGACATATCATGAATAAATTGCGAATGAAATGAAGTACTCAACAATTGAAGGTAATTGATGAATTTACTGATAGAATAATCAAAGTTCAAACGAAGATATGAAGAATGATTATTTACTACTGAGTGGTCCAATCGACCATAAACATTGACAAGGAATTAATCATTTGAATAACCCTTTTATAATTCAGTTTGTACTCGAGGGGATCAACCTCTTGTACACCATGTGTATGCATACCATTAAACTCTGAACGTGTCGGACAAACGACACTTATAATCCCCTAGTTAAGGTTTGTTCTCTCGTTACAAGATTTTCGCACAAACTACTAGTTTGGATAGCTTTTAAAAACATTAACTTTATATGTCTAGCCAGAACAAATGGCGTAGATTATTTCTTGAACAGTTCATGTAATTAAGAACTTT
Organism: Hedera helix; assembly: GCA_947179155.2. Lineage (NCBI taxonomy): Eukaryota > Viridiplantae > Streptophyta > Magnoliopsida > Apiales > Araliaceae > Hedera > Hedera helix. The sequence continues at coordinate 1,095,306 of OX359286.1, forward strand.
AAATAATTTACAGTTCAAAAATCGAACAGTATTTCAAATGCCCAAAGTGTGGATATCAATAATTTGTATTTATGTGGAGTAATTAACAATACATTAAATCACTAACATACTTGAAAATAATAATTCAATTTGATTTTGGAAACTTGTCTCAGTAGTAAATTACAGCTTACACGACTTAAATTATTGTCCTTGAAAAACTTAGTATTAAATAGGTTTATTTATCAATTAGTAACCCACATAGGATTTCATATAACATTAACAAACAGACTGTCATGTAAACACATAATTCCCTATTCAGTAATACATAGTTTACATGACCATATTATCACACTCGGATAATCTCTAAATTATCAAATAATATTATTATAATATTAATAATATCAAATTCCTTTACTAATGTTATTAATTAATTAATAACATCTTAATTGATCACTACTATTATTAATTCCTTAATAATATTTAACCATGTCTTGTTATTATCAATAACTTAAGCAATTACTATTAATCATTTAATAATAATTTAATCACTTACTATTATTAATAATAATTTAATCATTTACTATTATTATTAATTATTTAATAGTAATTTAATCATTTAATATTATTATTAATCATTTAATAATAATTTAATCTTTTATTATTATTATTAATCATTTAATAATAATTTAATCAACTATTATTATTAATCAATTACTAATATTTTAACTAATATTATTATTTAATAATATTTAAAATCATTTAGTAATATTTAAAAACTTAAACAATTTAAAAGTAAATTGTTTAATTATTTTATTAATTTCTTTACTTCTTTCCTTTATTCATTATTTAGCATTTAAATAATAAATAACTAATTTATTTCCTTTTTATTTACTTTATTTATTATTTAATATTTTTTAAATAAAAAATAATTACCTTTATGTATTATTTAATAAAAGTAACTAATACCTAATTAATTATGCTATTATCTTTATTTCTCTTAATTCAAGTGTATTTATCAAAAATACCTAATTGACTTATTATTTTTATATCTCTTGGATATCTGTAGTATATTTTATTTTATGCACAAAATAATTTTATTTTAATTTTCTAATTTAATTTACTATTTTTAAATGGCCCATTTCTGTCCAAAATGGCATCTTTTATTAAAACTTTAATTTTCATTAGAAAATTCTGAAATTTCTACGGTAGCTTCCTGCTAACAGAGACTAATTCCAGTAAATTTTTTGTAATTTTATGAGTTATACTTTTTAATATATTTCTGTATTATGCTTTTAAAACTTAAAAAATTGTTGGGTCATAACTCCCTGGAACGTGAACAGTAAATCCTAGAACATACTATCTAGTTTAAAAGTTTTCTGGCAAAAAATCAATTTCATGTTTTGATCAAACTTTTCACCATAAAAGCATATCAATATACAAGTTAAGTACATTAAACCCTAAATCTATTCTTCTAACATAGATCTAGACATAATAGTTTTGAAAAATATTTTTCTATCATAAAAATCATATAAAGCACAATAAAAGCTTCAAAACTAGAGTTTTAGATGTTTTTATACCTCTTGGACTTGTGTGCTCTTTTCCTAGTCTTTTCAAAGTAGGAGATGAAACTAGAAGACATCCAACACCACCACCTAGCTACTGAACCACTCATTCACAAACCTTCTTGATTTTTCTTTTATGAACTCACAAGAACACCAAGTGTTTTCTATTTTCTCTATTTGAAGCTCTCAACTTCTCTCTCTTTTGCTATCTAGAATTTTTACCAAATGAACTAACCTCTTGTAAGAGTTGGGTGAGGCTTTATATATAGACAATTGCTAAGCATACTTAGGTCCTCCTAATCCACCAATGTTAGTTGATTTAGGGCTAATTAAGCAAGCAAACATAGATCCACATTTTAGAAAAATTAGATGGGGCTTGGGAGGAATTTAAGGGGTGATGTTCTCTATACTTTTCTTGAGCCTTGCAACAATCTTGAGCCTCCCCCCATTTGGTCGGCTACTCTCATCCAATTACCAACCATTTTAGCTTTATTTCTATAATTGATATATTGCTATATATACATATAACTATATATACACAATGGGTCATCATTTGGCTCACTAATTAAATCCATGTTGGGCTCAAATAAAAATATCATTGGACCTCCTATATGGCTTGCCAAACTAACAATTGTTAGGCCAATTAAATTAGGACTAATTACATATTCTAGTATTTTTTATAAAAAAATTATAATAAAAGTGTATTAAAAACATATTTACAAAAACAGTGCATTTTTAATCTTTTATTTACATAATAAATACATAGTTTTAGTTTAAATTAATTGGAGTGATGATGTGGCCATGATCCCTTTAATTTAGTTGGGTAATTTCAAAATTTAAAATTCTAATTAAATTCACTTATCTTTCTCTTTCTTCCATTTTCTCTTCTTCCGCCATTTTCATCTTCTCCATCTTTCTCTTCCGCCATTTTCATCTTCTCCATCTTTCTCTTTCTTCCATTTTCTCTTCTTCCACCATTTTCATCTTCTCCATCTTTCTCTTTCCTCCATTTTTCGATTTTTCGCTTTCTCTTTCCTCCATTTTCATCTTCTCCATATTCTTCCACCATTTTCTCCGCCGTTTTTTTTTTTTCATCTTTCACGTTCATGGTGGTAATTGTGGCGGAGGAAGAAGATGGTGGTGGTTGTGGTAGAGGAAGAAAATGGTGGTGATTGTGGCGGAGGAAGAAGATGGTAGTAGAGGCGGAAGAAGATGGTGGTGGTTGTGGCGGAGGAATAATATGGTAGTGGAAGAATACCTTTGTATTAAAGGTTGGTTATCCCTGTATTAAGGTTTGATTACCTTTGTATTAAGGGTTGATTACCTTTGTATTAAAGTTTTCGTTTAGTAAATTTAGGTAACCAAACAATAGTATATAGGTAACCAAACACTAGTATGGAGATAACTAATTCCTGAATGTGTAGTAACTAGTTTTGGTTACCTTTGTATTTAGGTTGGTTACCCTTGTATTAAGGTTTAATTACATTTGTATTAAGGGTTGGTTACCTTTATATTAAAGTTTGGTTACCTTTGTATTAAAAGTTAGTTACTGGTTACCTTTGTATTTAAGGTTGGTTACCTTTATATTAAAGTTTGGTTACCTTTGTATTAAAAGTTGGTTACTGGTTATCTTTTGCAGACTTCGGCGAGGAAGAAGGTGGAGTCAAGTAAGAGAGAGAGATGGAGAAATTGAATTTAAGTAATTTAATTTACTTCTCCTTGATTTAAAGAATTTGTAGAATTTAATTTAATTTTCCTTGATTTAAGGGATTTGTGTAATTTAATTTACTTCTCCTTAATTTAAGGGATTTGTAAAATTGAATAATTAATGTGATTATTGTATTTGTACTATTTTTGTAATTATTTTATAAATGTATTATTCTTGTAATTATTTTCTAAAAGTTGTATACTTCTGTAAAGGACTCATTAAATTATCTCATAACCAATTACAAGTCCATTAACAATTAAATTATTGGGCTTGTTTAGTAAATAAATTAGACTAGTTCACTATTAATTATATAATTAGTTGGATTATAAATTATTATTAATAATATTTTTCATATTAACATAAATTAATAAACACATTAATTAACTTATGTATTCCAATTAGACTTGCTGGGAATCAAATTAATTGAATTATTATATAACTTACAAATTCTCTCAATGACTTGTTATTAAAATACCTAGAAAGGTCCATTAATTTAATTAATTCATTAAGTGGTTCTTCTTTTAATTAATTATCACATAACTAATTAAACCAAGCTATCATTCAATGATTTAATTTAATCACACATAATTTAATTTATCAATAATTAATTTCATTTATATAGGTTAAAATATTCGTAGTCATTACAACAAATAAGGTCAGGGCTTGGAATGAAGAGGCAAATAATGTTGGAATAGACAATTTTTGATATCTCAGTTTGCATGTAAAAACATTACCTGGTTCACTTGTGAAGTCTTATATATATATACTCATTCAAGTACTGCAAGGAGTCTCATCAACTTTATTAAGTGAAAAAATAATATATTCTCCCACTAACACAAACCACCTCAAAGATAAGAATACCTGAATAGACTGACCCAAGATTCAAGTCTATCATGGTATGTAAAAGAGTCCAACTCAACTCCAAATGTGAATTAATCTTTAGCTCATATTAAAATTAAAAAATATGACGTCCAATAAATTAGTTCCCTACAATTTCAATTGAGCATATATATAAACTGAATATTCCCAATAACGTTCGTATCTATTTATGTAATTAACAACAAAAACATTCAAGACATAAAACAACAAGATATATCATTTTCCTTTTTTGTATTAGTGGTCATATTTTTGGTTTTTTTTTTTTTTTGTATTAATTAAACATTATTATAAATAAAAAATAAAAAAGACTCGGACAACATATTTTGACACAAAAAAAGAGTGAAACTATAGTTTTTAATCTATAATCAATCTTTATCTGGAGATAAGGAAACCGAGATTACCATTATTACTCATCATTGTTATTAACAACTCTAAAAATAACATCAATGCTTTGCCAATAAATCATTCCCTGTACTCATGTAAGCATCGACTGTATGCTGTGTTAAGAGGAGACGCGCGCACACAGAGAAACATAGAGAAGAACAAGGAAGTTGTATCTATTTTATGTTATAAATTTACACATGAAGAAACCAACCTAGAAAACTAATGAGTAGCACTACAGCATATATTTGACTATAGCTGTACATAACATAACATGCAAAATGAGTCAAATTGGTGACCTTATCACTTACCATCCACCAACAAAATAGGTTACAAACACTTCAACCATCCACTAACAAACAAAATAGGTTACAAATGCTACTGCAAATATATTCTAACAACTGCAGTAACACCTAGTTTTATCCTAAATACTACACTTCATTACAGGTAACTGCACCTTGAAATTTATTGGCGCAAACTTGTATGGTGATCATCTTCTCCATTGGCAGCTTATCGGTATTACACCAACTTGAACAAGGCGTTGGAATCAACATTGTGCTGTTTTATGTGAGACCCCTATTATGCCTTCACTGCTTTTACTATTTGCCCTCAACTAATTTCCCGGCCCTACGCTTCCACACCCCCTGCATTGAATAACAAAATTAGTATTATGAATGATGCATATAAAGAAGGAAAGGAATAAAGCTGAATGCAAGGATAAAGATGAGTACAAGAGGCTCATTGTCAGAATTTTCTGCTGCTTCGGAATCAGAAGCAGCAAAAGTTATTCTGTCAGACTCATCTGGAACAATTGGATGAGGATTGGCATCATCGGCTCGATTTCCTTGCAAGCCTGATCTATCCATTTCATCAGGAACCTCAATGCAATCTTCCCTTGATACACCTGCCTCTTGTGTCGCTTCTGAACAAGACGCGTCTTGTTTATCCGACCCCTTGGGAGCATGTGAGGTGCCTGCCGCATTCTTATAATCTCTCTCTCCAGAATTAGTGTCTTCTTCCTTCGACTCTTCTATATCACTTGAGTTACTCTCAGCATCTTCCCCCTGATGCCCCTCTGTAACTGAATTCTCACGCTTAAGAGGATTGACTTGACCACCTATACTCTCTTCAATTCTATCACTCTGCTCCTCTTCTGAAAATGTCCAGGGAAAACAAAGAGGAAACATGTCAAAATGTATTTAACTTTCCAGCGTCCATTTTTACTTTTGAGCAACAGTAGCTCATTTCAACTTTTTTCTTTTTTAAACCTTCTTTACATTTTCATCCAAATTATTTGTTCACTATGGAGCATGCCCTTTCTGTCTTGGCATAGAATCATATGATGTCTAGTTACACAATAATCTTTCAGTCTGGGCGAAAATTCACGGTGCTCGTTTTAAACGAACAAATGGTCTAAATTATTACATTTAGGTAAATGATTGGTTAAAGCCTTAATAGAAGGATGTAAAGGAAAGCGATACACATCCTGGTATCTTTAATTGTTGACATCCCTTGCAGTGGCTATGCACATGCATATATAAAGACCAAGGGCCATATTTTAAATTAAAAAATGTCTAGGGACTAGTTAGTTTAGTTATTTAACAAGAGGGGTTCCCAAGTCATCTTGGTCCAGAAGTTAGTATTATAACTATTTTTATTTGTCCCTGAGTCATCTTAGTCCCCAAGTTAGTTGCAAGTTAGTGGTCTTTTTAGTAGTAAAAATATTAGGAGCATGTAATGTAAAGGGTATGGAATCTCTCTCTCTCTTCCCTCTAATATCTCACTGTTATGTTATTTATTGTATTGATTCAAGTCCGGATCAAGCTTGATCCTAACAGAATGACTATTTTTAGAACCCATTTGTGCACTAAAGGCGTGCCTTTAATTAATCCCAACGCTAGATATTTAGGCATACCATATGTAATTATACGCACACACTGAATTAAGAAGCACTAAAAAGCCAGTACATTAGAATACTAAGGACCAATCTATAATTTTTTTCCTAAAAAATATGATCTAATAACAAATGGAGAGACTTCACCTGTTTCAAAATCTTCAATTTTGGATGTTGTTGCAGGTTCAGGATCAGATATGCCAGGATTCTGTTTGCTCTCCTCTTCACAAAATTCAGTCAAAATATTATTTGATACGAACTTTTGTCCATGCTTCAAATTTTTCCTTGGAGTTCTTTTCCCTCTTACTTTAAATGATGGAGAACTGTCAATCAAGTGTTACTATATTAGTAAACATAGAGGATATATCCCATCAGACATTTTGGCCAGCAATGTTACTCACCTCATAATCTGTTTTTCGCTTTGCGTTGAACCATCCAAAGATTTTTTTCTCTGCTCAGCTGATCTGAAAACACACAATGATTTGAAAATTGAAGATACCTCTGCAGGGGTATATATATATATATGAAAGGTAGAATACACATCATTGTCATGAGCCCCTCACTTTCATTACATCAATGTGGATTGTCGAAATAATAGTACCCCATAGCATACTCCTAAAGTCAAAATACTCTTCAACGGTGCACAGTACTACTGAGGTTTACAATATTAACAAAAAGACTTGTTTTTGTTTTGAGTTGGTTGATGCAATTGTGGTCGTAAAAATGAGGGTCCATTTGCAGGCTGCAAGTTACAAGGGATTACAGACTCCTGTAGCTAGGGAAGTATGCAAGTTATCAGTTATGGGAAATGCTTAGCATGAGGTGGTGTTAAAGTTCAATGCTTATGGCTTATACTTGGATTGTGCTCTACAAAATGGGTATGCCCATTGAGCTTTCTGTACTGGAATTGTTGATTTCAATACAACTAGTATCTTCCCTAACCAAACCAAAAGATATCTAAATAAAAAATTGCTGAGGAATGTTCCTGTGTGGTCAACTGGCCGTTTAGGTTCAGTGGTTAGATTTTTCTGGTATATTTTTAGTGTTCTCTAATTACTTTCTCCTTGCAAAGAGTAATATCAAGATTATTTTTTGTTTTGTGCGTGTTGGGTGGGGGGGGGGGGGGGGGGTTAATTATATGTGTCCAAGCCTGTCAATATACAAAATTGAGTCAAACATAACTATTTGCTAAAAAGGAATATGGATTAGCAAAAGTACTTACAGTCTTTTAGCAGGCAGATTTTTTGATAACTTTACTCGCTGTAAATGGGGTTGAATACATTGTCAGAGTTAAGTCACATCAATTATATTACTTGAAACCAGAGTCTGAAAAGTTTCAATAAAAAGGAATACTTTCTACAAATGAGAAGTTCAGACCTTTATGGCCTTCCGACCATTGTCAACTAGCTCCCAGCGCTCCTTGTCTAAACAAAGCACTTCCACGTCTCCATCATTGTATTTTATCTTTTCACAGAATTAAGTAACGAAAGATATCAGAGAATAGTGTAAACTTAACTAATATATAACTGATAGCAAGTATCTGAACAACATCACAATAGAGTTAGAAGCTAAGTGAGGGCCGCAATGCAGCTTACCACATGTTTGTTTTTCTTTTGGTCATAGGACTTCACCACGCCTTCATAAAACCTGTAGGAGTTTAGCAGTTAGTCATATCAAGACCGTACTCATGCACAGGCATAATTCTTACAAAAAAAAATTCCTCTAATGCGAGAACCAAACAGGAAGAGAGAATACTATAAGGTTATTAAGATCAACGGTTAAGTATTCGGTGTTTGAGTAGTTTAATACTGCATAAAACGTTAAGCGAACAAAATCTATGAGAATGAGCACAATACAGTTATCTAAAAAGGGTTTCTACCACGCGAAGATAATTTATAAAAGGCCCTAACAGAAGTGTTCTACATCGGCCAAAAAATCAAAGTTAATTAGTGTGGCAAGTGAATTTTTCATCGTGGTTTGTTATAATGAGCTTGATATAGCCCTAGGTCAAATGTAAAACAAATTTACAGAGGCTCAAGTTCAACACGTTCATACATAGGAAAAATTAAAACACTCCCGCTCGCACTGAGAGTATAAAGGAAAATAATTAAAACCTGATAAACCTTTTGGATAACCAAATGCATTAGGAGTAATTCTATTCAGAAAAACCAACTCCGATATAACCCAGAGAACATTCCACATATACATTTGGATTGCTTTTCTTTATCTCTTCATTCCTTATTTTTAAAATATATATATTCTCATTTAAATCAACAGAGCACTTACTGCTTATCCATCGGCCACCAAATTTTTACTCTGCGATCAACCAAGTCGGTGGTAGGACTTCCTTCTTCCTTTGAAGTGCACTGTAGAAAAATTGGTGGGAAATTAACAAAAGATTGCTCTTAAAGTTGGTCTTTGAGAATTGTGAGTACAGAAGAAATCTGACAAATAAATGAGAAGTCAACAAATACATACCACCACTAGTAATTAAAATAAACAAGAAATGAATTCACGCACATAAAAAGAAAATATAAAGTTTGTAAAGTCATCAGAAACATGGCTTAGACCATAAACACACAGCTTGTCATAATATGCTATAGTCAGGACTCAGGAGCATTTTTCAGCAGCTTGTAGCTTCTTTCCCTGAACAGTTGAGCCTCAGTTCAATTAACCAAGTCATTAGGTGAATTGTTCCATTGTAAAAGTATGTTGCATAGGGTTCGATTTAAAGAAAAGTTGATTAGAACACAAGAGTACAATAGATCAATTAAGGAAATATTTCAATCTATGACTAGAAAGATGTATACCACAGCTTTAGGTATACACCCACACACAATATAAATGAATAAGTAAATAATTACAAATTAAAAACCAGTTACATGCATGAGGTACTCTTTAGGAGACCACAAAGAACGCAAAATATGGAAACAGGATGACAGTGTTTAAGACTACACGAGCCCTTCTGGTTGGGGTATTGGATGGAAGGATTGGATTCAGAACAGTCTTTCTTTAAATAAAATACATTTGGCAAAAAGTCAAAGGGTTAGTATGAATCCACACCAGATAACTAAAACCCGTGGGGATTGAGTTTCGTAGCCTCCCCCTCCCTGTTCCCCTTCATTTTTTTCAACACCTCTCCCTCTCCTTTTCCTTTTCTTCATATATTCACCACTCAAGTCCTTCAAATCAAATGAGTAATTAAATAAAATCACAAAAATGATTTTTCATCCCCAGCTCCAATTTTTAAGAGTTAGCTTGAACTTTTGCAATCTGTATAAATCCAAAATTATAAAGATAATCTCAGTTAGCATCCAATGGAATTGAATCGTGTTTTGATGTATTTTTAACCTTGTTTTAGTTGTAAATTCTTTATTTATTTCCTTCTTTTATTTTATTTTTAGCCATTGAAAATATTGATTCATTGTCTTTCATTAGTTGGTTGAGTAGGTGGTGAATGGCAGTGGGTTTTAGGGAAAAATAGATGTAATATGTTTAATGTGAACCATTTTTCAGGGACAATATAATAGGAATTTTTAACTTCATCCCCTTTATCCACTTCTCCAACCAAACAAATAACATAAGAAAAAGGGACATTAGTCCTTATTAGTACTTTTACCAAACACGAGCGGATTATTAAAAGGGTTTCATAGTACCTATTATTAAATATCCCTTACTGGTAAACCGGCGTTTCACAATACCCACTTTCCCTATCCCTCAACCAAATCAGACTCCAAGGTGGGTGTCAAGACATGCCAGTTCTAAGATACTTGTTAATTATGAAGGGAGAAGGTTTAATGAAGAGGTACAAGGGTTGATATTAGTGTAGTTATCCTGGAAAAGGTTTGTCAGTAGAAGAACCTTAATCCTCCTTTTCCATTCAAATTAATCATAAAGCAAAAGATGGCTAGCACTAGATGGATACCTAAGGTTAAAGACTAAGCGTCCATTTGCCGGCGCGGTGCGGTGAGTAAAGCACTTTTAAATCTAGAGATTTTGATAAAAGTGATTCAATAAGTTAGTTATAGTGTTTAATTACACAATTGTGCAAAAGTGTGTGGTATGGACTTTTAATTTATTTTATTTTTAACTCCCCAAAGCATTTCGTCGCTTACTATGGCTTTCCTCGTCTCTAGGTGCCTAGGTATCCATTAGTAAGCATTTCCCCATTTGAACCTCACCCTTAACTTTAAGGCTATGCCATCCTAATGTGCTGCTAAATGGATAAATCTTATCAATGTCCATGAATGATACATCATATCATAGATCGAACCGCCCCACATAAGAAATGTATATAATCGAATCTTTTTAATGAATAGATCTAATAGCATCTTAGAATAAGGAATTCAAAGGGATCAAATAGGAAATAATACTCTAAATCATAGAACTATAATAAAACATATAATCAACAATAGTTGTCTGAATCTTACAATACGCAATATGTATATTACAATACGCAATACGTATCTTACAATACGATACAATACAGAGATAATTCGATACATATCGTAGGAATCAGGATGAATCTAAAATAATACCGTATCTTACGATTCAATTACGATTCGATACGATTCTTACGATACGATATAATGCACGATACTTTTTAAAAGCAACTAAGTTGAAAAAGTTTTCATATAGATCAAAAGACTAAAAATAAAACTTTTAAACCTTTTAACATTTTAATTAAAGTGGTTTTCTAATACAAACATATTCTATGTCGCTCATGAACATTTAATTACTTTTTAGAGTATTATATCTAATTGAAAATGTCGCTCTATTTTTTCTATGTCATTTTCTATAAGCAGATATATAAAACTTTACTTGTTAATTTGAATTATTCTCTTTTGTTTTATAGATTAAAGGTGAATCTGAATTTTTGTTTTCTCTTATTACTCTATAAAGATTATTGAAATAATATTTAATAAATCAATTTAGAGTATTTTGGTTACTGTTTAACTTTAAAATTTATTTTTAGTCTATAATAGTAATTACCTGATTGCTTTTATATATAGTCAAACTTGTGTTTTATATGTTAAAATATATATTACTACATATTTTATTTTATTTCCGTATCTTATGATACAATTCATGATATGATACATGAAACACGATATGGAGATTTTCGATACACGATATGATTTTTGACAACTATGCAATCAACCTACTTGCAATAAGGACAAATTTGTACATTTTTCTTTGGCCAAAAGCTTTTCTACCAAATGCATAAACTTTTTGTTTTTTCCCAAAGTGTTTTTTTAGCCTAAATCTCAATTCAATAAAAGCACCTTTTGGAGGGTTACCAAACACAAAAATGTCACCAAATTTAATTTAGATGTTTTTCTCCGCCAAATGGGCTCTCTAAAGGGTATTCCAACTTATCCACTCTACTAGATTCAATTATAGTAATCATTTTTAGAAAAAATTTGGGATGCATTCCAGTCATAAAGTATTCGACTCAAATACTTTCCGGTGTTTCTATTGCTTTGTTAGTTAAAGGTTCCTATAATGAATTTTGCAATTTTTTCAACTTTTGAATGTACTCCAATAAAGTTAATGGTCACAGAACATGCATAGCTTCTATGGATGTTTGGTTGTCCAAATCTCCTCTAAAAATGGCGCTAGCCCTTTGACAGTACTTTGAATTCACTCCAGAACTTCAATAGAAACCAAAACAGTTAAACATGGGATTTAAATTATCTATTACATGGAGCATACTACATTTTAGTAGAATAGTGAAATAGACTGGGCAGACTGACCTTTGCCAATCCCGCAACGCTTTTTCGTTTACGCTTCTTGACAGATCCCAATTTTTTAGTACTGCCAGCATATATGCTGTCCGTATCCCTAAGCTTTTCACTTATCTAAAGCAGAGAGGTAGAAAAGATACATAAATACATGAAACCAATAATCATGTAGCTCATGAAACAACATCATCAGTGGAAAAGCTTACTTCCAGATCATGGTCAGAACTTTCTTCTAATTTATGATCCTTAGTAGAACCTCTGCCTTTACTTTTTGACGAGAAGCCTGAACTCTTCCAAGAGCGAGACAACACTTCATTTGTATTTTCTTGCAAAGAATGTTTCTCTTCAGAACCATTGTGGAGTTCGTCATCCATTTCTGTGGATTCAGATGAAGACACTCCCTCCTGAGACGCACTATCAGCTGAAGGCCTCACTGAACCTTTTGAAACAGCCCTAGGAAGAGACAATTTATAATGACCTTGAGCAGATGATGACCTCCGCCGTTTTGGTACAGGAATATTTTCTGATTCACTAGCCATTCTTTTAATCTTTTTACGCTTTTGAACATTTCTCGCTTTCCTGGGGACATATTCATGACCATTACTTGGTTCAAATGTACCTGATATGCCTACATTATCCAAATCGATTTCCCGCACCATTTTCAAGATATCAAAATCTTTTTCCTTTCTCACTCCAGGAGCTACAGACTCATCCTTCACCACTTTTCTTGCCTTAATACCCTTAGCTCTTAGACGTTTTATCATTTTTCCCAAAGGCACCTCATTTAAATCTGTTTCACTGTCCTTCATATCATCATCCTCAGCAATTTCTGAATAAGCCTGATGTAAGAAGCACAAAAAGTAAATCAGGGAACATTTCAAGTGCAAATTTCATCATATTTCTCATGCAACTGACAGCATTCTTGAACAAAAGGACATACAGTTCCATTAGCTTCTAACTTAAGTGATTCAAAGTGGGCCAACACACTCTCATCAGCCAACCATGTCTGCCTTTCATTTACCTATTAAAAAAATGTAGCAAAGCCAAATAAGTATCAATTAGAAACTGGCGTACAACCATATAAGCAAATGAAATTTTTTGATATCATGTTAAAGCTAGAATTTCTTAAGTAAACAATTTTTTGTATAAAGCAGTCAAGCAGAGAGATGGAATGAAGACAAAAGTCAGAAACAAATATTTTATGTTAAAACTTATTTAAATAAATAGCAGGCATACATATATAATTCAGGTTTAAACTTTATATAGCATATTTGGAGCATGCAAGAATTGTTTGAATATTCCATAGGATACGTACTGGTTTGAAAGCTATCTAGTACCCGATTTAAGTTATTCCATCATGCAACCTCCCCTCCCTTTCTCTCTCTCATTGTAATGGCCCATGCAATAAATGTACAGTTTTTCAAATAGTAGCCACCAATCTTTAAAGAAGATCACTATTTCCAGGTGGCAGCCACTCCCCTGGGCCCCAAACTGAATACAAAGAAAAGCACAAAACAAGTGCTACTTCCGCCATGAACTACTGTCAAGGAGTCTAGGGAGATCACACAAGATCACAAATATTCAAGATGGAACTCAACTAGACAAAATAACTTAATCTGGTATGCCTTGCGCCACACTGCTTTTTAAAGTCTTCGACTTCACACTTGTAATTAATGAGGGATTCAAGTCACAAGTTACCTTAAGAAATCTCCCTCTTCAACAGTGAGGCCAACCATCATTAAACTGCTCCCCTTGAGTGTGAAGGCAACTCTTAACACGCTTTCTGCTAAGAATTACTTGAGAATATGGGGAGATCACACAAGGCTACATATATTCAAGTTAAAACCTAAACTGACCAAAATGCTCAAGGGGGAGGTCTTGGGCCCAACCTTTTATATTAAGCCTCCGCTTCACAATTGAACTCAAATGTGGGACTACGTCTACTCACATGTCACCTTAAACAGTACTATAACTATTCAAGAGGAGCTCAAAGATGGAAAAAAGAAAAAACACAAATGGTGTATTACAAAGAACATTCTTTGTTCATAAATTGAAGTACTTATAATGAAACCCACAGAGCACCATAGTTAAAAGTAGTCCAATAGTTGTGTGGGAGTGTTCTGGAGGATTCTAAGATTGATTCGATTGACATAAACTTTGGATTGATTTGATTGACATAATCGGTGGTGTTAGAAGCATTATTCTAGATGCATGATCAGTTGTAATCATTGATCATTGATTGATTTTCACCAATTGATTTCCTTTCCTTCAGTAGTAATCATTGATCATTTACAAAAGCTTCTCAAAATAAATTGCAACACAGAAATATCTGGATATCTAATAATATAGAATATAAGATGACTGAATTAAATTATTACATTTCACCTACACAACATTTAGCCTATGATTCTCCAAAAAAATCCACCAGAGAGTAACTTTTCCTTTTTTCAAGCAGTTGCCTAATTATATGCAGACAAATAATGCACCTAAATCCCAAATCTTTTCCAATTTCCTGAGTATTCAGCTCATCGCTTATGGATCAAACAAGGTAAACAAGTCTAAATATAAAAAAATAAAAACAAAAAATTACCAATGGTTCATCTCCTTCTTCAGTCTCATGTTGTTTATAAAGTACTGGAGGAATGGGTGGAGATGCACTCAATTCCTGCAGTTTGTCTTGTTTTGGAGCTAAGCGCTTGATAATTGACAGTCCAAGGTCGCAGATTGCATGTGAGTTCTAAAAATATAATTTGCATCAGTAAACCATTAGAGAAGCAGTGTTTTTCCCTTTCATTCATCTTCCTTTCTCTCTTCTTTTCATATTCACAAGTAAATATCAGTACTACTACTATTTATATTTTTGTCTTGTGCCCATTGTGGCATTATCCGAGTTGGGAGATGTCCAAAAGCGGAGAAAGAGGAAAGTAATAAAAAATTACACCAAAATTTAATCTTTACCATCGACTTTGTTGTGTCTACAGAATCTTCAGAGCGCTTGATACTTTGAAAGATTGAATTTATTAGTACAATACTCTCCTTCTCTTTGTTGATACTATCTTCCGACTTGCCATCTTCATCTCCATGCACTAGCATAGAAAGAAACAAATACAATCGCCTGAAGCAAATGCAAAAAGAAGTAATTACACGTTGAGAAAATTTCATGGACATCCATAGAAGTAGTAATCAGATTTTCATTGCTACTGATGTCATGGAACTTGGTCCATAAGCACAACCAAGACAAACGGGCCCGATGAGTAACTTTCATAACAAAAAATGGAACTACTTGGACATGCTCAAGCAATTAATATATACAGAACTTTGAGACAATGACCCTTTCCCACTCAGAAGACTGATAAGCACTTAAAGTTACTTAAAGCATTGTATCCTTTACAACTAGCATATAGCAAAACGACCCTATCAGTATAGAAGTTTCCTTTTAATTGTATATCAAAAAGCCCATTAAGAAAAGTTTGAAAAATATCATCCTTGCAAGCCTTTGTAAGTGCATGATGTCATAAGAGCAAGAAACATCTAGATGGCAGTAGCACATTGCACAGAAGTAAGTAACCACTGTCAAACAAAACTATAAAAAGAATACAAAAATTTAAATCAAGAAATCAAAACTGAAATTGATAAGTAATTATTTATGCACGAATGCAAACTGAACTATATTCAAAATCACAGAAATTTTGAAGAATGGTTTATCAAACATATCAGACCAAATAATAATAGCGTTCTTTCTAGATTTTATGCAGGATCATAATTAATGGGTGATACTTACTTTTAGATAAGGATCACTCCCTTAAGTCATGTAAGAGATGCCTGACTAAACTATCTGTAGTAAAGATCCCAAGACAGTTTTAACAATACTTTTTCCACTGTTCAAAAGTAATTCCCATAATCCAATTGTGAAAAAACTGTATGCAATTTCACTAACACTTTGACACAGATAAATATATACAACTAAAATATAACCACCACCACAGTTCAATAGACAAATTCTTTGTCGAAATTCAGAGATATTTTATGTATTAAACAACATCAAAGTGGGACAGCGATGTGCATGTCCACAGATCAGGGGAAGGATTTATCAATGATTCTCCATTAGTATCTTCTTTTTTTCTCTTCTAAATCTGCATGCACATTTATATCATAAACAAGCTTCCATACCTGTAAATTGGTTCAAATGATTTGACATCTTTGCATTCATCAATATTAGGACATGAAGAATGATGAGCAAGAGCATGGACCAAGTATGGGAGAATGAATTCAGGATAAACCACGGAGGAAGTTGCATCAGATTGCAGAGATAGCTGACGTGCCTTCCCTTGCTGACACATCTGAATGATGTCAAATAAGTTATGTTTTTCCTGCCAAAGAAAATAAGAAAAACACTATTAAGACCCCAAAAAATGAAATTTGAAACTACTTCTCTACCAGGAAATATATTATCTGCTTCACAGACCAGGAGATGTACAACGAGCAAATTCAATCAGTACCTCTTCAAAATCTGGTTGCTGAGATCCTATGTCATATAAGAATGCACAAGCATATTTGGGGTCCAAAAGCCGGTCCTTTATGTATTGATGAACTTTGTTGAGAAATAGTTTCTTAACTTGAGGGAAATTTACCTACATGATACAAGCGAAACAAAATTCAATACATGATTTACTTGCCTGATTTTGACTGCAGATATTAATCCAAGAATCAGAAATGTAATAACAGCCAGCACTCTACTATAACCAAGAAAATGTGTGTGGAAAGCTTTAGAAAATACATATTAGTTCATTTTTTATTTTTTATTTTTTATAAGTTTTAGCATATATGGACTTCACCTCCAAAGTTCTCAAGGTTAGGTAAAAGAGATCAATAGGAATCTTATGATCCCAGTGCTTTGAAAGTCGAAGAATAGACTTTGCTCCAGCAAGCTTCAGATGGGCCTTATCAACTGAACTGTAAAATGGAAAAAATAAACTAATGCATTATTAGAATCCTCTTATAGTCATTTAACCAATTACGCCAAAGCAACCTCCTAACTTTTAAATTTTTCTATAACAAGTAAAAAAAAACCTCATGTTATATTACAAACATCAATCTTCATATATGGCTGATAATACCTCGACACAATAGCTTTTGAGATTTCCCCAAAAGAAAGTATGTTTCTAAGCATTCCCAATAGGTCATCAATTCCAGGACGAAGGTGAGCATCTCTGACAGGCAAGTAGCTCTTCACTAATGTTTTACAGCCAAAGATCTGAACACAAAAATTCAGAGCCCATATGAATGTGTAAAGGTTTGTTAGAGCTGGTGCATCCTAAAAGAAAAAATGAGTAACCAAAGTACTGAAGTCTGAACAGTATCAAGAATGAGTATTTCAGAAAAGAAACTAGAGGATATTCAATAGCTTTCAACATTTCTTTGAGAACTAAAATAAATAAAAAATACTTCCACAAAATGACCTTTAGTGAACAAAGTTCGCTTCTCTCATCCCAACATTCTTTTGCTTTATTTTCCATTATCTGCAGCAATCAAGAATGCTTAAGACAAAATTAATACTATAAAACAATGAAAGACTGATAGACTCCAATGTAGATTAGGGATTCATACATGACTGCACGTTAGAATCTCTCGTTTTATGAAACCTTCAATTTCATTTTCTCTCGTTTCAAAGACTGGCATGGCCGTCTGGGCTATACACCCCAAAGATTGTAGCACTGCAGGTAAATTTGTCTTTTCCTCTAGCATATCCACGAGCCTCTGAACAGTGTACAAGAAACATTATATCAAAAGAAACTTACATAGAACACGAAATGATCAGAGTATATCTACATTACAAGTAATGTGTAATGATGTAACACAGAACCTTGTAGAGAACAGACAGCGACATGAGCCCGTCATCCTTTGTTATTGCTGCTAGTGCATGCACAGCATACTTGGCCTGCCTTCGACTACCCTCCAAACATATCCTTTCCAATATAAGATCCAGTGAACTGCAAATAAACATCACGATATTTTTTTAAAACATGGAGAACTATAATTTTTCCATTTGATCAGATGGAATTTCAATTAATTAGCTATAAAATTAAACTTGATGAAAATACACAATTTAGTATCTGAACCTAGATGAAACTCCCAGTTGATCTCTAATGGTTCCACCAGCCTTTGCTAGAACATGCAAAACACCCTCCTTTATTACTTCATTTTCATCTTCGAGAAGATGTATCAAATCTTCTTCAATCCCACTAAGTAGCAAAGGACTGGAACAAGCAAGAATCTGAAAATTTATAATGAAAAGAACAAAAAACAAAAATGAAACAATTATAATTATTTTCACGTTTCATGCACAACTAAATAACTAAAGCATATTGTAACATTTTAGATAAATTAGTCTTTCAAGTTTTCTTTAAAAAAAATATACTTCACTCAAATATAATTAAAAATAGTATCTCCTACTGAGTAAGGTCATTTTCCACAAGTAATTTTGATACTTCCACAAGTCCTCCTCTCACACAATGATGGGTCCACCCCACTCATGTGATAAATGACCTTGCAGAATATAAATCAGGCCAGTGGGAACAAAACTCCCCTAGAAGAAAGCCTAGCCCCATTCTGCAAATATCTCATTCACCCATTATAACATGAGTGCATGTGTGGATGCAAATTTATATATGATTCACAAATTTGGTTAACATAAACAATGCATCACAATGAAGTTTAAAGCTTAGAAACTATTATATAATGCACACTACCATCATCTCATCATGCATTGCCTAATTTCTTTGAGAAAGCTATAAAAGAATTAAAAGCTTTACCACAAGTATATTCATGCAAGACAGAGTCAACTGTGCATTTCCAGATAATTTCTGAACGTCAACCTCCAGAAGGATTTCTTTGACATGCTCTTTGTTAAATAGTAGATATGAGCATTTCAATGAGAGTGAGCTGAGGAATTCATAGAGTCTATGTTTTTCACCAAGGATCTTTAGTACATCATCCTGGGGAAAGAAACATTGTTTCAAAAATCATCAAGTAAACTATTTAATGCACGAATTATCATCTCTCGCCCAAGATTAAATAAACTTATTCCTGGATCTTTATCCATACCCGAGAACGACAAGCTTGAAGACACGTAGTGTTTGGTTCAAGTAGAGTTGTCAAGATCTTCCAAACATTAGAATCTTTTAATTGATCAAGGATCAAAAAATTCTCTTCCGCTTTTCCAGGATCCATAAAACAGCGAGACATAACTCTGAAGCAAAACATAACCTTTTTCTGGAGCTCCGGAGCTTCATTATCCTGCAGATGAATGAGAATGGGTAGTATTAGTAAATAACTCTCTTTTTCCCCTCTTTTTTTTGGAAAAAAATCAATGCTTCACTCTTTTTCCCTTTCCACAGGCAATTCAGCATTCAAAAACCACATACCTGATGCATCTGCCTAAGGGAAAGATACCTCAGCATCTCTTGTTGTAACCTGCAATCCAAGAAGAAAAATTGTGCAAAGATAGATAAAACACATTAAGTATAAAAATCCTATACCTACATCAGAATGCTTACTGTAAAAATTCAGCACCAAACACTTAACTAACCTTTGCTTCTGCTCCAGTATTTTTTCAAGAGCTTTAACCTCAACTTTGTCAAATCCCGAGAAAACTCTAACCCAGTTTCCAACCTTATCTTTAACAGAAAACTCAGTTGGAAACAAGGATAAACATAGAATAGGTTCGACGGTGTCAGATCTGCACAATAGAATAAAGCATTCAACCATATTGTTTGAGAAATCAATATTGTGACAGATTACCTTGCTTCTTATAGAATAGCTTGTAATTAAAATTTATTTTCTGAGAATCGAAGGAATCTTCTTAGGGTAAATTTAGCAAACTGCCCAAGTTTTGGAGATACTCATAGATAAGTTTGTGTTCGGTACATTTTACTTTGCCTTGTCAGTGTGCCTTTTTCCTAAATAATAATCTATATTTCCTTGAACTAAAAACAAGAAAGAGAAACAAACTTTTTTTTGCTTTAACTGATAAAAATACATAAGTATATTGGGTTGATACAAACAAATACTACCTCTATTCCAAAATATTAGCACAAAATGATTTTTACTTATAAAACAGATGAACAAAACGACTTTTGTAGATACAATTATACAAGTGAGTGCCCTATTTCTCAGTAGGATAAGCTATCTCCTTAATTTATATATTTTTAGTAAGTTGCTCATATATTTGGAACCAAGGGAGTAGTTTACATATTTTTTAACAAGGAAAACTTGCCTGAAATCTTTGTCATAAAAACATCTTAGAATCTTCCCAGGAATCCAATCATATTCATCACTTCTAATTGAACCATCAGAGCACTTCGAGCAATAAATGCTGTATATATCAGCTAACCTCTCCATGGTATATTTTTTCACAAGAAGCTGACATACAGGAAAAACAATAATTATAATATTTGAGAAAAACAATCACCAACTGGTTAAAACTGAAAGGAACTCTGACAAAGAGAAGAAGGAGAAATATACAGATTTGTCCCTCAGGCGTTCTGCAACAAGCTTTACAGCCTCCACTGGAACGGAAGTCAGGGAACAACATGCCACATCACATACAACAGCAACAACTTGCTTACGAATATTTTCATCGTAGTCCAATAGTCGGTCATAAAGGGCAGCTAAAATACATTCACACGTCAAAATTAAAAGATGTTCAACGCAGTAACTGAGTAAAATGTTTTAAGAGTCCTTACAGATGATTTGAGGGGCCTCAGCTCTTGAAGGATTAGACAGGAGACAACTTTTAACATGTTCGAGGACAGACATGCGAACCTCAACAACTCTATCCGTCAACCTCTTCAGAAACTCAAAAAAGATTGGCTGAAATGTTTCAGAGATGGAAGAATCCGGGAGTGCAAATAGATCGCCAACTAATTCCACAGCTTTTAGTCTAATGTCTATTTTGTCAGTCTGTCATGGGAAAAACTTGAAAGATAAGAGATCATTAATCAAAACTACATCATGAAAGTAACCATGAATTCCTGGCCAGCTTGACCAGAAAAATACTGTATAAATTAAATATGACTTCCTTGTGAATCTATGAAAGAATATAAGTTGAACTAAGTTGAAATTAGCCAGTGATGTAAAGATTGATGCACACAAAGAACAAATACTAATAAATGCATTGTAAGATGGTCCATAACAAAACAGAAGTTTATAGAAGGATGTCATTAATGGAATACTACACGCTAAGTGGTAGGCTAAAAAAGTAAGCAATTAAATTTTGTGTTACCAGTAGCTCTCCTGTTAGGTATGGAACAACTCCTGATAAGGCTTGAGGAGCACATCGATAGATATTGTAGATAACTTCATGGTAGTCAATCTGACTATTCAAGGACCTGTTATCACCTGACATTGATGATATCAGAAACTGCTTTATGCCAGGTTCAAGCTTTCCGCTACACTGCTCTATAACATTCATAGCAAGCCTCCTCGCAGCCATTTTGATTTCCTAGCATTTCAAGTTCGAAAAACTCAACCCTTGGTATCAAATAAATAATTTATATATGTGCCATAAGAATTAACGCAATTTCCCATCAAAGAAGAAAAAAGTGCAAGCAAACATTTCGTAGAGATGCTTACTTTTTTATTCCGACCTAAAACAGAAAGTAACACAAGTAAGAGATCCTCATGGATTTCCTCACTCTCCTCCAATAGAACCACCATGATCGTTTGCATCGAATTCAAAACACTTTCTGGATGCCCATCACTGCCACATGTGTGAGTTACAAGACTGAAGTTACTCAATCATGAAAAGAATTCAGAAATGTGGTAAACTATTAGGGAATTTCAAGAAGTTAATGAACCATCGAATTACTCCATTACCAGAAGAGAAATGTCAACAACGAGAATATGCCAGATATTTGTATACATCATTATTAATGAACACAGTATCATTTGGAACAACACACACCTGGCAACAGCCAAAAATGTACTGAACATTTCATTAACCAGGTCGCCACATTCGAGATCTAGCATCACAACACACGACTTATATCTTGCCAGAGTCTCCAAGATAACAACTCTCCTCCCAAAAGACGGACCACTAGTATCACTTAACCCACTAAAGGTGCTTACGATCAAATGAAAGATTTCCTGCAACAGATTTATTATGAGTAGGCTTAGAATCAAAACATTGCATGATGACACGAGAAATGGGCACACCAAACCACCAACTAATTTAATCATTGATTTCCATAACAGAAAGGCACCTTTAGAACATCATCAGTATAAGGAGCTTCTGGTGCAGTGATTCGGGTTATCTCGCATATACAAGTTGCAACAAGAAGCTTAACTTCTCTGTCTTGATGCTTTAACAGTTCTGACTTGACAATGGCATTCAGAAAAGGCTGCATGGACGTTAACACATACTTTGGAGGTGATTGATCAAATTCTGAAAGAGCTGTTGCAGCTTGCTGCACATCAAGACAGAAGTATATCAGATTGAAATGAAGCAACAGTACAAGCATCACTTTGTTTACCCAAGAATATACAAGAACTGCTCAATTTTAAAAAAGATAAAATAAATCAATAAACCCCAAGAGGTGGGAGAAATGGCAGAGGCCTTGAGTAATATCCTCAAGGTCTCTGGTTCCAATCCCCATACATGGGGACAAAATTACCTATCAAAAATTAAACAAATAAATAAATAAGATACAAAAAGTTATAGTTTACCTTCCTGTAATGTGGAATGAAATCAAATGATCAAGACCTCCCATAATAGTATTAGTAAAAGAAAGATGCACTATGTAATTTTTTCTCCAGAAGTCAGGAGTTCAAACAGAAATCATTGATATCAAAAGGAAAGCAGGTTAAATGTATAAAAAAGGATATATATATATGAGTAAGATATGCTGCATAGAAAAGAACAATGATTTATGGCAATAAAGATAATGAAAATTTTTAACCAAAAAAAGAAACTTTAAAACTAAATACTTCCATCAAAACACTAAAAGAGACAGAACCCAAGTACATGCAGTATACAAAGCTAGGAAATAAAATGCACACCTAGCCCCAAATCAACCAAAAAACACCCCCCTAGTCCCCACACAAGGAACCTCCAAAAAAATACCTACATTAGGTTTCTAGCAAAACTCTCCACAAAAATCAAAAAATAATGCACCATGGATCCCAAATAGTCGAATACACCTCATGATGCCAAAAGAAAAGGAGGCTCAGGAAAAGATACTATAATGGGCAATCGATCTCGCTCCACCTTTCTAAATTCTAATACCAGTTATTTTGCTCCTTCCATAATGTCCACACAATACTGTGTGACACCAAATCCAGTCGCTTGCCTAGTTGCTAGATAATGCTCTCCATTTTGTAGATTGTTCAGAGTAAGGATTGCACCAAAGCCACCATATCTAGGAGAGGAAAAACTTCTTCTGGGCCCCTCACTCCTTCCAAATGGTCCTCCACAGCAACTACTCATCCCCTCCACCTTAGAAATAAGAAGTAATCGAAGCACTCACTGCTATGCTACGTCTAATGACCAGCTCCCTCCACAAGAGAAAAAACAGTAAAGTCAATCACCTCCCTCCCCACAAGCAAAACCAGCAACTCCATCACCTCCTTTAACTCTCAATCCAGAACTTCCGCCTAAAAACTGGTTGACTTAACCATCTCCACTCAAGCTCCAGGCAGTGATCCACAAGCCTAGATTAAGTAACCTCCCCCCCCCCCCACACACACACAAAATAATAATAAAACCCAAAAAGACTTTTTTCAAACCTCTCAACGACTGGATCGGAAATGGACATTGACTTGTACAGTGCCCTAATGACAAGCCCGAGTAACAAGTTATACAGGCACCCACCACATCCCAAAATATCAGTTGAATTCGTCATATTAGCCACTTGCCCACCAGGAACAAAGCACTATTTCGCAAATTAATTCTCAATCTCTAAACCCCTTAAAGCAAATCAAAACACACCTCATGACCTTCAATTGTTGCTATCGTATCTTTAAAAATGAAAAGAGGTTTACAGCTAAATTTGTGGCTAAAGGGCACACTCAGTTACTAGGAGGCATATTCTCTGGTAGTCAATATAAATCCCATCAGGATTCTACATTCATGTGCAGCTGCTAGGTAGAACCTACAGTAGTTGGATGTTTAAAAATGCCTTCCTAAATCATTTTTTAGGAAAAGAGGTTTACATGAATATTCTGCTAGGCTTCTCATGGCATTTGACTGCTAGAAAATAATGCAATTTGAAGAAAACACTTTACAGGTTGATGCAATGTCCCAGAGCGTGGTTTGGAAGGTTTTATAGAGCTATGATGAAGTTTGGTAACAAGATTACATTGCTTACAGTTATTCTTGTTATTGCTACAAGCCTACAACTAGTCATGATGAGTTTATAATTGCTATTCGCTACTGAGTTTGAGGTCAGGGACTTGGGCCCTCTGAGATATTTTAATTGGATTGAGGTTGCTAGATCAGCTAGTGGGATTTTATTGTAACAAGGAAAAATGTATTTAAACTTTTGATAAAGAGAGGCATGTTGGGTTGTAAGCCTGCTAACTTTCCTATTGAAGCTAGTCACAGACTTTCAGCTGATATTCGTGATTTAGTAGTTAGTAGAAAAAGAGAGAAACCAAAGACTTGTCACAAGATTTGTCCATTTATCCCACACTAGACCAGATATTGCATATGCAAATTGGAATTGTGAGTCAATACATGATCATCTTCGTGCAAATGGAATGAGGTTACTGTTAAACAAATTCTAACTGATATGGTTCTAGAGCATGCACTCTACCTCTGGTTATTGTACCTCTGTTGGTTGTGAGGTCCACCTCTAAGCATTGGCGAGTGCAAGCTCTTGTTGGTGGTCCTAGAAGTAATTTTGTGATAATATGGCTGCCATCGATATTGCTAATGACCCTCTTAAGTACAATCAGATCAGTGTTACCCAATTCAAATTAGGTACATGGTAAGTTAAATTGTAGGAAAATTAAACGGATGGCGTGTTATATATATATACACACACACACACACACACACACACAACATACATGAATTTAAGATAACATTTAAAAGTTCCAAGTACATAGTATAATTAACACTCTAGAAATTAAAAATATGAGTTCCACATTTCACAATTTTAAGTAATTAAAGTTCGTTTATATGTAAAAACAAATACAAATATTGAAATTTCAATGAATAAAAAGGCTTCTGCTTTTGTTTATTTACCTTTCTATGGCAAATTTGACCGCCACCTTTCGCCAAACTAGAAACTCAAGTTTATTAAACTCACTTCATCCCAATTTATAAGAAAACAAATTTTAAGCATATTTTACTTGAGCTTTAGCATGTGGAAAATTTATGTATCAATTATATTCTTTTACAAATATTTATATTATTACTATATTTGCATTTATATATTTTATTATATTTTAAAATATTAAATATATAATATTCCCTCCCTCCCACAAAAAAAGAGGTCTAAAGTAAAAACTAAAAATAAAAAATTGTCCCATAAAAGATGTCTAAAGTACACAATTCAAATTCAAAATATTGTCTAAAGATTGTTTTACCTATAAAAGTATGCAAGTAGGATCCATTACTCTTAGGAAAAAGAAAAAATCATATTGTACTTATGTGGGGTCCATTGAGAGTAGAATTAGAACTTGTTTATTCTCTTTCCTCTACTTTGGCTTTTCTTAATTTATGTGCAAATATCCTTAAGTCATCTTTTATAGGACGGAGGGACCGACAAAGTATATAAATATGTTTTTCAAACCTAATAAAATTTGTCCCAAAAAAATAGTCAACATTTTCTGTGACCAAGGAATTATTGTATTTTATTACTTGTAATCAATTAGAATCCGTAACATTAACAATACAAAATACAAATTATATTCTTTGATAACAGTATTCACCTTATTTAATAATCTTCTACTTTTCAAAAGGAAAAAAGGGAAGGAAAAAAATAAAAAAGGAAACTCAATCAAAAAAGTTACACACACTAATATTAAATGTAAGACTTTAGGAAACTAAACTAATTTGTTACAAAACATTAAGGAAGATCAACATAATTGAAACCATTTTCTCCCTCTCCTATGGTCAATTAAAAATTTTCATAACTAGCTTACAGTTACAGATTGGCTAGAAGGTGAAAAACCCTCCTTAACCTTTTATGTCTTACATTGATATTAGTATTAAATGCAAATAGTTAAGAAAATCAACCTAATTCAGTTAAAAAATACGAGTTTCTCTCTCATCCGATAACCCTAATCTCCTGAACCGTTCTCCCTCATGTGTAACGCTTCTCTCCTTTCTCTCATAGGTAAACTTATCATCTTCTTTTTATCAATTATAGCATAATTTTGATTTCTCTTTGTTAACGCTTTAACAGCGACTCCTTTGCGAGAGTTTCCAAACGCTAATCTGTTCATTAAAGGAGTCTCTCAATTTAACCTCAATCTCTTCAATCTTATGATGGCATACCAGGTAACCCTTCACCACTTTAAACTGAAGTTCCTTAGCATCTCCATTGCCATGTCATTCATCCAACATATGCCAATTAACTGGTTAATTTCACGAATGGTTACATGCTTTTGCTACCCATTCTAGGTTTTTAGTTCGGAAACTGAAAGGGTCGCCAAATATGGGGAATAGGTAAGCGAATGTACCATGTTCTAGGTCGACCAAACTCAATTCGTGGTTACTAAAGAAGAATGTTAATTGGGATCAACATTTTATTAAGGATAGCCGTAATAATAGAATCTGATTTATTGACTAAAGGTTTTATTAGTAAGGTGTTTCACCATTGTGTGCAAGTTGGGCATTCAAACTATCTTTGCTCCAACGCAAAGGGGAGCTTTAAGTATTGCCATTCTTAGTCTTTTACTACATTAGGACTATTTATATTGTAAGTTGGATTTAATTAGGAATATACAGTCTTCCTTTCTTCTTCTTTCTTCGACTTTATAGTTGAACCCTAATAGTTGACACAATCAAATTAATATACATTCATAAAGTGTAATTTTTTTTAAAAAAATTAAGGTAAAAAGGAAAAATACTCTCTTGAGAGTTGAGAATAACACTACATGAGGGCATTGTTCTTCTTCTTTTTTTAATAGAGATGAGATGATAATAAACTGCCAAAGACCAACTCTGGCCCTTATAGAACAGTTGTGAAATGCTCAACCATTACCTGTCACGTTCAGAATTATATCACTTAAGCCTATTAGCAATTGAAAGCTTTCCCTTCAGACATTTGCTTAAAGTTTCCCTTGTATGATCATTGTAGACAAGTGCAATAACAAATTAAAGACTAAATTCAAGTAGACAATGCGGTCAAGTTGAATTTTTGTCCTTCAGAAACATGGTCTATAAAATCTTGGTTGAAATGACTGTCATGATGACACACCCAACAGTCAGGAGACAGCGTCTCACAGTCCAGCTTAATTTTGTACCAGAATTACAGCACAGACAAGTATACCAACAAACAAAAACAGCACCAGCTGTGATGTTTCAGTCAATATGGAGAGCATCTTGACATTTAGATTGCAAAATTTCTAGCAACAGAGCTATTAAATGCTAAGAATCCCCCGAGATATGACCAGTTGACTTCAGATGCCATGTGATGAGGAGGAACAAATGTTTGTGGTTTTAAAGGTTTTCTAGTATCTAATTTGTCAGAAAATATGTGTCATATACTTCACCACTGCCTTGAGACAACTGAGAAGAAGTAATATATAATTCCTTTTCAATACATAAAGGGACAAAAAGGAGTCATCCAAGAAAAACGATGTGAAACAACACTAAAAGGCTAACAAAGAGCAGCCCAACAATCTCTATGAACATCTGATGATGCGACCCTTCTAAAAGACATAGCTCAAAGTGAACCCAGAAAAGAAACTCTCTCCCAAGACCACAGGAGAGAGAACTATCCTCAACACTAGCATTCTTCTTAGTCCAAATGCCCCACTACTAAGTTAGCACCTTTATTTTTAGTGCCAATGCGGCATGTTCTATTCCATACAGGTAGGAGAAGAACCAGACCCAAATTGCATGGGAAAAATAAACAGAAGAGAGACATATATACGTGGTATATATCCAACAGTTCCACCTTTTTCATTGGAAAAAACTGGGCTATCACAGCAAACAAAGCACAATGCCATAAGATCTCTGCCATCCCTAGAATTACCAATACCTATATATCTAATCTAAAGTGAACCCGAAAGAAATGGGGCAGACCAAATCCTCCACACAATCCCAACTAAATAAATCCATAATCCTCTTGCAATCAAACAATGAGGCAATTGATGTTCGCGAGACTAGTAAAAATGCTGCACAAGTTCATCTGTTATGCAGTTTAGCTTCATAATCAAAAAATTTAATTGAACTTCTGAAATATTTATAATACTATTTTTGAAACTAGTGGAGAATTTGTTCAACCTTCCCTGAATCATGAGGAGGAGCATATGCTTCCCAAAATCAAAACAAAGTGATATTATTGATGCAGGGTGGTCCTAAATTTGAGGTAAATTCAACCTACAATAAGTTTTAAATGGGCTAGGATTTAACACTAGGTCTTGGCTTCTTCCGGGGATTTTGGAGTAATAAAGGATTTCAGTTAGAGGCTGTTCAGGGTATGAGAACGATAACCATGGGTTGGAGGATCAGCTTTGAGGTTACTAAGGTCAGGTTTTGGAAAAGGGATAATTGGGACATTTTTAGGTTGAATTCAAACGAGGGGAGCAACTTGTATTTTGAAGGCAATGAGAGAACTCTCAGATAGATTTGGTTTCTTTTTCTTAGCCTTCTTTTCTTTCGGCTTCATGAGGGGTTCCCGGGTTCTATTAGCAAGGGAGACTGTGATTTCTAACTTAAAATCTTTAAAATACTTAGGTTACATTTAGATTAAAGCAATGAAATTAAGATAAGAATGGAATAGAGAAGAAAATAAAATGAATCATTCCACAACCTCCTAAGGAATGAAAGTCACCAATTTGGTAGGAACAAAAATGGTTCATTCCATTCCAATGGAACAAGTACAACCGGTTCCTTTCATCCCTACAACCCAAACGAAGCATTAACATAAAACCAGTAGAAGCATAAGGACTAGTTCCTCAAAATAATTATCTGGGACTTTTACGTTTTTATAATCTCTTAAATCGACTTCATAATACTAAATGAGAAAATTGGAGTGCTCCTATAGGAAAAAGAAAGAAAGCAGTAAATTGGACCCTAGACAGAAAAATTCAGGAAATGTATTTTTTGCAAACAGTCAAGTCAAAAATTCCTAAACACAAGAGTATAAAATGTTCGAATTTTTTTATTTTTTTTTGTTATTAGTAAATAAAAAAAGTATGTACTGTTACTCTGCTTCTTCTTCTCACTCACACCTTCTCAAAAAAGTAAACGGAAACAATCACAGCATAAGTTGCAAAAAGATTGAGTTTTTAGTTTAATCACGGGAAAACTCGTAAACTTCATAAAATAGGAAACAATTACAGTATAAGTTGCAGAAAGATTGAACTTTTAGTTTATTCAGCGGACTGGGATAATGAAAAACAAAAAAATAAGCAACTGTAAAATTACGGGACAGCGCGCATTACATGAACCCTAATTCACCCGAATTTACACGAGTTTCCCATTAGAAACGAAGAATTTGATTCAAAAATTCAGAAATTTAACCATCATGAAAGGAATTAAGCTCAAATTACAATCAAACAAACCCTACAAGGGAAAAAAAGAAACGTAATTAAAATTCGGGTACCTTTAAGAGCTTGATGAGAGAGTCTTTGGAAGTGGGAAGATTTTCGAGCTTCGATCCGAGCTCCTTGAGCTGGTGCTGACGCTTTTGAGCCATGTTTTATGAGCTCGCTCTTAATTTCTCTCTCTAGAAAAGAACATCTGGGTTTTGTTAAGGACAGCGGGTTTCGAACGAGGAAGCGAAATACACTCGAGTGCGTGCGTGCGTGAGTGTTATGTAAGTGATTATATTGTACTTGCCACTTCAGCGCTCCCTCTTATAAATCCATCTCTACTACCGGCTAATGCAGGCAGTTTTATTTTAGATGGGGTTTTAAGACTTAAGTTATTTCCTACCTGTTCCCCAAATTATAAGCTTAGAGGCAAATTCGGCAATGACTTGTTTTAAAACTGCATTATAAGTTCAAATTTAAAATGACTTTTAAGTTCTTTTTAATTGTAACTTATAAGCAAAATATTTAGCATTAATTTGACTTATAAGTTAGAAATTAACTTAAAATAAATTGTGAACGTTTTTTGTTAATAAGAACTTAAAAGTTAAAATAAACTATAAAGATTACTAAAAAATAATTTGATTCAACATTCTATCATAAAAATCAGCGTTCTCACATTAATAAAATATTAAAAAGAATCCCTCAATATTCATGAGTTTTCTTTTTTTCTTTCTTTGACATGATATTTATTAGTTATTAATCAATATTTATTAGTTATTAATCAATATTACCCTATTAGCCTCTTCGAGGCACGAGCATTGTTTTTCGGCATCTTTTTAATTAATTCAAAAATATATTTATCTTTGTGTATAAAATAACAAAAATTTACAATCAATCGAAGGGTTATGCTTAAACAGATAATATAGTAATTATACCCAAATGGGCCGGGCCGAGCCATTTTTAGGCCGGACAGAATTTTTAGGCCGGACAGAAAAGGCCCGAAATTTGGGGGGCTAAAAACCTGCGGCCCGTGGCCAACTATAATAAATAATTTAAAATAAATATTAACTCTAATTATTTAGAATTATAACTCATAATTTATACATAATCATTGAATAGTATTAGTAATATAAAATAATCAATAATTTTATAGTCATATATATTAAAATGTAACTAATCTTGTGATTAATTAATTGATAAATGTATATAATATTAATATTAATATTAAAGATAAGATAGTAAAAGAAAGACTAAAGGTAATATATATATATAATATTCATAAAAAAATTTGTATTATTATTCAATATCACATGTTAAAATTTAGTTTTATATTCTTCATAATTTCTTATTTGATTCATTTTTTAAGTTAATTTTTTTTTATCATCAATATCAAATAATAAAAATAAGAAGAAAAAAATAAAAAATTGGGTCACGGGCCACCCTGGCCCGGGCCAAAATGCCCAATTTTTTTTGGGTTGAAAAATGGGAGCCCATAGCCTAATTTTTTTGGGTCAGCCCGGCCCGGGCCTATTTTGCCAGGTCTAATAGTAATTGTCAATTTTTCTTAGTCATTCAAATTTGAGCCCAAGTCCAACTCAAGTAAAATGTGAACCGAGTACTATTGAACTCAATAAGAAAAAATAGAATTCTTAGTTAATTTGTGGACTTGCCCTATGAAATAGGTCTCAGATTCTTATTATCTCAGTTTCGCAAAATATCCAATAAATTTGTAGTTCTTTTAATGATTCTCTCTCTTACTGTCATTTTTCTCTTCTTTTGGATGATTTATGTAGAAAATCATAACAACTCATATTAAATGTAATTATGATTATATGTATTCATCAAATTCAAAAAACGAACACGCATGAGTAGTCAATTAATTCTAAAATTTCCGTACTTATCATCAATAATTAAAATAATAATAATAATAATAATAATAATAATAATAATACAATAAATAATTAAACATAACTAACAATTACCCAGTCAACTCAGTTGTAATTATTAAACACGACATTTACTACTACCGAGCCAATTAAGTTGGATAATATAAATCACTATTGAATTAACTCGGTTGATCCTTCAATTAATTGAAAACTTAAGTCTGTCTTTTAAATATAGGTATTGATTATTATTTCTATTCTCTTAGACATTTTAATATAGCATTATTTTCTTTTGTTATTATTATTCTTTTTATATTTTAAGACTTGCAAAATACTCAAAATAATTATTAAAAAAACTTAAATAAATGTTAAGAAAAAAAGAATTATCTTAATGAACATAAATTTAATTATTATTTTTTAAAATTTTAATATCAATTAAAATATTAAAATAAAATAAAAAATAGATAGAGGGAGAGAAATGGGTGAAAGATATATATATATACACACACGCGCGTGTGTGTCATGTATGTATATGTCACTTTGAATTTTTTTTACTCTTTACTCACTTCTTTAAACCCACTAGAGTCTATCTAACTTTAAGAGAATAAAAGAGATGAAGAGAATGTGGGCTTTGACTGGATTAAGGAGAAATGAATGAATAGGGTTGATATTTATAGGTAAACCATATGACACAGCTAAAACACATTGTATTATAACACCAAGGCTTTTATGTAATTATCCTCAGTGGACTGTGGTGGGTTTATTTATATAAAACACATTGTATTATGCATTGTGAAAGCATTGTATCTTGTGGGTTATGTTGATATGTCCAAAATCTTGACTAGTCTACCTCAATGGCAGACATGACATAAACTAACAAAATTTGTCTCCTACATTTACTTGTGCTAAATCCTCAATTGCACAACATAACAACAACAAAAACACAGTGAAAGTTACACAACAAAAATGTCGCGCATGCCTCTCTCAATGACAGATATGAAACAGCCAAAGCATCACGTTGAACTAAACAAGATCCATGCCTATGTTAAAAAGCGAAACATTGAAAAGATCAAAAGTATCATCATTTAAATAAAAGCTAACCTAGGTCATTAAGTATAAGCAGTAAATACCAAAGACAACAAATTATATCAATTTTTTTTATAAAATAGATATATTATAAACAGTTCAAACTAAGCCCCAACAAAAAGTTCATTAAATGAATAACCCAACTGCACACTAGCCCTCCTGTAGCAGACTGTTCCAAATCTCTATTTTCAGCGGACTTTTTCTTCACTTGGGATGCAGGTTTGCACAACATTTTGTCTTTCCACATAAATTATGCACCTCCAATGTTACTGGCTTGTGAAACTTGTGTCTGTGGTGCACTTGATGAAACAGTATGCGAAACTTGGTCTCCACTCTTCCTGTTCCTCCTTACTTATACATGAAAACCTAAGTACAAGTTACATTTAAAACAAAACTAACTTGTAGCAAAGAATTAATATTATACCTAAAGGTAATTTTTGTCGAGATTGAACAAGAGGCGCCTTCTTGTTGCCATTACTTTGCCTCTTTTTTTTTTGGATTAGGTGCAATGGATTTCCCTTTGTCCCTTACAACCTAAACAATTGTGATCAGTATTACCAAACTTATTACAAGTCATAACCACTCATTTCCTTGTTAATCTTTTAGTACCATTCTTTTTGGGAGGTCTGGGTTCATCTACTGCCATGCATCGTAGTTTTTTAGACCTTATAGGTTTCTTGTGATGTTTAGGAGGTAAAATGGGATTAAGTCCAGTAGGTTCCCATATATTTGGACCTAGAACAGGGTTAATGAGATGGCTATAAACCCTCAGATATGTTTCCCTCCTATAACAGACATCCAACCATTACCCATTCCCCTCTAGCCCCATCATTATCAATTTCACAATATATGACAGAGACAACATGTGGACAAGGTAGGACAATCAATTGCCACTTCCTATATGTACAAGTCTTTTAAGACAAGTCCAAATGCCCATTTGATTTCATATAAATCTCCATTATTCCAGTCATATATATATATATATATATATATATTCACAATACTTGTCCTTTGCTTTGTTTAACAACTTCTTAATCCTATAACACAACAGCCCTGGCCTCCTTTTCATCTCATCTTCCCTCTTAGGGATTCTCTTCATTATACAATCCTTCATTTTTTCTATGCAAGTTATAATTGGCTTATCCCTAGCATCTTTGATATTAGAGTTGAAGGATTCACATAAGTTGTTTAATAAGATATCACACTTAAAGTGAGTTTGATAATGAGATCTTGTCTAATGTTGAGGAGGATTACCATTCAACTATTCAAATGCCTTAGGATCTTTTCTCTTAAAAGCCTCCATTTCTCTTCTGAAGTACGCCACATTTAGTGCCTTGGTAACATTCCATATCAAATTCTTCAATTCTGAATTGCTTCTTAAAGTTGTTGTATAAATGAAGCACACAAAATCTGTGCTCAACATGTGGGAGCAACTTCTCAATTGTTGAAACCAGTCCCTATCAATCAAAGCATCAAAAAATAACAAGTTAGTAACTTGTTGGTAAAAAAATAAAACTAAATAAGTGAAAATAAAAGGAAAAAAATTACCTTTTGTTGGTTTGATAGCACACACCAGTGGTGACTGTTAATAATTCCTAAATCATCTATAAGTAAGTCAATGAATGACTCCCAACTGGCTTGATTCTCTGCCTCAACAACAGCCCAAGCAAATTGGTGAATATAGTTATTTGGATCCAAACCTACAGCTGTCAATATCTGTCCAGGAAAAGGCCCTTTTAAATGACTGTTAATAATCTCTTCATTCCTCATTTTCTACTGCCCTATTGTTGTGATATCCCTGATCCAAATTACAATATATTATGTAATTGTGACATAATAATGATTAGGAACAATTAATATGATCGTAAATGGAGAATCGAGAATCGTCGATCCAAAACCCTAAATCGATCGATGATTAGGGTTTGTACAGGTTCGGATGATCGTTGTTATAATTTTGATGAATTGGAGTTCTAAGTGGTGGAATGGATGTCGTGGGTGGTAGGTTAGCATGGTATGGTTTAAAACTCAAACCGTACATAAAATCGCTTAGGTGCGGTTTGACAAATCGAAAACCAAATGGTGCGATTTTAAAACGTGCAGTGCGGTTTTATTTGGGGTGGTTTCGGTTTCAAAATCAATTGAACATTGCTAACGACTAGGATCAAAAGAATTCAACGTTAAGTTTTGAAATAATTTTTTTATTTTTGTTGAGCAATATAATCCGTAGGATATAACCAAGCACATTGCTCAACTTTTAATTCGAACATTTCCAAACATTATCACTCCAGTTTCATAATGTACATGCAACAACTTTGAATATCATATATTATCCGGTAAAGAGAGAATCTTTAACATGCTACTTTTGATAATTATTTGTAATGCTATTATGCACAATATAAATTTTCAAACAGAAAAAAAAAAATCTACTCAAAACAGTAACAACAAATATAAAAAATCTCTGAGTGGTGCGGTGTGGTTTTTCAAATGCGGTTTTGGCTAGAACCTGAACCCAAACCGCAGATTTGATTTTTTAACCCTCCTAAAACCGCCATATACACCGAAACCATTGTTGCGATTTTGATTGGTGCAGTTTGTGTGGTGTTTTGTGCAGTTTAAGGGGCAAATCAATTTTTTTGCTCAGCCCTAGTGGGTGGATTCAGAGCAATGAAAATAGGTTGAATGAGTCAAGTGGATTTTGATATGAAATGACCAAAATGCCCTTAAGAATAAAAACTCTAATTTGAGTTCAAAGTTGAATTTTGAGATGCGGACTTCACTGTTATGTCTGGAATGTCAAATTTAGTAGGCAATAATTATAGACACAATGGGGGTATAAGGGTTAACTTTTATGGTCAAAGTCATAAGTTAATGTTTAAAGTGAAAAAAAATCAAACTTTGAGTTTGGAGATGAATCTAGCGAAACAAACATCACCATAACGATTAAGACGTCGAGTTTAGCAATAATTGACTGTAAATATAAGGCGTATAACAACTGAGTTTTTAAGTCAAAGTTAACTATGTTGACTTTTAAATTTAAAAAGTAAAACTTTGACTTGACCATCCTTTATCTCTATTTTCTCCTCCTTGTGTTACTAGCAGGACTTGGGAAGAGGGGCAGCAAGAGGTGGTAGCCCATTGACTTACTATACGTATGTGATATGAGAGAGAGAGAGAGAGAGAGAGAGTAGGAAAAAAGTGAAAAGAAAAAGAACAAAAAAGAAATACGAAGAAAGGAAGGGGATGGGAATGTAGGACGGGAGAGAGAAGAAGAAGAATTTCCTTCAAAGAAGATAAGAAATTAACTTTATTATTTCTCTTACAAGCATGTTGGTTAATCCTATTATGAATTTGAGCTTGAAAACTAGTGTTTTATTTAGAAGACCCTACGACAGCCATGGAAGGTGGCGGGTGGTGTGTTTGATTTTAAGGTTATTTAAGCTATATTACTCATTATAAACTGTTAAAAAATAACCCAAAAGGAATTTAAGAATAAAAAACGAATTAAAACAATGGATAAAATATGATGAAGCTTATTTCAACGTGAAAACGCTAACTATTTTCAAAACAAATCATATGGTTGGACTTGTGGACTATTATAAAACAGATCTAGGCAAGAAAGCAGAGAAAAACAACTCACCGATCTTAGATGGACATATTGATCATAATTAAGGAGATTCCATTTGATGCTCCACTAATTTTAGAATAGTTTTGGTGATTTTGTAAAATACGAAAATTTTATTATAAATTTTCTAAACTAAAAATTACAAAAAATTATAATTAAATATTGGGAAATGTTTTTGAGCTATTTTTTTTTATAATAATCTTATAATATTATTTAAAAATTACTGACAAAGTTTGGTGAATTATTTAATAGTGTAATATATTGTTTAATATTATTATATCACTAAAATATGATTTGGAATTTTAAATTTGGGTTTTGGATCAAAATGAGTCGATTTGACCTAATTCGGAAATCAAAAGTCGAGCCAAGATATTGTAATGCTCGAGGTAAGTTATATTACTTACATTATACCTTTTTACTATATATTAATTGTAGATTTATGTAATTAGAATTAACTTACATGCATGTTTAGATAGTTAGTGTGTGTTGGCATGTATAACTGTGGTTGAGTTGTTTTGTAGAGTTGAGTTAAATTTATCATTGTATAAATCAAGTAGTATGGACCACTAAAAGTGATATATATGTGGGCATATCAGACGAATTGACTCAATTGTGTGATTTTGTGATTCTATAATTGTTGTGTGGATTTGATTTATAGTTAAATAAATCATATAGTGGACCCATCGATGATGATTATGAATATTAGATTAATAAATAAATTTGATACTATGAAAATACAGATGGTGGATGACTTGAAATAGACTTGTTGGGGTGATCAACTGACAACCGGTAGATTGTGTAATGTAGTGTGTGTTAAAATGAATTATAATATTCATTAATGTTGCAGAACTTGTATGGTTATTCATAATAAATAGTTGTTGTATTTTTTAATAAACGTGATTTTTAGTAGAACTTTGATAAATAATTGTGAAATCTCAGTTAATTATAGTAGTATACACTTGCTGAGCAATTATTTCGCTCATGTGGATGTGTTTCTTTATGATTCATAAGTAAGTATTGGAATGATAAAAGTTATAAGATAGACAAGAAGAGTTGAGTTTGGTGGATGATGTTGTAGGTATGTCATGAAGTTTTGTAGATTGACGAACCCTCGAGTCAGGTTTTCCTAAGATTACTGGGGCTGAAGCCCTTACAACTACTTTCACCTCTTCCAATATAAGTATAGGAAACTGCTGGAACACTCTTACTTATCTTCTCTTGGATTGGTTCACTTGCCTGATCTTTAATTGATCTATTTATGGATTCAATAATAACTTTAAAAGGCATAATTGTTTCTATATAATAGTCTACAATAGCGGTTTGACCATGCTCTTTATATACATGAATAAGCTTATGATTTTGGGTATATGTTTTGGGGTATATGTGTTCATCTATCTGCAGTCACTATCACTCCCTAGAATCCTAAGCCCATCAGCAAGTGTCATCTTGGGCACTAAATAATTATAAAATATAATCCCATTATACCCAAGTTCAGTCACTATATGGTTAACCTCAATGGCAGAAAATGTGTTTGGGTGACCGAGGTCAAAATAATTAATACTGTTGGTTTGTAATATCCATAAACATACAATCAAATTACATATAAAGAGTAAAAGCATGGTAAATCAGAATTTAAATTTTTTACTACAAACCATAATCTAGGATCGACCTTTATGCATAACTATTAATTAACAAGAAGGAGATAGAGAATTATATCTTTGTATAATCTCGCTTTCCACATGTACGTGTTCAACTCCAATTCCTTCATGTCCTCCATAAATTCCACTGATTAAATTCATTTGATTAACGTTAGCCACCCAAGTGTTTGGCATCTAGAGGTGATCCACCAAAGAAGAATAATGATTCAAGAAGTGGGTGCTGACAAACCCTAATTTTCTCTCTCTTCTAATCTCTTAGATCTAGAGAACTTGTGAGTATTCTCCCAAAACTAGTGAAAGTGTATGTAATCCCAATCTATAATAAGACTCCTAGTATAATTAAGAACTTAATTAATTTAATATAATAATTATAATTCCTAAACAATTTAGAAACTTAATTATCATTTATGAGAGTACTCTTATTAATTGATTTATAAACCGCTTAGGAACTAAATAATAATGTAATAGTAATAATAAAAATAAGACTCCTCTTATTAAATTATAATTAATATTTTCAAAATACTAAATAATAAATATTAAGCTATTTAATTTATTATATCCACATAGTATAAATTAAATATACTTAATTCATTATTATGATTATGCCATTTACTTCTTAAATAATTATTTTCTTTTTGCGGCGTGACCCTTTAGGTTCTCCATATTAAACCGGTTATAGAATAAATTAATTAGAACTATTCTAATTTTATTTATATAAATAAATTAAATCATTTAATTTATTTAAATAAATAAAACTTATTTCATAATAAGGGTAAACCCCTTTAGCGAGCAACGACTTTTCAGATAATATAGATTTCAATATTTAATTACAAAAGAACCTATTCAGCGAATAATTACCGTACAATTCAATCTTTTTACCTCATGTCTCAATCAAATATAAGACATGATATTACTGTCAAGTCTTATTTTATTTGATTATATGCATTTTTATTTTCAAATGAATAACTTTAATTAATTTAAATTAGAAATTACTTTCTAATTTTCATTCTGTCTTGGTCAATGACTATTGAGTTGTTATTTATCGAATCGCATATGACATTATCTTCTTTTATTAGAAGTGGTAGATTCTTTGTTGATCATTCACCTATTTCCATGTATAACTTATTATACCTGAACATAACCTTTGATACACCCTAAAGATTTTAAGGAGTATGTCAAAATATAATTCATCATGCACAAGATACTATGATGATCTCAAGTCCGAGGATCACTTGTGCTATTATCACAAAATGAACTCATATTGACAGACAAGTAAGACTCCATTAGGTGTTCCTTGAGTGAGTCACATTTAGTGAACTTATTCTCTAATAAGCACATACATACTTACTTTAGTATCTCTACACAAATGATTATGATATCAATCATCCTCTTCATAAGAGCAAACATAATATGTACTAATATATCCGGATTCACTAATCCCCATTTTAGTAATCTCACGATTAGGAACAATTTTAGTTTTGAGCTATCTTGAATTTAGATCTCATTAACATGATCATCATCATGATTCTAAAAGTATTGCTCAACAACTATGAGTTTATCACAATTAATGTCATCTATTAAATATGGATAAAGAAAATGCCTTTTATATAAATGAATAAGATTACAAAGTACATGTTACATCATATCAAATATGATAAGCTTGTGTGCATACTACTTTCAAATACACCCCCTACTATACACCCTCTCAGGAATAGAATCAAAAGCCCCACTATGAAGCAAAAACAATAGAAAAATACTTAGACCCATCCATTGCATTAACAAATATTAACAAGTTTAGAGACCACAACACTTTCACATATCACTTTAATACATGTAAACTATTACACATGCAGTTCAATAGCATAAAAAATCCTTTTGTTCAACATGCACAACTTTATACTTTACAAATAGTTAAGAATGTAACAAAACATACATTACAAGCATTTTAAGTAAACTCCAAGTCGATTAATGAAATGTAAAAGCGTAAAAGTGGAGTTGCATTGGGATGCTGTCGCAAGCAACCAAAAATAAAAGCTTACTTTGAAAAATATTAATGTAGTAGTGAAAGTAAGAGTTGAACCCACAGAGAGCGAATTGTTTTAATAAATCTAATGTTTTCAAAAATATCTAATTAAATGGGGGGTTTGGAATTAATTATTAACTAATTAAAATTCAAACAAATAAATAAAACTGAATAATAAATAAATATGAGAAAAATCAATTAAAACAAATTTCAGTTCCTTAGTTCAGTATCCTCTTCTTTTAATCAACAAATTAATCAAGTTATTATTATCTTTTCCTTCAATTGAAATTAATAATCCTAGATAACCGACAATTGCCAATCTACCCCAAATCCTCCTTAAATTATAAATCTAATGCAGCAATCGCTCACAAAAGACCCTAACTATCATACAACCTAGAACTATCAGTCTAGATTTAATATAACTGTTGTCTTAAAAATTAGAGAATTAGATTATTTCAAGCAACAATCTCAAAATCGCGGGCCATTTAACTTGCCATCTTGATAACCATAATAATATTCAAAAGTTTGACCACAATTAAATATTATTAACTGCTACTTATGATCAGATAAAATATCGTTTGCTTAATATCAAATCTTAATCTAGCATATGACAAAAACTTAATTAATTCAACTGGCCAAATCAAATTAATCAAATAAATGTCATCTAATCAATTAAAACAGATCATGAAGAATAAATCTCATGCATGAATGAATATATAATAAAACTCAATTAGAACATTAATTAAAAATAAGGTTCAACATCCCTTTGGAACTGAAAATAAAAACTTAGCTTGATATCCTTCAAAAATAATCTCCACTAGTTGAAAAACTCTCTCCAAGAAATTAGGAGAAAGATCTCCCAAAAACTTACAATGAATAATGAGAGGTTGACCCTATATTTATAGGCCTCTAACTTGTCCAAACCCTAATTGGATTTACAATTAAAAAAAAAGAAAAAGAAAAAAAATTATTATCCTAACCCTAGTTGGAATTAAAATCCAATTTGGAATCAAAAAGTAGCAAAAATCTGAAATAATCCCGTTTTCAGCATTAATGTGCTTGGCAAACAACCCCTTATACGCCTTGACCCGGTCAACCTTCGTTGAAACGCGCTGACAGCTGGCTTCTTTCTTTTCCCGCTGGCGTGTGTAAGTCACGCGCCTGTACCAAATTTACATAGCCGCGCATTGCGCGGTCGTCCGTTTCTGTCAAATTGCCAAAACGGCGTCGTTCCAGTTCGCGTGGCTGATTCTTTTCTTGCGCGCATTGCGCGGACGCGTCTTTCCGGAAATTACCATCATGCCCCTCCGCGTCTTTTCTTGCTTAATTACCATAATGCCGTCAGCTTATTAATAAATTCCTACAAAATAAAATAAAATAAATAAAATAATATAAAAATACTAAAAATCCTAAAAACACATAATAATAAATAAAATTTCTAACATACTAAAAATAAATAAAAACCATAAATAAAAAAGAAATATAAAATTACATAATTAACTAAAATTCTATAAAACCTATTAAAACCAAAATATGCTAAATAATTAAACATTTATGCACACAATAAATATAAAGCATACAATAAATATAAAAACTAAGTATTAGGGAATAAAAATATCGTATAATTTAACCTTATCATGCATACCATATATTTGGTCTAGTGCCACGTAGTGGCAATTATCTCGCTTGTACCAAGACATATTGAACCATAAAATGATCGAATCCTAATGTAATCAAACCGTATCTAGAGTGTCGTCGGGCTGGATAATAATTATCCAATGGGCTAAGTTAACAAGAAATCTACAGGTAAAAGCATAACAGATTTACGCAAAAAGAATCATAGAGATCTTCTCTTAGTTCTTAGATTAAAATTCAATATTCAACAACCCTTTCTTTTCACCCACAAGCCGGGTTAAATAGCCAAAGATTGCCTGAAAAATTGAAGTTTCTAACGGAAGT
Source organism: Hedera helix (assembly GCA_947179155.2). NCBI lineage: Eukaryota > Viridiplantae > Streptophyta > Magnoliopsida > Apiales > Araliaceae > Hedera > Hedera helix. The sequence goes on from OX359286.1 coordinate 1,137,396, forward strand.
GTAAGTTTCTGACGGAAACTCAGAATAGCGCCGGAGTTTCCTGTTAGAAACTTACATTACCGAACGTTTCTTGTCAGAGCAAACTAACACATCATCATCCCATCAACCCACGTGATGTAGTCACGTTAAATTACAAATATCATATATATAAAACTTACATAAATCAAAAGGATTTCTTGACGGCATAACACCTGAAGCCTACGTCTCTTCCGAAGCCTGACCCCGACTCCCGACTCCCTACCCCGAAGCCCAACCCACTTTGATCAACATTTGTTAATCTTTCATGGATCCCTTGTCTCCACATAATTTAGTGCTATCACTGAATTATCTGACAAGTGGGCATCATCAAGCTTAGATCCTTCTACATCATAGAGGCATTGATGAAAAAAAGTGGGATTCGATGAGCCATAATTGATCTGGTATAAATAAAGGTGAGATTAATTAGACGAGCCCTAAATTGATCGAAGTGGGATTAGAGGGCTAAGGGACGACTGAGCGACTTATTTTCCCCTCACTCTTGTATAATGTCAGATTTACCCTTGTTATAGCCTTCAATTAATGCTCTGTTTTAAAAAATTGAGGATTCCGTCTAAATTTACTAACAATCTGTTTCTGAGTTTAGATGGAAAAGAATAATAGAAAACTTAAATTAGAAAAGAAAAGAAAATAATAGAAAACTTAAAATTTTTCTTTGTGTTGTTTCTGAGTTTTTAGTGAAGAATAATAGAAAACTTAAAATTTTTCTTTTCTTGTGTTTTTAAGTTCTAATGAAAAGAAAAGAAAAAATATATTTTTAAAAAATTTACCCTTGCTCTTTTGCTGATTACTTTTACACTTTTCACACTATATATGCTCTTCTACTCATTTCTTCTTCCCTCGTCAATTTTCTCTTTTTTTTTTTATTATACCTCTAATATATATAATCTCTCTCTATATACACGCAGAATTAACAAATTAACAATATAGTTATCAAATCCAAATCTTACATCAATATTGAGCAACTTCTTATAACAAATCTTAATAAGGTCATATATATAATCAACTCCTCTTAACAAATCTTAATAAAGTTCTTACCTATCTGGGTTTCCACTCATTAAGTAGTTTAACCATTAAGTAGTTTAACCAACTCCTCTTAACAAATCTTAATAAGGTCATATATATAATCATCATACTTTATGGCAAATTACAGAATAAGATTTGAGAAAAATAACCCTTGATTCCTTAGAAATAATGATTAATAATTGAATCAATATGCCTCCAAGTTTTTCTTACAGCAATCAAATGGTTGATAAACAATAAGACATGAGGCAATAAATTAATACAAATAAACACAAAAAATTTAATAGTTCTACAGGACCTCTCACATAAAAAATAAATTTAAAATCGCACTTATGTGAGTATAAGTTTGTGAAAATATCCAAATTTTCTTGTAAAAATAATAATTTTCATATTTTATTTTTTTCTCAACCTCGGTACTTAATCCTATAGTAGGAAAACGGTAAATACTTTTCAACATTTAACAAATTATACAACAAAAGAAGATATAACAATGATCATAGGTAGAGTTGCACAAATGGCCTACAGTCTGGCCTTGGTCTGACATGGTTAAGGCTAGGCCTGGTCAAGGCTCGGACCAGGTCAGGCCTGACCTGTAGGCTGAGAATAGACCTTGTGTTTATGGCTCATATCCAGCTTGACTTGGCCTTACAAAAAGCCTGGACTGACCTTTGGCCTGGTCCGGTATGAAGCCTGGACCAGCCTGAAGCCTGGCCTTGGTCCTTTTACTATTTTTCTAGTTTTTGTTATCTTTTTTAGATGGAGTTATTTTCAACTACGAGGGAGAAGAGAGCCTTGTGAAATCATAACAATAATGGCTGAAACAGGATGTGAAGGATCTGTTTGCCGACACATGAGATTTATCCCTTTCATGGATTTGGTTAACAAATTCCATGATTTCTTTTTCATTGAATTTCAATTAAGAGGGAGGATCTTGATTACAAAATGGGTTTTGTGTATTAAGAAATTCTATGGACGAGATGATTATGAATATAAGAGTATGTTTGATTATAAAAGTAGTAGCAATCTGTAATTAACAGAGAAAAGGGAGAAATATGGAAATGGCAGATTTATCAACTTTTGTAAAACTCTCTTTATGGAAAGTAGTAGTAATCTCTTTCTTTGACAGTTTTTGAATGAATGGGTGTGGAATTTTCCAAATTGGATTCTGAGTGTTCAAAGGGGATAGTTTGGTAATTTTGTTTCCTTAAATTTGACATTCCATTTGGCTAACATTTACGATTTTGCCATTGGCTTTTTGATAAATAGTAGGGCTAATAACTTTGACTAATTGAATAAAGATAATGGAAGGAGATATTCCTTCACACTTTGACGAGATACAACCCATAGATAGAATCCTAGCCCATTAAAAAGCAACCTGACTCGTTGACTCATTGAATACTGCTGCGTGCTAACTGCTGCCCCATCGCCACCAGGCAAAGTTTAAAAAATAAGAAATTAAAGGCTGTTGGGCCTACTGTCTCAACAACAGTGTTGCACCAAAACTAATAAATTAACTAGTGTAATAGTCATATTAAATATATATGAATATATAAAAATTTGTATACACACACAGAGAGAGAGAGAGAGAGAGAGAGAGAGAGAGAGAATTTTAAGCACAACACCTCAAGTCTTCAATGCAGAGTTACCACTACTTACTAGTCTTAACTCTCAACTAAAATCAAATGTGTTCTATTTATCCCATTCCCTATCCTCATCCACACTTATTATCACCATGGCTTCCTTTTGCCAAGAGTGTAAATCTATTTTTGTTAATAATATTGTTGTGTTGAACAATTCTGCTCGTAATTTTTTTAATCAGATATATATGTATTTTGTGTTGCTTCATTTTTGGGTGGAATTTTTATTAAGAATTATGTAAATGTTCTTAATTTAGGATTCCATGAGTATGACCCTGATGGTAGGAAAGCAAGAGCTCTGGAGTTCAAGATTGGAATCAAAGTAGTAAGGCACAGTGAGTAGTCTTTCACATTTTATTTTTTTACATTTTTGTTTGCAAGATTATTTTTGCTGGAGCTTACAATACTTAAGACAAAAAAAGGGTGTCTGGACCGGACCAGACAAGCCTAGGCCTGGCTTGGCCTGATCTGTAGGTCACATGTGAAATTAGTATGCACACAAGCCAATCACATTTGATGTGAAGTAACATATATTTTATAATCTTATTCATTTATTAATAAAAGAATTCATTTATTTAAAGGCATTTACGTTATCCATATTTTGTTGTTGTATTAATTGTGATAAACCCATAATTTTTTAGCTATACTTTTAGAATCATGATGATGATCATGTTAATGAGATCTAAATTCAAGATAGTTAAAAACTAAAATTATTCCTAATCGTGGGATCACTAAAATGGGGATTAGTGAATCCAGATAGATTAGTACATATTATACTTGCTTTTATGAAGATGATGATTGATCTCATAATTATTTGTGTAGAGACACTAAAACAAGTATATATGTGATTACTAGAGAATAAGTTCACCGAACGTCACTGAACGGAATACCTAAAAGAGTTTTACTTGTCTGTCAATAAGAATTCCAAATGTTATAGTAGTACAAGTGATCATTGGACTTGAGATCATCATAGTATCATGTGTATGATGAGTTATGCTTTGACATATAAGGTATATCAAAAGGTATGTATGCGTATAATAATTTATACATGGAGATAGGTGAATAATCAACAAAAAATCTACCACTTCTAGTAAAAGGAGAGAATATTTTATGCGATTTGATAAATTACAACTCATTAGTCCTTAGCAGCCAAGGTAGAATGAAAATTAAAAAGTAGTTTCTAATTTACATTAAGAGTCTATTTAGATACACCGATTCAATGCTTTAATATTAGTATTGAGGTCCCAAACACCAAATCAATTGTTTGGATACTAATTTAAGGTTTAGTATTATTATTGTATTATATCACTAAATAAGTCAATACCATAAATTAAAAACCAAAGTGAGGGATAAGTTTTAAAATGCCAAAACCCATCATTTTCATCGACTTCACACACTAACTCACCTTAGAAACACACACATCTCTCAGTTCTATCTTCGTCAATCTAGCCGCTTCGCCTCTTTCATATTCTCTCTCATCTCCGCTCTGTTTCTCTCATCTCCATGTCGTCTCTCTTGTCTCTATCTTCCTCTGGAATTTCTGAAGGTACCACTTTTATTGCATTTCCTAGTTCCTATTGAGCTCTTTGTTCAATCGAAAACACACTGAACTTTGTAATTTTAGTTGTTGAATTGTACAATTAGGTTTAAAAGGTTTGTTTTCAAGGCTTTTCTAGATGGATTGTAATTGAAATTTTAGGGCATTCAATTTGGTGGTTTTCATTATTTTCAGGGCTTTTCTAGATCAATTCATGTGTATTAGTTATTATGTTAGTTGATGCTGTATATCTTGAGGTCTTTTGTGTATCAATTACAAGGTTTGCAAAAACAAAGAGAGTTCAACAACCATATTAGGAAGGTAGTTGATTTATACGCTCATATTAATAGATGTTTCATCTGGAGGGGAATCATTCGAAACGAAACAACAAAATAAGGTGGTCAATAGAGAATTTGGTCTGCCTAATTCATTATACTTTTATCCCTTTTATGGAAAAAAAGAAAAAGAAAAGAAAAAATGATGTTATTTTTGATTTTGAGGTGGTATAATGTTGTACTATATGCAACTACTCTTCACTACCAATCATTTTCCTTTTCACTTTACTTTTACTAGTTTTCCTTAGGGGGTAACAGTTTCATTCTCTCGTTGTAATTATTTGAAACCGACTGAAATCAAGTATGTAATCCATGGTAAAGGCATTATTATGTTCTTCTCATTATACATCCTTTCAGTTTTTGCCAAATGCTACAATACTCTGCTGTAGGTTTGTTGTTTCGCATGAATTTACTTCCCCTGCTTTTGATAGGAACTTTCAATGACCTTTCGTTTATTCTTTTTCTCGTGTTTGTTTGAAGATATCCTCTTTTGTTTGTCTTCTACACTTGTCAAGGCCATGAGGGAATGCTGTATACTGGTGTGGTTTATCGGTTTTGTTGTGGGCTTCTCCATTTGGTGTGTGTATAGCCATGCTAGTTTGTGTAGGTGTTATTATCTTCTGCGATGAACTGATGCATACGATATGAGTTGGATTATGGTCTTTTAACGGAACAACCTATTTGTATTTACAGCAAACTGTAAGGGAAAATGGGGATAGAGTTTTATTATCTTTTTAGTCTTAGAGCTTTTTAACGCATCCTTACTATTTTAGTAGCTCCTGATAACAATGTATATTAATGGACTATTTGTCATACGTTGGTTAAACTAATTTTAATATAGTTTTCTTCATAGTTCTAAGCATGCGATATCTAGTGGATGATGTGAAATTCTGTAATGTGGTCTATAATTTATATGTAGCCTTTTGTTGTTGTTGTTGTTATTGTTGTTTATCCTTGTGTTAACCTTCCCAAACACTTTTGTTATGTGGAGACGGATTTTCAACAATATTTTGAATTTTAAAAGTATAGCCAATATCAATCAATTATCTTTCTCATAAGACACACATTAAGATGGATTTCCTACAGTTTGTTTGTAAGTTAAACTTCACCCTACGTTCTTTAACCTCATTATTATGCAGTTTCAGTTATCTAAGTCCTCTTCCATGACTTACTTTCTCATCATTTTTTTTTGTTTTCGAGTGGTTTAATTACTTTTCAGTTATCTGGTCTATTGAAATTGTTTAATAGATATAAGACTTCTAGGTTTCCCATTCAAATATGCATATGATGCTTTAGCCTAAGGGCAGAAAGTGCTCCTCCTTTTACTGCTCATGAAACCTAAACTATAATATGATACTACTTCGATCGTGATTTAATGCGAAACTTATCTTAAGAACTTCTTTGGAGTTGAAATTTTTCTATAGTTCTGAACAATGCGTTTAACTTAAAGATTATTCTACATTTCACAGCTTTCACTCTGGACTCCAAACATGGCAACTGAAGAAAGCATCTATAAGCTTGGTAATTGCAAACATTGATGGAAGTTGTTTTATTTTTTGGGAAGATTTTTAGATATCACAGTTTCATACACTATAGCATTTTATTATGTGATAGTAATAAAAATTAATTAAAGCTATTTTATTCTTGTTTGATTTCATATATGTTTCTGATAGTAGTTGTAAGATTTTCTCCTTGGAAGCTAACCAAATATGATTGGATTATTAATCGAAATTTCGATAACAGTTAATAACGGATAGTTTAAGGAAACTTTTACAATGAAGAAAAAGAAGTAGCAAATGTTGTTCTTCTAGGAAAGAGTGCGTGTGTGTGTAAAAGTATTTATGAAAGTTAAGATTTGGTTATTTTGGTTATACTGATTATTTAATGGTAGCCTGGGGATAAGATGAAATTATAACTTGTCCAGTTTGTGAAAAAAGATATAGTCGAGTATACTTATCAAAAATAAAATAAAATAGTATATTTTTGTTTCGGTCAGAGGTGTTTATGTTTGTGATTTGCTTTCATTTGATTCTGCTAGACCTTCTTAGTTATGACACTTAACCACTTAACTTGATCAGTTTGTAACTAAAATAGTTTAAAGTTGTTTCTTTAAGACGTTTTTCTATTTATGATTTACTTCCATTTAATTCTTCAAGACCTTTTCTGTTACGATAATTTTCATTTAGTTTACTTGGTTGCTTGAGCTATCCTGGTTGTAGGAAGATTTTCCAAACCAGTTGTGTTTTTTTAACCTATATGGAATAAAGTAGGAAAATGACATGTAGCCAGCCTAAAGTGGCAGTAGAAGGAATTTGTTATTTTTCTTAATACATTGAATTGTAGGTCAAAGAGCTAAATATTTTGGTATGGAGAGAAGGGAGATTAAAACTTCTATGCAGGGGATTTGGAGTCGGGGTAGCCTCGTAATCAAGGTTAACTTCCATCGCAAAAATAACCCTAATTCATGATAGTAATATGGCATGTACAAATTGTAGATGACATATACGCACACCCTCTACCAGTTATTGTCTGTTCATAGTGATCAACATTCAGAAAAAAAAAAAAAAAAGAAGCAGGACATTCCAAATTCGGTGAAAGATGATCTTGGTTTAGTAATCAACTAGTAGTTACCTTGGTTGTGCAGGTATATGCTTTGGTATGAAGCTTCACAATTATGTACGAGATGAACAACCAGATGATCCGTTGTTAGATAAAGTGGAAGCCGAATTATGTGTTGAACAACCCGAAGATATAGTTCAAGATTAAATGGATAATGATGGTGAAGACAATTGATTAGTGAACATTAATAGTCCTACTACTCTGGCAAATGGAAATAGAATTAGGATAATGCGACCGACCAATGATTGGACGTAAATGAGGGATGCACTAGCCCAAGCAATGTTTATAGATTATCAAAATAGACGAGGTTAAATATAATATTTATTTTTTAGTATCTTTTACTCTTTCATAGTGAAATTGAGATTGAATTACTTGTAAATAGAATGGAAAGAATATGTTGCCCTAGAATGATTATTAATTGTTATTTACTTTATATGAATGAATTTATTTATGATGGATACTAGTTGTGTTTTATTTTATATGAATTGATATTGAAAATAACACAAAAACATGTAAAATTAATCAAAAGGTTCCATGCTTTATTTATTTCTTTTGATTTTAGTAGAAAATGTAAAAATGACAAATTTAAGAAAGGAACAATAATTATTTTTTTATAATTCATTTTTAGTGTATTTTTTTTATAATGGATATTAGTTGTCCCTTATTTTATATGAATATATTTAATTATGTTGATTTTTTAATATCGAAAACAATAATTATCCAAACATTAGTTTTCAGATTTTAATACAAATACGATATGAATTCAATATGCTAACCAAACAATATAATTGTTTTGTTTAAGTATTGAATTTCAATGGCTTTCAATTCTATAGAGTTATAACTCAAATTGAATTTAAAAATAATTTATCCAAACACACCCTAAATAGAGTTGTGTATTTAAGAATCGAAATGCATATGATCAAATAAAATAAAACTTAACAGTAAATCCATATCTTATATTTAATAGAGATATTGAATGGTAGAAGGATTGAATTGTACGGTAACTATTCGCTGAGAGGTTCTTTAATAATTAAATATTGAAATCTATATTATCTGGAAAGTCGTTGATTGCTAAGGGGGTTTACCCTTATTATGGAAAAAAATATTATTTAGTTAAATAAATTAAATATTTTAATTTATTTATCTAAATAAGATTAGAATTGTTCTAATTGATTTATTCTACAATCGGTTTAATATGGAGAACCTAAAAGGTTACATCGCAAAATTTTTTTTTTTATGTAAAAAGTAAATGACATAATCGTAATAATAGATTAAGAATATTTAATTTATACTACGATGATAGAATATATTAACTAGCTTAATATTTATTATTTAGTATTTTGAAAATACTAATTATAAATTAATAAGAGGAGTCTTATTATTATTATTACTATTATCATTATTATTTAGTTCCTAAATGGTTTAGGAATTAATTAATAAGACTACTATCATATTAGTTCCAAATTGGATTAGGAGCTTAATTATAATCCTACTCCTAAATAGTTTAGGAAGGTTGTCTATATCTATAAATAAGAGAAGTGTTATTATGGATTGGGGTTACATATACTTCCACAAGATTTGAGAGAGCATTCACAAGTTCTCTAGATCTAAGAATTTAAAGAGAGAGAAAATTAGGGTTTACCATCACCCACTTTTTGAATCCTTATTCTTCCTTGGTGGATCACCTCTAGAGGCAAAATACTTGGGCGGTTAACATTGATCTAAGGAATCTAATCAGTAAATTTCAAGGAGAATGCGAAGAAATTAGAGTAGAACACGTACCTGTGGAAGCTAGTGTCTAAAATGTATAATTCTCTATCTCCTTCTTGTTAAATTAATAATTGTGCATAAAAATTGATCCTGGTTATGGTTCGTAAAATTTTAAATTCTGATTTTTCCATACTTCCGCTGTTATTGTGCAATTTACTTGTATGTTCATGGATATTACAAACTAACAGTGGCATCAAGATTAAGACTTTATGCTAATTATTAATTTTTTTGATTTCTTATATGTATGGGTATGTGTTAAGAATAATTTAATTGGGCATATATGTTGTATAAAATCATATGTTTTAAAAACAAAAAGAAAAAAAATAATGTTTTGGATGAAAATAGACAAAATCCGTGAGTTGCAGAAAATCTAAAAACCTGATTCAGCGACTCAGCTCCGGTTACGTTGAAATTACATTGGTTTCAACGGATGCCGCGTTGGTAGTGTTCAAAGCCAGACGCACTGAAATAAGTCTGATTTTAGTGCCGACCGCGCTGAACAACAGAATGTTCTATTTTTATTTTTTTCATGCAGTTTTTGAAAATTAAAATAAAAGGTTATTTTACATAGTTTTATAATTAAAATAAATAGTTATTCTAAACATGAAATTAAATTTCATGAAACTTTAATTGCCCAATGATACCGATATATGTATATAATGGATTTTAATTCATAAGATGAATATTATTAATTAATACATATGTTGATATGTATGATAATAAATAGGATTGATTATGGACTATTGACCAATGAGTTTGGATTTATTTTATGTGAATGCATGAATGAATAGGTATTTATAAATGGGAACTATAAACCTCATTTTTTCTAATTTTTCTAATGTAAATTTTATCTCACTCCTATGTACTTTCCCTTGACTGATGATCAAGGTTTCTATTTAATATAAATAGTTTTGTAATAGGATTAGTTAGAATTATCTTGAAAAATTGGAGTCAAGGAGCAAGGAACGCTTGAAGTGCCATTTGTAATAGAGCCCGAGATTAACTGTAATAATTATATTTAATTTGTTATTGCACCTTATGTTTGACCTTTTGGTTCACTTGGTGGCTCTAGTGAACCAAATTAGAATAAAAGTCCATAATTAATTCAAATAGAATATAATATTCTATATGTACATGCTTATTATGCATATATTATATATTATCAAACATGCATGAAATAATATGACGCGTATTTATATATATATGTGTGTGTGCGCGCGCGCGCGCGCATGCGCGTTAAACAAGATGAGACAATTAATAACAAAACCCTCAAAGGTAAAATATATAAAGTTGTAACGTTCAAAGATATTTGGTGAAAGTAGTATGCCCTCAAGCCAATCACATTTGATGTGATATGTATATACTTTGTAATTTTATTTGTTTATTAGTAAAAGTATTAAGACATTTCGTTATTCATGATTAATTGACTGAATTAATTATATGGATAAACCCATAGTTTTTGAGGAGTGCTTTCAGAATCATGATGAGGATCATGTTAATGAGATCTAAATTCAAGATAGCTCAAAAATTAAAATATTCCTAATCGTGGGATTACTAAAAAGGGGAATTAGTGAATCCGGATAGATTAATACATACTATGCTTGCTCTTACGAAGAGGATGATTGATCTCATATTCATTTATATGGAGGTACTAAAGCAAGTATATAGGTACTTATTTGAGAATAAGTTCACTGAACATGACTCTTTCAAGGAACACCTAATGAAGTTTTACTTGTTTGTCAATAGGAGTTCCATAAGTGACAGTAATACAAGTGATCCTTGGACTTGAGATCATCATAGTATCTTGTGTATGATGAGTTATACTTTGACATATTTCTTAAATCCTTTAGGGTATATCAAAGGGTATGATTGGGTATAATAAGTTGTACATGGAGGTAGGTAAATTGTCAACAAAAGATCTACCACTTCTAATAAAGGGAGAGAATGTCTTGTATAATTCAATAAATGACAACTCAGAAATCGTTGGCTAAGATGGAACAAAAATTAGAAAGGAGTTTCTAATTTACATCGGAGTTGTGTATTTGTGAATTAAAATACATATGATCAAATAAAATAAGACTTGACAGCAATTTCATGTCTTATATTTGATTATGACATTGTGTGGTAGAATGATTGAATTGTATGGTAACTATTCGCTGAAAGGTTCTTTTAAAGATCATATGTTGAAAGTCATTGATCGCTAAGGGAGTTTACCCTTATTGTAAGAATAAATATTATTTATTAAATAAATTAAATAGTTTAATCTATTTATTTAAATAAGATTAAAATTATTCTAATTGATTTATTCTACTATCGGTTTAATATGAAGAACCTAAAGGGTCACACCGGGGAGATATCTATTTATAAGTGAATGACATAATTGAAATAATAAATTCAGTGTATTAAATTTATACTATGATGATCAAATGAATTAAATAGCTTAATAGTTATAATTATATATTTTCAAAATACTAATTATAAATTAATAAGAAGAGGCTTATTATTATTATTATTACTATTGTGACGACCCCGAATTCGGATTCCTTTAACCTCGGATCCGGTTCAACACTAGTACTACATTTTCCTTATTGTTCATGCATTACAACAATATTATAATTGCTAAATAATCATTTATTTACAATTTTACATCATCTTTTTCTATTCTAGAATTGCAATCTTTATACATTCCTAGTATGTCTCAATATCATACATGATACTACATTCTATTACAATTAATTTGAGTATTTAACACTCATACTACATATCAACCAATTCTTATACTATACAATCATTTTATCTGTCCAATTCGGACTGATATCTACAATAGTCATGTTAGACCTTCAGTGAATGTAATATGCATTCCTGTTTCTTGATCTTTATCAAAAACTTCGAATAACTTGCATTATCTGAAAATATTGGTTTTAAGCAAGAGTGAGCACGACGGCTCTACAAGTTTAATAGTTACACGTAGCACATTACATGCTTCACATATTATACATGCTCTGCATTTTATTCTTACATTATGCATTTCATGCTTTTCATTTTATGAATGATTCATACTTCTTATGCATCTCATACAATAAACAACTAGCATCTAGCAAACATGCTTCATATCTGAACATATTTCACATGTAACCATATCTCATGTTATGCACATAACACAAATATCATCTGTGAGGATCCGAATTTTCAGGATTTTCTTAATAATGTTAAATGAGAATTTAATTGATAAAATTATCAAAGTTGTTTAAATTAATTATTATTTTATGTGATTTAAGGTATGTGATGAGATTTAATTAGTAAATTAAATATGTACAGAGATCATGACAAATTGTGTTAATTTAAAATAATTAGAAAGTAAATAAAATTGTTTAAAAATAATTTACAAAGAATAAGAGAAATTTCTTGTGAAGGCACAATAAAATTACTATGGAAATACAAAAATTACATTTAAATGGTGTTATGTGGTAATGTGAAATATATGATTTAGATATGTACATATATATATATATATATATATATATATATATATATATATATATATATATATATATATAAAAATGTGCATGTTTAATTGATAATTATAAATTTTATTAATTATGAAAATTAAGGGATTAATAATTAAATTAATCCAAAAATTTATGAAAAGTTAATGAGGAAGTTAGTAAAATTAGAAATATTGATTATATAATTAATCAATAATTATGGTGGAAGTTTGGAAATTAATAAAGAAGAAAAATAATTATATAAATTATATAATAATAAATTATATAATTTATATAAGGAAATTAAAGTGAAATATGATGACAATAATAATTATATAAATTATATAGGAATAATTATATAATTTATATAAGAAGATTAAATTGAATAAGGTTGGAAGAAATTTTTTATAAATTGTATTTTGTGTAAAATGGAAATTATATAAAAAAAAAGGGATAATGTAATTATATAAATTATATAATTTATATAAGGAAAGTTAGTGTAAATTGTAAAGAAATGAAAATAAATTAGAAAAAGGAATGTTTTAAGTTATTAAAAAATTATGGTTATGGATAATGGAATTTTTATGATTTTTATGAGGAATAATATTTCAGAAACGTGAACATGTTAATGTAACATGTGGTCCAAATAACGAAGTGAAAAATTATGAAAAATAATTTTTATATGTTATATGAATTATTTTGTGAATTTTTGAGGTATAAATTACCTTAAATAATTACATGCATGTCATTATGCGTGTACAAAATTGTCAAGTAAAGTACACAAAAGAGGTATTAATATTATTTATAAATCAAATTATGATTTTTAGTGAATTAAAATAAATATTTTATATACATTATATAAAATATTTATTGAATTAAAATAAATATTTTATATACATTATATAAAATATTTATTACACGATATAATTACGTAATGTATAAAATTAAATTTTGCATGCTATTTTTGGGACGTTCGAGAATTTTTTTTAAGTCGGTTGGCGTGTGAGGCGGCGGAAGTGAATTGAGTTTAAAAAATTGTTAAGCTTTTGGTTATTTAAAAAGAATAAGAAAAAGAAGAAGAACAAAAAAAAAAAAAAAAAAACTCACTCTCTCTTGTTCCTTCTCTCCCATCCAAACCACCACCTTCCGACCACCATGGCTACCACCAAGAAGGACGAAGAAATTTTGGTGCCAACAAAGGAAGAAAATTAAGCTTTGAAAGGTATAAATATTAATTTATATGATTTTTATGTATATTTTTATGTTAAATAAATTTTGTGAAAAATTAGTAGATAATCAGAATAGTTATTCCAAATAATTTTTGAAGGTAGATATATGAATTATATGATTTTTGGAAGGATTATGTTGTGAAAAAATTGGAGCAAAATGGTATTTTTGTTGATTAAGTTGGTCACTGTTCGCAGAAGAAAAGAAAGAAGAAGGAAAGGGCGGCCCGCGCATTGCGCGGGCCATTTTTTTCAGAAACCGGCGACTAAACGACGCCGTTTTGGGGCGTGCGGGGGAGAGGGCCGCACAATGCGTGGAGGATCGAGAAACGGCTGCGAAACAACGCCGTTTGACGTCGGCAGTAGGGGGGCCGCACGCCATGCGCGGTTGACGGCGCAGAGAAATTACCGACGTGCCCCTGGCCTTTTAAGGAAATACTGAAGGTGTCCCTTGGCCACGGAAATTACGACTGTGCTCCTGAGTTTTTCTAGAAATTTCGGTTATGTCCCTAATGTTGTTGAAATTACGGAAATGCCCCTGGACTTTCCCGAAAATTTCAGTTCTGTCTCTAAGGGCGCAAAAATTACCAAAATGCCCTCAGAAGTGATTTTTAATTGAAATAAATGTTTAAAAATTGTTTAAAAATCATAGAAAATTATAGAAAAATACTAAAAATATAGAAATGATGTTTGGACATTAAATTTAATATTTTTGTAAAAATATTAAATATTGGGGATTAATATTTAAACGTTTAAATATTAATCTAATAAGGTTACAATTTAGAAAATGGTTAAATAAAATTTTCGGACAATCAAATATGTTAAATTTTATCCGATGAGCCGGGTTGTCCGTATCGAATGTGTTTGATATTAAGTTATATGAATATATTAAGGAACGAGATTAATATAATTAACCATATTAATTATTAATTAACCCGGTACCCTAGAATAAATCGTCGGGTAGGGTTAATTACGGTATAGATAATATTAATTAATTAAATTAATATCATAAAGAGATGAATAATTATTATTTGATTATTTTATGATCATAGGTTGTACAAGAAGCATTATAGAAGGGATATTAATCAATTCCACAATACAGGCAAGTTCTTCGGTACTTTTATGTTTAACTGTTATGATATGTTAAAACTTGTCAAATGCATAGGAATTATGTGTTATGTGTTACGTGGATAATATGACAACTATGTGTACTTTGTGCAATAATATGAGATATATTATCATAGTAGAAACATAAGCACATGATGTATGATACACACCGAGCATGTTAAGGTATGTGCTACGTGAGGCATAAACTGTTGAACTTGCTGAGCCGTTGTGCTCATTACATGCATAATATAAACTTTTGCAGGTTAAGAAATGAATGTCAAGAATATTGGATTAAATTAGATATGAATTGCCTAGAAGGTGGGAAACATAATTGTTATATTTTCAATATTATAATTTAATGTGAATACAGTTGCTAAGTTAAATTACAAACTGTACTTGTACGAGATAGATGTTACTATAAAGATTATAAGAAGTCTAATTGTGAATTATGAAACAAAGAACATCTGTATGGATATGAATGATATTAAATTTGAATGTTGAACTTTACGACGCTGGTAACAGAAAGAAAAAGTAAAGGTTGCGATCCAGGGACTAGGATCAAGAAATGAAGTCTTTGAATGATAAAATATTTAATACAATGATTGAATTGAAAAAAAAAATTATATCAAAATATTTGGTAATTGTTGATTTTAAAATCAATTAATGGATTAAATAAGGGAATTAAAAATTTATTAACGGACCGAAATTTGGACATTATAAAGATAATGTATAATAAATACAAAGTTTAAGGGAATAAAATTGGTCGAATTTCGGGCCGTTACATCATCAATATATCTCCATATCAATAATTTAATAACACATTGTAGCATAGTAATGCACATAGGAGCAAGTTCTGAAAAAACTTGTCTGGTTTACTTCTACCATTTACGTTTATTTGCATCATTCGTTCAACCTACAATTTATATAAAATCGACATAATCATTAGTTACAATGACTATTAATTAGTCTTAACTTAAGACCTTAACTTCAAATTATTAACTCTTTAGTTGTCCGACAAATGAACATTTATGTTCCGGACAAAAACCCTAGTCCAAACCTAATTGGACATGTCAGGTACACTTAACCAACTTACGCATTCATTATACGTTCATCGTATGACTTACTTTTAATAAGTTGTCTAAAGTTTAGTCACAAACGGACTATTTACTTTGGTTTAATTTGATTAAACTTTCTTCTCTTACATAACTTAATGATTCGAACATTTAATAATGTACTAAATATTTCAAAATATTATCTACATTTGATAATATACAACTACGTTCAAATATTATTAACTATTTAATAATATTTTAATTACTTCTTAATATTATTAATCATTTAATAATATTTTAATCCCTTATTAATATTATTAACCATTTAATAATATGTTAATCATTTATTAATATTATTAAGCATTTAATAATATTTAATCACTCATTAATATTATTAACCATATAATAATATTTTAATCACTTATTAATATTATTAACCATTTAATAATATTTTAATCACTTATTAATATTATTAACTATTTAATAATATTTTAATCACTTATTAATATCATTAACCATTTAATAATATTTTGATCACTTATTAATATTATTAACCATTTAATAATATTTTAATTACATGTTAATATTATTAATCATTTAATAATATTTTAATCACTTATTAATATTATTAACCATTTAATAATATTTTAATCTCTTACTAATATTATTAATTATTTAATAATATTTTAATCATTTATTAATATTATTAACTATTTAATAATATTTTAATCAATTATTAATATTATTAATCATTTAGTAATATTTTAATCACTTACAAATGTTATTCACATTTAATAACTTTTTAATCATATACTAATAGTATTGATCATTTCATAATATTTTAATAATCTTCAAATAATACCAATAGTTAACTTTTTAATTATGTTAACCTTAGTCTCTATTTTAAGCATTTAGCTACCAATTAGTTACTAATAAACTCTATATTGGTTTAGTATTTAAATACATTCATTTTTGCACTTATTTTAACTTAATTTTTCACCAAAAATCATACCCGGACAGAACCGACCCGACTCAGACGACAAAAAAAATCTGTTGGAGTGGAGAGGCCTCCTCGCAAAGTGGCGCGGCTGCCCCGGATAACAAAACATCATAAAAAAAAATCTACGAGAGTGGCGAGGCCGCCCCGAAAGGTGGCGTGGCCGCCCCAGTCATGCAGCAAAATTTCACAGTTTGGACTGTCCGACCCTCTTTCGCTCCGACAGCCATAACTTTTTCATTTAAAAATATTTTGGAGTGATTCTTGATTCCATTCTCATCATAATTTCTCCATCTACAACTTCTCTTTAGATCATAAATCCAAATTCCAAACGGAACATGAGTCAAAACTGATCACAAGGACAAAGTAAAAACTAACTTCATAAATCATTGGTTTTAAAAATTATATCTTAACCATAACAACTCATATGAACATTATACCAACTAGGTTTTGTTCTTAACTTATATATTTACCATAACCAAATAAGAAAATCTCATACACAACTTCTAGCTTTCAAAATAAAATGTTTTAAATCACAAGGCTCAACTAGGTTTACCGGAAACATCTATTTTAATGCCTTTGACCAAATATTTCTACTTTGATGTGTATGAATATACATTTAACTTCACGAAACCCTACATGAACATTTTTAGCCATGATCCAAGCATAAGGATCACAAAGATGATATTTTTACCATTTAAATAACATTTTAAATTACATAGAAGGTATAATCTAGAGTTCTAGAGTTTTATACCTCTTAAATTTGATGACTTGCTTTCTTTGCTTCCCCAACATATGCTATGAAATGTGATACATCCAAGATCACCTCCTTAATTTAGAATGGCTTGACTCGGTAGTGACTCACTAAAGAACTCACCAACTCACTTTCTTTTTCTTTAACTCACCGAGTTAACTCACTAGAATTTACTAACACATAATAAAAGAACTCTTGCAATATTTTTGGTAACCCTCACAAATAAAAACTAATTTTCTATTTATAGTGAGGAAAATCTATACATATATCACATATATGTATAGAATGGACCTCATCCTTTCTTCCAAACTTAGATTGAGTGTTCCATACACTACATCAACCATCAATTTGATTAATATTTCAAGTCAAGTACTCCTTCCCTCAACACTCCACCGGCCACTCCCTTAATTTGACCAAATTTTCATTTATTTTTATTTCACAAATTGACAAATTAAACCTTTTAGAAGCTTGCTTCAATTGGGTAAAATTTTTGGCTTGGAATTAAATTCATTTGGGCCATGGATACTTCTTTGCTCCATTGAAATGTTGGGCTACTAAATTAATTTACTAGGCTCCCAAATTAATTAAAACATTGGGCTAACATTAAATTAACATATGCTACATTTAATTAAAACAAGCATTGAGCTAGTTTAATTATTACTTGAATCAAGGTTTAATTAAATTACATGAATTACTAGATAAATTAATTTGACCTAGATTAATAACTCAATTGGACTTATGATATAATTCAATTAGACTTGTTTTAAATTATTCTACCACATTGAGTTACTCAATTAACCATACATTAGTTAATTCTTATCAATCAACCAAAATTTCAAACACTTTGACCATCAATTGTCTTTTTAAATGTTTGGGCTATATAACCTATTTTGCATTGAGCTCTCTTATTTAATTATCTATCTTCATGCAAGCAGTTCCATATTGGGCTAACATCTATAATTCTTTTGGGTTAGTCCACTATTAATAATTAAATTACTTGGACTCTTCACAACAACTTAATAATTAAGTTAATTACTTAATTAATTAACTTCTTAATATTGTCATTCTAGACAAACATTCTAGTTTTTCTATAACTTTAACTCATAACTAATATAATTAACCTAATTAATTATATTTCATGACTTTTCTTCTTACTTCATATTAAAACTAATTAATTTATTAGTTTAATTGAGTATTAATTTACTCATTTTCTTATTTGGCTAACAAGTACACTTTAGGCATATATGTAGATCAATATAACTATATTCACTTCTCAATTGAATTTATTTTCTTAATAAATTCTCTACATGCCTCATTAAATTATTCTTACATTTAATTTCTAATAAATAACTTATGTTAAAAAAAAAATGTTTACCCATTTTTTACACATCTCACTTCTTCAACTCTAGGTTTTTTAACTCATAACCTTTAATTAATTATTTAAAATCTAATTTATAAATCTTGTAAATATCTGGGATATTGTGAGGATCCGAATTTTAAGAATTTCTTTAATAATATTAAATGAAAATTTAATTAACAGAATTATCAGGGTTGTTTAAGTTGTTTGTAATATTATATGATTTAAGGTATGTGATGAGATTTAATTAGTAAATTAAATCTGTACAGAGATCATGACGAAATGTGTTAATTTAAAATAATTGGAAAGTAAATAAATTGTTTAAAAATAATTTATGAAGAATAAGAGAAATTTCTTATAAAGGCACAATAAAATTATTATGAAAATACGAAAATTATATTTAAATGATGTTGTGTGGTAATGTGAAATATATGATTTAGATATGTATATATATATATACATTTGTATATATATAGAAATGTGCATTTTTAATTGATAATTATAAATTTTATTAATTATCAAAATTAAGGGATTAATAATTAAATTAATCTAGAAATTTATGAAAAGTTAATGAGGAAGTTAGGAAAATTAGAAATATTGATTATATAATTAATCAATAATTATGGTGGAAGTTTAATAAAGAAGAAAAGTAATTATATAAATTATATAATAAATAATTATATAATTTATATAAGAAAATTAAAGTAAAATATGAGAAAAATAATGATTATATAAATTATATAGGAATAATTATATAAGAAGATTAAGTTGAATAAGGTTGGAAGAAATTTTATTAATTGTATTGGTGTAAAATGAAAATTATGTAATGAGAAAGTAATTATATAAATTATATAATAAATTATATAATTTATATAAGGAAAGTTAGTGTAAATTGTAAATAAATGAAAATAAATTAGAAAAATGAATGTTTTAAGTTATTAAAAATTATGGTTATATATAATGGAATTATTATGACTTTTATGAGGAATAATATTTCAGAAACGTGAACATGTTAGTGTAACATGTTGTTCAAGTAATGAAGTGAAAAATTATGAAAAATAATTTTTATATGTTATATGAATTATTTTATGAATTTTGGAGGTATAAATTACCTCATATAATTACATGCATGTCATTATGCGTGTACAAAATTTGTCAAGTAAAATACCTAAAAATGGTATTAATATTAATTATAAATCAATTTATGATTTTTAGTGAATTAAAATAAATATTTTATGTACATTACATAAAATATTTATTACACGAAATAACTACGTAATGTATTAAAATTTTATATTGTTGCAGCCGCGCAAGAATACGCGAAAGAAGCAACGCTGAAAATTACCAGCGTGCCCCTGGGCTTTTCCAGAAATATCAACTGTGTCCTTTGACCACGGAAATTACGAAAATGCCCTTGGACTTTCCAAAAAATTCCGGTTGTGTCCTTAAGGGCGCGAAAATTACCAAAATGCCCTTAGAAGTGATTTTTAATTGAAATAAATGTTTAAAAATTGTTTAAAAATTATAAAAAATTATAGAAAAATACTAAAAATATAAAAATGATATTTGGCCATTAAATTTAATATTTTTGTAAAAATATTAAATATTGGAGATTAATATTTAACAATTTAAATATTAATCTATTAAGTTTAAAAGTTAGAAAATGATTAAATAAAAATTCAAACAACCAGATATGCTAAATTTTATCCGATGAGCCGGGTTGTCCGTATTAAAGGTGTTGGATATTAAGTTAAATGACTATATTAGGGAACAGAGTTAATTTAATTAACCATATTATTTAATAATTGGTTCAGAGATGATATTAATTAATTAAATTAATATCATAAGAGGATAAATAATTATTATTTAATTATTTTATGATCATAGGTTGATCGAGTAAAGGGTATGAACTACCAATTTAATAGTTGGATTTCCAGGCAAGTTCTTCAGTCCTTTAATGTTAAATGTTGTCTGTTATGATATGTTAATACTTGTTAAATGCATATAAATTATGTGTTATGTGATCTGTGGCTAATATGACAACCATGTGTACTTTGTGCGATGATGTGAGATATATTGCTATAGTAGAAGCACAAGCACATGATGTATGACACACACTGAGTATGTTTAGGTATGTGCTACGTGAAACATAAATTGTTGAACTTGCTGAGCCGTTGTGCTCATTACTTGTTTAAAATAAACTTTTGCAGGGTAAAGAAATAAGTTTCAGGAATACCGGATTATGTTAGAGATGAATTATCTAAAAGGTTGGAACTGTAACTGTTATATTATAATTTAATGCGGAAAAATTTGCCAATTTTACTGTGATGAGTTGTATGCACATGTAAGTCGAATTCGGATATGATAAAAGTTAAAGTTGTGTACCATAATTGTTCAAGATGATCGTAATGATAGAGACTATTATATAGCTAGTTATGAATCATGAAACAAAGAATGTTGTACGGATATACAATATTAAATGTTGAATGTTGAGTTGTACGATACTTGTAATAGAAATAAAAAGTAAAGGTTGCGATTCAGGGACTAGGATCGAGAAATGTAGGGATTTTAAATATCCAAATATTTTAATATAATGATTGAATTGAGAAAAAGGAAAAAAATTATACCGAAATTTGGTAAATGGATGATGATAATATCAATTAAGGGATCAATTAAGGTGATTAAAGAATGGATTAAAGATTTATTAACGGACCGAAATTTGGACGTAAAGGAAGATAATGTATAATAAATACAAAATTTAAGGTAAGAATATGGGTCGAATTTCGGGGTCGTTTCAGATATTACAACTATTATTATTATTTAGTTCCTAAATGATTTAGAAATTAATTAATAAGGAGTAATCTTATAATAAATAATTAAGTTCCTAAATGGTTTAGGAATTGTAATTATTATATTAAATTAATTTAGTTTGTAATTAGAGTAGGAGCTTAATTAAAAACCCTACTCTTAAATAGTTTAGGAGAGTTGTCTATATCTATAAATAAGATGAGTCTTATTATAGATTAGGGTTATACACTCTTTCACAAGAATTGGGAGAGTATTTCATATTTTCTCTACAACTGGATTAAAGAAAAAATTAGGGTTAACCACCCATAGTTTGGTGAAACCTAAATTCACTTCTCGAATGCTTATTAATCATTAGTGGATCACCTTTAGAGACGTCACACTTGGAGAGTTAAAATTGATGCATGGAATCTAATGGTGAATTCAAAGAATAACACGAAGGATTAAAGGAGAATGATCCTGGATTATTGGTTTGTAAAATTTTAAAATTTGATTTTTGCTTTCTTTCGTTGCGTATATATAATTTGATAATATGTATGTCATATTTTTTTAAACTAACAGTGGCATCAAGAGCCAAATTTATGCGAATCATTAATTATTTTGATTCTGTATATGTATGGATATGTGTTTAGAACAATTTATTGTGCATAATTTGTTGTATAAAATTATTTTTTTTCCTGAAAAACTAACTGACCAAAAGTAAATTTGTTTACTTTATAAGCTTCGGACTTGTTCGCCTGTTGCAATCCGTGAATTGATTCTGTTAAATAATTTTAACTACTATATATTAGTTAAACATGATTTATCGATTTAGTTGGTTAATAATAATATTATATATAATATAGATTAGTTAGCTGAATTGATTAATCATGATTCATGTGATTCATGCAATAGTAACTTTATGATTTATGATTCATTATTAATATGATTCATGATTCAGTAACTTCAGTCAATATATATATATATATATATATATATATATATATATATATATATATATATATATATATATATATGAGATTGATTATAGACTATTGACTAATATGATTGAATTTAATTTATGTGGATGCTTTGAATGAGTTTTAATAATGAGGTATGTGTACCTCATTTTTTCTAATTTTTCTAATATAAATTTTATCTCCCTCCTATATATTTCTCTTTGATTGCTGATCAAGATTTATATTTTATGAAAATAGCTTGTAATAAGATGAATTAGATTTATTTGAATAATTGGAGCCAAAGACTAAGAAACGCGTGAAGACCCGTTTGTATTGGAGGTCGGGTTAAATGTAATAGTTATATTTATGTATTTATTCTTGCACTCTAAGTTTAATATTTTGGTTTATTTGGTGGCTCGAATAAACTAAACTAGAATAAAGTTCATAATCAATCCAAGAAGAATATAGTATTATATATGTGCATGTTATCTATATATGTATGTGTGTGTGTGTGTGTGTGTGTGTGTGTGCGTACGCGTGCATGCGTGCTAAATAAGATGAGACAATTAATAATAAACCCCTCAATTTAAATATATTAAGTTGTAACGTTCAAAGCTATTAAGAAAAATATCGAACGTCGCCTTCTAGCATGGTAAAACGATAGAGTATCAAATAATCATTATGAGTTTGTTGTATCGCGCAAGGTTTGTATTAATTATTTGAGATGCCGTTTTATTACATAGTTGATGTTTATAAATGAATTGAATATTACTTTTTTGTTGTGTCACACAAGAAAAATCTTTTTCTCTTTACTTATATGGAAATGCTAGATCAGACTTAACTTAGATAATTTTTATTTGGATGTGTCGCACATGATCATAATAATCCAAGAGGCAAAATACAAGGAGTTACATATTGATGTAATTGACAAGAAGTTGTCTACCTATTTATTTATATATAGCTTGTTATGTCGCTCAAGGCTATATATATTTGAAATATGATTCTTATTCTCGCTAGCGAGTCTTTAATTAGATTTGCTGAACTATATAAGGAGGGTAATATAGTTTGATAAAAATAGTGGGAGACACTATTTTAAATAAAGACCTGATTAACTTGATGATTAATAAAATGAATGCATGTTAGTGTTGTTATTAATTCACTTAAAGAATATTGCTATGTTTAATTCGCTAACACTGCATAACATATTGGATACTAACAATTAATAGAACCAAATTGTTTAGATTGGTTAAACAAATATGAGAATAGTTCTCAATACTAAAAAAATAGGAAATGTAATTAATTTGCCTATTCCTGCAAACGTTGCAGACTAATCCTTGAGGAAGAGATTGCTACTTTAAGAAGTGGCAAGATGATGCAACTATGACTCAATGCATCATGCTCGTATCCATAAGTATCGAGTTACAACGTCAACACGAGAAAATTGATGCACTTACTATATTGCTGCACATTCAATAGTTGTATGGTGAACAAAGTAGGTCAAATAAATATAAGATATCTAAGGAGTTCTTTTGATCTATAATGACTAATGACACTACATTACTGACACATGTCCTAAAGATGATCAATCCAATTGACCAATTAGGACAACTGAGTTTTGTCATGGATGGAGAGTTGAGTCAAAATTCGATATTGCAGTCACTCACTGACTCCCTTTCACAACTTGTTGTGAACTTCAATATTAATAAGCTAGACGTCAGTTTACCTGATTTGCTTAAATATGTTGAATACAGTTGAGAGTCACTTTCCTTCCAAGAAAGACCAAGTCTTACTAGTAGATGAATCTTCTAAGCGAAGGAAGAAGGCCAAATGTATTTCTGAGGAGTCAGAAAAGATAGAAGACAATATAAAGGTTAAACAAATGACATAAATAAAAGTGATCCCAAAAGCAAAGATGTTTGCTTTCATTACAATAAGCTGGGACACTAGAATAACAACTGCAAGAGAGTTGCAGTAGTTACGCAGAAGAAGTTTAGTGAAGCTTCAGCTATAGATGTAGATTTGTTCATAATGAAATAAAACTTTCTATAAGTCAAGGTTCTACTTGGGTATTAGATACCAGCTGGTGGTCTCACGTATGCAAGTTGGTGCAGAGACTAAGTAGAAGTAGAAGGCTAAACAAATGATAAGTAATCTTATGTGTGGGGAATGCAACAAAGGTTTCTATGTTAGTCATAAGAACTTAAAGTTTAGCATTGCCCATGGGCAAGTCTATTAAGTAAGTAAGTGGTATTACTTGATGGACTTAGTATACTTGACTTACATGAAATATATTTTAAATTGAGCAAACTAAAGGCAAAAAGATGATATGAATCATACCTTCATGTAGAATTGTAGACTCGGTCATATTAATGAAACAAGAAGTAACAAGTTATATAAAAATGGGTTTTAAAATCATTTGATTATGAATCAAATGCAACTTGTGAATCTTGTCTTATGATTATTATGATTAAATCTCCATTTAGTGGATATGGAGAGAGAGTTACAGAGATATGGTATATACAGTTGTGTGTGGGATCTGTGACAATAAATGTAAGAGGAGGGTATTTATTCATTACTTTCACTGATGATTCTAGATTTCAATATATGTATTTGATAAAATACAAATCCAAATCATTTAGAATGTTCAAAAGAATTCAAAAGTAAAGTACAAAAATAAATGGCCAAAAGTATTAAAGTTCTTTGATTATATCGAGAAGGAAATACTTAAGCAGTACGTTTCTAGATCATCTCAAGTGCAATTGGTATTCTCTCATAATGGGCATAGTGATGATCCATGATAAGTATTACCGACCTTTCAGTATCAATTCTAGGTTTTACCCAAGAAATGACTACAAATCTACTAAACAATATACCTTCTAAATTAGTCCCGGAGACTCCATATGAGTTATGGATAGGGAAAAAATCAAGTCTTAAGTATTTTAAGATTTGGATCATCTAGCTTATGTCAAAAGGTTTGACAAGGACAAGCAAGGGACAATATCTGACAAGTGTAAACTTGTAGGATATTCTAAAGAAAGTTTAGGGTATTGCTTCTATAATTTGACTTATTAAAAGGTGTTTGTCGAAACACACTGCCTTCTAGAAAAAATGAGTTTATCCCAGAAGGGGTTAGTGTGAGTAAGATAGATCTTGAAGAAATGCAAGAACCATATAACACTATAGATCAAGTGAAGGAATTTGTTCAAGTAAATAAACCTAATGTACTACAAGAAAGTCATAAATCTAGTTTAGTACTGAAAATACCTAACAAGTATGGATTCACCATAGATGATTATGATGAGGTACGCATCATAGTGAATGATGATCTAGTTACATACAATGAGGCATGAGTAGAGACTCAAGAGAAGTGGTTGTTGACCATAAAATCTGAAATATTTCTTTAGAGAAAGACTAAAGCACATGACAAGGTGGAGACCTATAAGACCTGACTAGTGGCAAAAGATTTCATACAAGGTCAAGGAGTTGACTATGATGAAACCTTTTATTAGTA
The DNA here is from genome assembly GCA_947179155.2 of Hedera helix. NCBI lineage: Eukaryota > Viridiplantae > Streptophyta > Magnoliopsida > Apiales > Araliaceae > Hedera > Hedera helix. The sequence continues at coordinate 1,163,585 of OX359286.1, forward strand.
AAAATACTTATATACATTCGAATTTTACTTGTAGTTACAGCTTACTATACACTGGTATAAAAAGATTGCATGAATAAGATACTTTATGCTTCGGTAATAGTATCTATCAAGTATGGATAATATGTATTAGACCTGATGTTACTTATGTATGATAAGCATATATCAGTTCAATCTTAGAGAAGAATATTAGAAAAAAGTTTTTAATGGTAGGTGTAATTTAAAACTAGAGGGTTTTACAAACTCGAGTTTTTCAGACTAACCAAGACAACAACAAATCCATTTCAGGTTATATGATTACCTTGAACAATGATGCAGTGAGTTGGAAAGGTTCCAAGTAGTAAATAGTTATTGATTTAGTGACAAAAGCATAATATATAACTATAAGTGAAGCTACAAAGGAGATTGTTTGGTTGGATAAGTTCATCATATAACTTGGATTGGTTTTTAACATAAATGAGTTTAATTCGATGCTTTTTTCGGGTATAATCAAATTGCTATGCATCATAATGATATCCCGAAGATAGCCTTCATCACTCATCTTGCCATTTATACGTATAGAGTAATGTCCTTCGGTCTCATCAATGCTGGAGCCACTTATCAACGGATGATGAACAAGGTGTTCAAAGACTAGATTAGGAAAAATATGGAAATCTATGTTGACAATATGATTGTCTGAAGCATGAAGGAAGAAAACCATCTATCTGACCTTAGAGAATGCTTCGAAAATGTCAGATTTTACAATATGAGACTTAACCCCACTAAACGCACATTTGGTCTCGGGTCAGGCAAATTCTTGGGCTATACGGTTAATCGAAGAGGAAAAGAGGCAAATCCCAAAAAGATATCAATTATCCTTGAAATGCAACGACCAAATTTTTTTAAGCAAATACAAAGATTGACAGGGAGATTAGCGGCCTTACGACAATTTGTGGCCAAATTAGTCGAAAAATGTCTCACTTTATTTAAAACTCTAAAAGGAGCTCAGAACCAGAAGACATTTATGTGAACTGAAGAATGTCAATAAGCATTTGAACAAATTAATAGATACAACTCTTCTCCCCCGATACTCATTAAGGCTCTTCTCGAAGAAGATTTGCAATTATATTTATTTGCTACACGTTTACCAATTGGATTAGCTTTGGTAAGAGAAGACTCTCAAGGGCAAAAGCCCGTGTATTACGTAAGCCATACTCTTTGGTACATAGAAACTAGGTACCTGGGTTTGGAGAAGTTGGCTTACGCTTTAGTTATTCCAAGTCAAAAACTCCAACATTACTTCCAAGGGAGGACAATTATCGTCCTCACTGATCAGCCCCTTAGGAAGATTTTATGTAGACTAGACTCATCAGGAAGGTTGGCAGCTCGAGCTATTGAGCTGAGTCAATTTAACTTGGAATTTTACCCTCGGACGGCCATCAAAGCACAAGCTCTTATCGATTTTATCATTGAATGTTCCTTCCCTGATGAGATAGAAAAAAAACCATCTGATACACCTAACCCATCAGTGGCTCCCGAGGATCCTGTTTGGACACTGTTCGTTGATGGATCCTCTACTGGGACAAGGAGTGGCGCCGAAATAATTCTTACTTCTCCTGAAGGCTTTAAGGAATAACAATCTATTTGGTTTGGATTTGTCGCCACCAATAATATAGCAGAATATGAGGCATTAGTGGCAGTATTGAAATTGACCCGGAGTCTTGAGGTGAAAAACTTAGTGGTGTTTAGCGATTCCAAGCTAGTGGTTAAGTAGGTCTTGGGAGACTACGAAGCAAAGGAAACACATTTACAGACTTACCTCTAACTAGTGCGAACATTTCTTACACATTTCCCAAAGTATAACATCATCAGCGTGGTCAAAACAGAAAATACAATGGTTGATGCTCTCTCAAAATTAGTGACTATAGATCAAGGTGAGTTATAAGGATCGGTCTATTTGGAAAATTTGCAACATCCAGGTATAATGGTTCAAACAGTAATGGATATAGAGCAAGAGGACTCTTGGATGACGGCTATCTTAAAATTCTTAAAAAATGAAGAGTTGCCCAAAGATAAGACGCTGACTCGAAGAATAAAATACAAGTCTTCCAAGTACTGCGTTATAAACGATCAATTGTATAGGAAGTCTTATTCTTCTTTAATGCTTTGATGTCTCGACCCTAGGGAGTTCAATTATGCTCTTCGAAAAGTCCACGAGGGAATATGTGGAGACTACATAGGGGCAAAATCACTTACATGTAAGATCTTAAGACAAGGATATTTTTGACTGACTATACTTCAGGACGCCAAAGATTTTGTCAAAAAATATCACAAATGTCAGTTTTTGCTTCAGTTCCACATCAGCCGCCCGAAGAGCTTACCCCAATACTATAACCAACACCCTATGCAGTCTGGGAATATATATTATAGGACCACTCCCGCAAGGGAAAGACCATTGACTATTTCACTAAATGGGTAAAAGTTAAGCCTCTAGCTAGAATTACTAAAAAAATGTGTCTTCAATTCCTTAAAGAACGGGTGGTCTACCCATTTGGCATACCGATGGTCCTGGTTTTTTACAAGGGGGGCTTCAATTTATTGGCAAGGAATTCGAAAGATTTTTGAGTGAACTCAACATTCAGCATCGTCGGACTTCAGTAACCTATCCCCAAGCAAATGGTCAGGTTAAAGTCACTAACAGGACGCTTCTCGATGGGATAAAACGGAGATTAAAAGATGCTAAAGGTTCTTGGCCCGAAGCTCTCGTGCATGTTCTTTGGGCTTATCGAACAACTCTTTGAACTACAATGGGAGAAACACCCTTCAAGCTTGCTTACGGAGTCGAAGCCCTAATACCTATTGAGATCGAGATACCTTCATCCAGAGTTTAAAATTCTGATGAAATTCTCAATAATGAAGGACTTCAGAAAAAACTTAGATCTGCTAGAAGAAGAATGTGATGCAGCGGTGCTCATACTAGCTACCTATCAACAAAGTACTGCAAGGCACTTTAACAAAAGTGTAAAAAATAGATCATTTAATATAGGCAACCTGGTCCTTTGGTAGGCGAAGCCTCTACACCTCAAGAGATTGAAAAATTGATGCCTACTTGGGAATGACCCTTCATGATAATTGAAGTATTGAGAGCCGACACGTACTAGATTCAAATCATGGATGGGAAGATTATCCCCAATACCTAGCACGTTGTTTGGATCAGAAGATATTATTAATAGATAGGATTTTGTACTTAGTTAATTTTGAGGCCATGCATTAGCCGATAATATCATTCTTTTCGAAATAAATGGGAACACTTCATACATTTTACCTTTGTGTTACTATTTTAATACATTCTATTTAAATTCACCCTCTAGTCTTACCATCAATCTATCCAATAAGGCTAGGGGCAAGGAAGTATAAGGAAACAGTTATACAATTAGAACAGTAAAACTTAACTCGTGAGAAAAGATAGTACAATAATATTAACAAGTACTTGATCACATTAATAAAAATTATAGTTTAGCTCATCGGGGTACAAAATTCATCAGCAGTTACAAAAAAAGATAAGTACAATTAGTCATCGGAAATAACAATCCCAAATGCATCGGGGTTGTGACCCTTATCTCTAATAAATGTCCTTATGAAAATCATCCGACGCTTTGTATTCCTTAATAACCTTCTGTCGAAGCTCTGAAGCAAGGATGCTTGAAGAAGCTGAGGTAATAGTACCCTTCAACCAATCAACTTCCTTTACAGCCCAACCTTCAACGATCTTTTCAATGTTATCCTTGAGATTTTTCATCTACTCAGTCTAAAGCTTGACAATGCTCTCTGATTGGTCAAGGAGTTCTTTCTATTTCAGAAATTGGGCCTCGAGCTCTTGATGATCTTTTTTGAGTAATAGCCTCTTGCTCTCCAGAGCCTCTCTTTTACCCTTTTCCTTCTCAAAGACTTGCAGCTGGACCTTCAAATAATCATTTTTCATGATGTGGAAATTGTCGTGTTAAGCAAGTAGCTGACTTTAAACCTTTTCTTTACTTTGTTTCACCTCGGAGCACTCCTTGGAGGTCTTTTCCAATCGACGCTCCAGAGCTTTTTGCTCATCGGATATTCGAAGAAGAATGGCATTCCCCTGCAAAAGGATGTGCAGACATCAAAAAACAAGTAGAACAAAGGACTAGATGCTAAGTAAGAAAACCATTTAACTTTGTAAGAAAAGAAAACAACATCTCCATCAAAGTTTTAAGATGCCCCTTCTCGAACCCTGTTGTGTCGAAGAGAATCATTGAGGAACCCAGAGTAACAAAATTTAGTCCCTCTTCATCTACCTTTCTCTCATCGACTACCATTAGGGGGGGGGGGTAGAGGCCCTCTTATGTTTTTTCTTCAAAGGTTCTAATTCCTCGGTAGCTAAGGATGAGACGACAAGAGGAGATGGTATTTGTGGTGGCCCATTATTTCCATTGGTGGTCATGTCAATGGTCAGGATGCTCAAGGATCCTTCAAAAATCGAAACCAATTCGACTCCTACCCCCATAGAAGAGTTGGGTGTAGTTTTTTTCTTCTTCTTAAGCATAGGCCTTTCGGACCTTGGCTCTTCAGTTATGATCAGGTCCTCCCCAGTCTTGTTGATATTCTCCTCCAATCTAGAGGATTCGAAGGTCCTACCAATGTTGGTTGTTGCCTTCCCTAGATCCTTGGAACCCATGGCTTTCAAACCTTGGGCAGCTTTGACTTTCTTAGCCCCACTTAGTTTGATCCTCGGAACTCTAGTAGCTTCCAAGATAGCTTCATTATCAGGATTCTTCCCTTGATCGACCATTACAAAATAAACGAATTGAAGGGTTAGTACTCTATTAGATCTAGAATAAACAAGTCACATAATACACACTAGAAAAATTTATAGCTAAGAAAATATAACTAGTCTTGGTCATTAAGGAGGTCTCGATCCCACTTCACCGAAGGTCTCTTAGAATACAAAACCTTGAACGCCTCCAACCTCGCTTGTGATATCCAATTGGGATTCAGCTAGTCTTTGTTTGGGTCCAACCAACTCAGTGTCCGACCCCTTAATAAAGAACCAGTCCCCGTGCCACCCTTTATTACTCGAAGGGGTGTCCATCAGGGTTTCCCTACCAATGTCTTTTATTATTTGGAAAAACCCTTTCTCCTTATTATTAGTGATAGAAAAAAATTGAAAGAAGAAATCTAGGAACAAACTCAAATGCACAAAAAACGTAAAACTGTTCAGGTGAATGAACGAATTTGGGGATAATTAATTTAAGCTAATCTCGGTTGTGTGTAGCAGTTCGAGCATAAATGGGTGAAGAGAAAATCGGACCCCGAAGAGAAGAAGTTGCCGATGAATTAGAATCCAACCACCCTTCGGGTTATCAATACACCCTTTCTTGAACCTTGGGTCTCCTAATCTCATATGAATTCGGGATATAAAATTTTGTCTTTAACAAATCAAAATGGTGATTTCGGATTAAAGAGAAAATGTTGGCTACTCTGTATATGAAGGCAAAATATTTGGTCATATTGTACTCTTTCACATCCCTCATCTGTTCAATAACTTCCGGTTTCCATGACTGACCCTCTGGGATCCCTAGCTCAGCAATAGTAACCTCGTCTTCACCCTGGGAAGACGAAGCATGTGCTCCCTAGGTTCTAGTACTCTTAACCATTTCAAAAATTGGAGACGGGGCAATAGGGAACTTACTTGAAGTTGGAAGAAGATCGACAGAGCAACGATCGGTGAAGACTGGGTCTTGAAGAAAGAAGTCTTGAACGATGGTTGATTCTCTCTCTCTGTAAATGGAACTTTTGGTAAAATAGCGATTGTAATAACTTTTTCTCTTCAAATCAGCAATCAACGGCTCAGATGGGATAGATCCAATGGAGGGGTGTTACTCTTATGTTTTATGGCGGGGTAATAATGACTCTCCACTGGCTCTTCACATGCCCATCGTCAGCTGTCCCTAAGCTGATTTGAAGTCAAAACCCTATTTTAAGGCGGTTGGATCAAGGATTGAGCTGAATGAGTTTGGGTTTAAAGAAAATGATTAGGCTTGGACGTACAAACAAATAAGTCCAATACTTAACATCCAATTATAAGGATTAAAAAATGGTCATAACTAAGTTCCCCTCAGTTTGATGCTTTTGGGCTCCCGAAGGAGCTTTTCCCTTTTGATATGTTTCCTCCGAGTTCTTAAAAGAAGTTTTTATTTCGAGAAGATGTCCTTGGAAGCTCAAAGAGGTTTTATTCTCGGTTTGATACCTCCGGGTTCCTAAAAAAACTTTCCCCTTCGAGATAATGCCTTCGGGTACCCAAAGGAAAGTCCTCCTTGGTCCGATACCACTAGAATCCCGCAAAACTAATTTCCATTTGGGTTTATAAGTTTATAGACTTTTGAAGCCTTTGATCTACTCCTCTAGCACATTTTATATATTGGAGGAGTGGGAGACAATGTTAGGATGTATAATCGCTAGGACATGGTTTACAGTTTATATTGGGCTCGGCCAAATGCTCCATCAGCTCGGCGGTTATTTAAGAGAATTCCTTAGTCCAATAAGCTTGGGTTAGAGTTCTAAACCAATTAAGGTATTGAGTAATTATCACATCTAATTCTAATTAAAGTGGAAGTCATATTCCCCAGATAGATTAGGATGGTTGTTACCCCCCTCAACCTCAATTGTAACTCCTTGGTGGACACTCCTAATATGATTGGTAAGAGCCAAATAAGTATTATAAATATCAGGTTAACGATTGGGGTATTATTATTATTATTATTATTATTATTATTATTATCTCTCTGCTAAATACTTTAAGCTTCTACTGTTTACTTATCTTGAGACATTCACTTACTCTTACACCGGAGAAGTCCACCGATGACCCAAGCCTTTAGGACTTTTGTGCAGGTATCCTCTCCAAACGGGTGGTTGAATGTGTGGACAAATTCAAACGTTAACAGTGAGACCTTACCATATTTATTAACTCATCTAAACTCTAAAAAAAAATTCATGTGTAATATCTTAATTATTATAATAAATTTGAGAATTTTGCGTTATTTAATATTATTACCAACAAAAAGTGGATTTTTTAATGGAGAATTTTTTATTTGTTTTAATAAATGGGACTCTTTGTTGTGATAAAGGGAGTATTAGTTAGTTATTTTGTAGACCAGGAGACATAGCTTTCAGTGTAGGTTGTGGTGCTTGCTTAAAGGGTAATGGTTTTTTGGGGGTCGGGTTCATTTCTGATAGGGGTAGATTTATATACAGGGCAGATGAGGCAGTTGCCTCTGCTGACCTTTTTGATTTCATTTTGTAGACTTGTATTGGTCACTTTTTTATTGGCTTATTGTTAAAGCAAAACATGTATGTATGTTTTTCCTTTTCCTATCTTCGGTCCTTGTTTGTCTTATTAGACAATATGACTCAATTTCTTCTCATCTTTCATGGACTTGGCTCATTCAAATATTTTGAATTCGAAATCCAAATTTTCATGGTCACTATCCAACTGTTTTCACCTTCATAACTCATCTCCGACGAATTCTATCGGAACTCCAACTTATAGCATACGATTTTTATTATTTATTTATTTCTTAATAGGATGAATTGGACTTTGAAGTGTTTAGGATTTTTTGATTTAAGCTTACACATTACTGTTACTGCTCTAATTTATAATACGATTCCAATGGAATTTCCAATAAATTAATAATAATGTCATTTTACTATTTTGATTTAATTTTGGTTTGAAGATTTTGGTTGATGTTATTATTACTCTGTCTTTTAATGATTGATGTTATTATTAGTTTCCATTTTGTTTCCCATTGTTATTTATCTGTCTTTTTATTTTTATATTTCTTTATTGAAATTCCTAAAGGTGTAAAAAAATTCTTTTTATGGATTTATTTGTCAAATTTTGGTAAATTGAATTGGGTTGTGTTTGTGGATTGAGCTTTTGATATGTTTTGCCTTATTTTGTTTAAACATAGAAAACAAATTTGGTTTGAGATTTTGAAAATACATTAATATTGGACTGACTAGACAGTTGGAATTGTATTTCTTTAGAGAATCGTTCAAATTGATCTATGACAAGTTTTTAAATGAACTTTTGAGTCTTAACTCATGTTTTTATTCTGATATTCTTTTAGTTTGGATTATGAATCCTCAGGTTTATTTACTATTGAAATTAACTTAGATTTTCTACTGCCACTGTGGAGATAATATTTTCAGTGATGGACATTGTTAAAACCACTAATCGAAATCAAATGGACGATAAATGGTTGAGTGATTATTTACTTTCTTATATCGAAAATGATATATTTGAAACTATTAGTAATAAAGCTATCATGAAACATTTTCAAGTTATGGGATCGACTAGAACTAGAAGAATAGTATTATAATTTGCAAACATTATTTTGATTTAATTAATATTAAAATTAATTCAACTTTTATTTATTTTTTTAAAAAAAAATATTCAAATCCGCCCTTCTGGGACAAAATCTTGGATCCGCCACTGATTGCTAATGGAGGAGGAGTACTTAGGCTCATGCTTCAGCCGCCTTCTCCCTTAATCTTGATTTTTAGTTTCCATTGTTTAGGTGGTATCAGGAGGTTCTCTTCTTGTTATTTTGGATGCTCGGAATTAATATATTTTCGGTCCTTTTGAATTGCTTCAAATAAATAACTAAATAAATAAAATAAACAATTTAATGTAATTTAATTATATCTGGTAAGGATGGTAAAATATTAATTATTAAAGATTTACATGTAATGATATTGAATGAAATATTATTCTTAATTGAAGATGACTATGAGAAGACCGAATGTAATATAATTAGAAAAAGATAATTATTAAAGATTTTTTGAGTTAAATATGGAAGGAATAAAAAATAAAACTAAACCTCGACGACCCAATTATATTATCGTTTGATAAATAAGAAATAAAAACAAGGAGACATATTAATCTAGTAGTAACAAGTAATTTTTGTTATAATTTTAATGGTTAAAAATTCATATTAATTTTAACGATTGAGATACATTCAATAACTCTAATTATTATTATTTTTCCCTCTAAATTAATCTATTAACATATTTGGGTCATTGCTAACAAAGATTCTAAGTTAAAAATTGGTATATTAAATGAAATTTGAAAATAAATATAGTGGAGGGAAACCAGATTTGTCCATAAATATTTCCATATAATATTACCCAAAAAGGTAAAATTTAAATGAAAAATTATCGGGCCATAACTAACCACCGCTGTAAATATTTGGGAAAAACTTTGTGATGCATGTTAAGGAAATAAAAAAACCGCATGCATCCCATTTCAAGCCAACCGTTGTGTCTCCTTGGCGGAGGGACACCAATATCTCTATGTCGTCTACATATAAATATGTCGTCTCTACATTTAACAAATCATTTTGGGATATTAAGTCCCTCTCTTAAAATAAATAATTTTGGGATACTAATTTCTCGAAAAATTAAGGAAATTAAAATGGAAGATTTAGATCAATATGGTTGGGGAATTGGATCAGTGGTGGCAATGCTGGTGGTTGCCGCCTGTCTTTTCTTTTTTCCGCTAGGGATGGGTCCGATTGCACCGCCTCCGGTCTACATTTTGGTCATCATCCTAGTCTTCATGGCAGCCATTTTAATGTTTATGTCTCATGCCTCCCATTAACGTAAATTTGTTTTCTTTTATTCGACTCCAGATTGAAGAAGGCATTTATTTTTTGTACCTTCTTCTTCTTCTGGGGTCGTTTTAATTAGTTATCAAATTGTTGTGTTGAAAAGTGGGAGAATTTGTACTTGATTGTGATGCCATTTTCATACTTCTAATGGAAATCTGCTGATTAAATTTTATTCCATTTTAATTTGTTTTACTTTTTATTCATATATATATATATATATATAGTCTGCTTTTTACGATACTCTCTCTCAGTATATTGAATAGAGTATCCATTTAAACAGTATAGTACGGTTATTATTTGATTGTTTGGTTGTGCTAATCTAATTACTCCAGCCCTTTCATAATATAGGATCAATTTTATATATTTGAAATGAATCTAAAATATTTTTGAAATTCAATATATATATATAAATTAAAAATTATAAACAATCTAACTAGTATTAATTATTTTTAAAAGTATATATATATATATATATATATATATATATATATATATCAACTTTCACTACACGAGCAAGGTAAATGGAATAAAATAGAATGGAAGTGGGTATAAAAGAAAGAAACAAGTGATTATAAAAATGATAGGAACAGTCGTAGTAATAGTGTTAAAGAAGAGATTAGTAAGTAGGAATATATGCATCTGGGGACTCTGTGTGCATCTTCCTCTTATCCTATGGATAATGGGATGAGAGATCAGTCGAGTGTTATTTTAGTTAGTAGAAATTACAGGCTAGAGTGGGATTGAGGGTATGGAGACCTACCATTTTGTAAGAAATTCAAAAAACACAGTGTCTGACAAGATTAAAATGGCAGATATAACAAGGTATTGCTTTTTTCTAGAATCAGGTGTATGACGCCCCGCAACCAACACACTGTCGCAGAAAAGCTTCTTTTGACCAGCAAAAAGCTTTACTACATACCCTGCCAAGTTTTTAATTTGAAATAAGCAACAACAGAACTTCGAATCAAATTTTAAAGTCCTCAATCTGCAATCTATGATTTGTCACCTTTCTACATGCAGTTACATTATTGTGGTTTGCTACTATTTAGACGGTTAACCTATGCCTTTATGAAGTCCAACATTAATTAATTATGTGCATGTGTGGCCGTTGCGTTGTCTGAAAGGTTTTCTTAAACATTTAACTCTAGTCTAACCAACAATGTTTCCATGATTGTACACCTATAAAACCAATCAGAAACAAACCTCGATGTGCAAAAAGAAAAAACAACAAACAAAATATAAAACCTGAAATAACACATTAATATAGTTTGTCTAGATTAAGAGATTTAAGAGAAGGAAATCCATAATTTACAGCAGTACCTCCAATTTGCCTAAAATGAACTTCAGTCAGAAAATTGTGATAACAGTTTCAGTACACTGCATGTAGTAGAAGAGTACTGAAACCGACACCAAGCTACAGGAGGAACATATATCTCATAGGTCCCTGAACTAAGCAGATGTGAATACCATATTTGAAGTTTGCTGATCTTAACTTCTACATGTTCTTGTTCTTGATCTCATTCCTTAAGTAGTTGATGGCATTTCCGGAAGAAATGAGTCCACCTCTATATAGAATATCCAATTCATGAAAATAGGGGCAGGATTTACTATTTTCAAGATGCTTCTTTCCACTCTCCACTGCCTTCCTATAGTACTTATTGATGTTTTCCCATTTCTCCTTACACTTCTTTGCAGTGCGGTTATACCCCATTTTTGACAATCCGACTGATACCTCTTCCCATACAGAGCCTTTGGGACCAATCAAGAACTTATGATCCAAAGCAGCTCGAACTGTTATGAGGGACTGCACTTCAGCTTTTGGCCATCTACTGCTGCTTGGATCACATTTCGAATCTTCATAATTGGAAATTTCTCCTTCATCTTTTTCTAGGCATGAGGCTTCAAAAGAAGGTTTCGGAATTTTAATTTCCTGGCCCAACAAGTTCTGAATGAAGGTGATGAGGGCTAGGCTACGAGATGTCTCTTCGGTTCTTATCTCCTCATCCCTATGGGACCTTTCAATCTCCTGCTGCTTCCAAGCTTCTTCTCTGGTGATTTTCTCCTTTTCATTCTTCTCTAACATCTCCATCAACTGTTTATGCATCTGCTCTTGCTTTAGCATCACTTTCCTAGTCATACTTTCTAGAAAAAACTCAAGCCTTTTTCTCGTTTTTCTCTTCCTCTTTCGATTCGTAGTTCCTTTAATAGCTTCAGATAACTCGCTGTCGTCATCCGAAGATGAGCTGAAACCAAAGAAAAGTAGTTTAGTTGACTTTAAAAATGATTAATTGCTTTTGATTCTAGTGATAGCATAGAATTTGACATCCCAAGCTTACCAATAACGCACACCACATTTCTACCACTTCCACCTTCATAAAACTTCTATTAATTCAGAAGATTGGTGGCGGGCGGGCATTACAGCTGCCTACTCTATCTCATCTTAACTGACAGCTAAACATTTTAACTGTCAGTCCAACTCGACAAAACATTCATCACAAAACAACAATTCCAAGTTTCCAAACTAAGTTTAATGAAGTCTAGTTTTAACTGTTGCACAGGTCCCATCCGCTGTTGCGCCGTTTCTAATTTCTAACCACCACTATCACTACCACCACAAGTGTCACAATTCATCATCACCACTTTCACCCAGCTGCATAGGCAGTGCCATCATTTCCATAACAATACCCATAGGTACCAAACAAAGACCAAAGTGAGTTTTATTCACAGCAAAAGAAATGCCAAGGATGTTGGCCACATAAAAATATGTCCATAATCAAGAAAAAAGAACAAAACCAACGTTATTCTCGTAACTTTATTATGTGTAATGCATATCTGTCTTTATTATTCAGCGCAAGTTCTGAAATGCTCAACTTTCCCAGCCAATTCTTTCTATAATTTTACCTAATAAAGCTAAAGTTCTCAAATTTGAATACAACCATCCATCTTTTTCCCGCTGGTTTCACTTTATGGAACACCACATTTAGTGCTTAACTTCTTGTGAAATATAGTGTGACACAGTTCCACTTAAACGGACGAGATTTAAATAAAGAAAATATTAAAATAATTCACCGGTACATTCTTGAGATTTATTACCTAGCAGATTAACCAAAGCAATGATCTTTTTCCTCATTTTTACTTGGAGAATGAAAGTAAAATAGTAGTAATTAACAAAGTAAACAAAGCACATGGATAATATTTATATGTTTGAATTTCACAAGATTATACACAAAAAACAATATTTACAAAATTTAACAATCAAGCAAACATATTAACCAAAAAAATGAAAGGAGCAACTATGAATCCAAATACAGAAGCAATATATGGGGGATTGAACGAAATAACCTTAATTCAGCCTCCAAAATACGTCCCTCAGATATTAAATTCATGATCTCAGCATCCATTTCCGACCTCAATTGTTGAGCCGCCACGGCAGCACCGCCAATTTCCGGTGTGTACCGATTTCCAATGTACGCCGGAGGAGTATTTCCACACTCCTCCTGTTGTCCCTTTACGCTAGGCTCCTGAGTCAGAAACCCTAACTCGGCGCCGTAACAGCTCCCTAGACTCCCGTCAAGTCCATTCTCAAGATCGGAATACTCCGTTAAGTTGCGGCCGGTATATCTGATTGGACGCAGCTTCTGAGGCGGAGGCCGGCGAATCTCCGCCGCCCGATCATGCGAGAGTATTTCGCCAGTTTCCGGGAACGGTAATAGGTTATCTGGGAAGAGAACGACACCGTTTGGGATTTGCCGGTCGCCGGTGTAGACTTCCATGGCCGGCGACGAGGGAGGTAAAAAACAATAAACCGGTGGCTGATTGTGTTTGAGATTGGGGGTGAAATGTGTTGGTAAAATGAAGTAAAAAGGGGTTAAAATACAGATAACTTGTAATTGTACCACGTGTCTTGTTTTTAGAAGGTGAATATGTGCCGTAGATGCCATTGCTGCTTGTTTGGGGATGTGGAAAAGGGAAAATTGGGAGGGAAAAGATTACTCCATGTACGAGAATTATTTATAAGTTGGTCAATTTAATTTATAAATAATTAAGTTAAAAAAATTATTTGGATTTAATTTTTTTTATTTATAAGTTAAAAAAAGTCAAAAAAAAAAGTAAAATTTTATTGCTTAAAAAAATGAGTTATAAGTCAATTTTTTTTTTAAGTCGGTCAATCATTGTGAAATAACATAAATGCTCTATTTTATTTTTCTAATATTCTTCTTATTAAAAGATATTTTAGTAATCTTTATATTTTACATAACTTATAATTCATTATTAGCCGAATACATCTACAACTATTACTTATAATTCTCGACTTATAAATAAAAGTACTGTCGAATATTTTTACTTATAAATCTACAAAAATTTTAATTTTAAGTAAAAAAAATAAAAAAAATCCCGCACAGACCCTTAATTTGACAGTTTGACTTAATAATATGTTTGTGAGTTTTGGATATTAAAAAAAAGAAAAAAAAAAGGAAATTTAAGTTATATACAGAAGAAAATAAAAAAATTATAAGTTTTTTTTGTGTGCATGTGTTTTTTGTTAGTTTCTAAAAGAAAATAAATCTTTTTGTGCTTGTAAATAAAAGGTAATTTAAGGACTATATAAAATATAAATTTACCTAAATGTTTTTTTTTCCCGTCCAAACTTGTCTATTCTATTCGTGAATAAAAAACTTTAATAAGAAAAATAGTCAATTTTTTTTATTCATTTTTTTTAATATACCTTAAAAGCTTGCTAATCTACAGGAACTTAGTTTTTCATACATATATATCCTCTCTTTTTTTATTTGCTTTAAACTTACTTGTCTATTGAAGTTTACATGAAAATTGACTTGACACTTTTTGTTGTGCCAATTTTCAAAACAAAAAATAAAATAAAAAAGAGGACTAACAATATCTTTCTAAGTTTTCTACAATAATCATAATAATAAAAAAGAAAAAGTATTAAAAAACTTAATAAATTAGGGGACAAAAGAATTAATTTATTTTTAAAAGTTTCTTTCATACTGTTTTGCGAGTATAGATAGATACAGTGAAGAATCAATATTCATTTATTATATTAGCCAAAAAATTCTCCATCTCTTCAAATCTTGGTGGTCCACAACTGCTGAAGTATGCAAGGAGATGTGGACGGGTTCTTCTGCTCGCTCCAATCCAGAATCCCCTCTATTTGATATATCATTTTCCAACTATTGATGAAATCTTTCCACTATGTTTATATATATAGAAGAAGTACGATAGCCTACTATAAGAAAATGATGATTGACGATAACAATGAATTATATTTATTTAACTAGGAGAGAGAGAAATAGAAGGCCCAATTAGAATCCTTCATCTTAAAATGCATACAAGCAGCTGGAATTAATTAAAGAGATTAAGAATATTGCTACAACTTCGATTTAGATGTACGCAGATCACCAGAACTATCAGAGGGATCCAAGACATACTTACCCACCAGAATTCTCTAAATTAAGATGGCCGATTAGGCAGGTAGGAAGATTTTCCTAGCATGAACAAATTAATGTGTAAATAAATTTCAAATTCAAAGAAAGTTATTAGCTACCATACTCAAAAAGAAAAGTTTACAACACTAAAATTAAGTCCAATAATTGTACTCAAAAGTGATTTTGGTTTATTTAGATGTACTTCCCCTGATATCAAAGCAACCAACACATCTTATTATCAGAAAAAAAATAAAATCCTATTTCATGTGTCATATGTTTATTCAACTATCCTTCCTCTTAAAAGGGTTAAATGTAGAATAAATCATTGTACTATAGGCCAACTTACAAGTAGGTCACTAATTTTTTTTTCCTTCTTACATTCAACTCATTGAACTCCAGTTTCATAATAATCTGTTAGCAATTTCATTAACTTAGTTGACTATAAACAAAAATTAACAACACAACAACTGACGTGTAAAAAAAGTCCTTATGTGGTAAGGAGAATCCTACGTGGCCATCATTACATGGATATGGAGGGAAAAACTCCCTCCCAAACTATTAGATGGACCCCGCGTGTCAATTAGAAGCCATATGAATATGTTCAAATTTGCTCGTTTCAGGAATTTGAACCCTAAGCCAAGCCATCCAAAGTCGATCAGTAAATAGAAGCATATACTGAGCAATCTCTAAACATCCCTAAACCTGATCGATTAGTGGGTGTGAAATCGTTTGGCTAAAGTCGATTGAAGGTCGTCGGACATTAATGGTGGACAGGTATATATCCTATTATGGTCCCTTTTTATGAGTTTAATAGTGTTTTTTATTATTTGTTATCGTATTGTCCATTTTTTTATAAGCCCTAAATCTGAAATGGCTTCATCTTCTTTGTCTTTTTCTTTACTGCTTCTCTACTTTTAAGATTGATAAAACCCTTTTTTATTAAAATATACCTCACATGTATGCTCTGCAGTATTTTCACAGACATAAAATTGGAACACCACATGCTCTGTTTTTAATTGTTTAATGTATTTGTTTGTTGCAAATGGATACTATTGTTCAATTTAATGTACATTACGGTGGAAAGTTCATCTATGCTCCTTTATGTGAGTATGTGGGAGATAATGTTCATCACATGCCACGTTTGGATGTTGATTATATATATGTGTCTGCTATAGATGGCTTAGCTACTGACCTTAGCTATCATCCCAAATCAACTTTTTATTTTAAAAGTGATGGAATAGATGTTAAAAATGGGGTTAAACTTGTTTATGATGATGCTAGTATAAGAGATTTGGTTAATATTTGCTTGCCACATGGGGTAATTGATGTTTTTGTAGACCATATTTTACCATTTAATACTAATCAAACCTCCACCATGGATGACCATCATAGTTTAGAATTATCAAGGGTTGACAATCTGGGGGGTGTTAGTGAAGCATTGAAAGACAATGTGGAAAATGTTGCCGATAATGTGGGTAATGTGGGTGATAATGAGTGCCATAATAGGGGATAATTAGGTTGATAATGAAGGTGATACTGGGGATAATGTGCATTTCAGAATGTTAGAGATGATCAGACAACTAAAACAAATGAGAGTGTCATAAATAGAAGGTTTAAAATGAGGGCTAATAGGGTACTTGAAGAGGATAATTCTGAGTCAGAGGTTAGTAGTGAGGATGAAGAGTGCAGTGAGGATGAAGAGTGCAGTGATGAAGAACTGGGAGAGGCTATGAAAAAATATAGGGAATTTAAGAGGGACATGACAAAAAGTGTGGGTGAGGAGGAGGAAAGTGGAAATCAGGGAGAGGAAGGAGGTAATGAGGCAAAGGAAAGAGGAAAAATGAGGCAGATGACGAGGATTCAGGAGAGGATAGTGAAAATGAGGGAAAAGAAGGTCAAATTCATTAGGGAGAGGAAGCTGAAACTAGAACCAATGAAAGGCAGGGATAAGAAAGTGTCAGTGAAAGAACAAGTATAGATAGTGATTCAGATGAGGTAGAATGGCAGAGTGAGTATGATAATAGTGATGTTCTCAGGTCACTTTCTAATAGCAGTGAAGAAGAAAAAGAAGATGTATGTTATGTAGGGCCTCTCCCCCTAGTAAGAAAACGAAGAATATAGTTGAGCCATTTAATCCTAAGATAAAAAAGAAGTTGATTAAGTTCCAACAGTACATGACATTTACCAACATTAGGGAGTTTAAAGATACAATTAGAGTCTACTCTATTGCTAATGGAAAAAAGTTATGATATCCAGTGAATGACTCAAGAAGATGTCAAGTGAAGTGTGACAAATGATGTCCATGGAAAGTTTGGGCTAGTTATATGCAAGGGTCTGATACATGGCAAGTGAAGTCTATTTTGGACACTTACAATTGTACCATGAGCTTCAAGAACAAGTTGACTACA
This sequence comes from Hedera helix, assembly GCA_947179155.2. Classification (NCBI taxonomy): domain Eukaryota; kingdom Viridiplantae; phylum Streptophyta; class Magnoliopsida; order Apiales; family Araliaceae; genus Hedera; species Hedera helix. Next base: position 1,181,114 of record OX359286.1, read on the forward strand.
GTTAAGTACTTGGTTGAGTACTGTTGTAATAGGATTAGGAGGAATCCTACATGGAAATTAAGGGAGATGCAAAATGAAATCAAACTGAAACTAAAGCTGGATGTTACAGAAGTTAAGTGCATGAGGGTTAGGCAATTAGCATTGCAAGGGACTCAACAGGTGATGAAGGACCACTATGCAAGGGTGTTGGACTTTGGTGTTGAGATAGTGAAGAGTAACAAAAATAATACAGTTGACATCAAGACTACTCGATTGAATCTAGAAGATGTCCCTAGATTTAAAAGGTTTTACGTATGTTATGATGTTTTGAAAAGGGCTTGAAAACTTAGTTACAGACCTGTTCTTGGGTTGGATGAATGCTTTCTGAAAACACTTTATGGCGGTCAGCTACTATCTACAGTTGGTCGGGATGGGAATAATCATATGTTTCTTATAGCTGTTGGGGTGGTTGAGGATGAAAATTATGATAGCTGATCTTGGTTCCTCCAATTGTTGGTGACTGACTTGGACTTGGGAGATGGTTATAAGATCAGTCTACTATCTGATCAACTTGTGTTGTTATTTTATACCTGTTTAATACCTTTGTTCTTATCATATTTAATACATGCTTCTTACCTTTGTTCTTATCATATTTAATACATACTTCTTACCTTAGTTAATAAATTGATGCCATACTGATAAATAATATGTGTGCTACAGGGATTGAAATTAGCTATTCAAGACCTTCTTCCTTATGTAAAGTACAAAAATTGTGCAAGGCATATATATGTAAGCTGGAGAAAGAAATTTCGCTCACAAGCATTTAAAGGAGCATTTTGGGAGGCATAAATGGCTATACATCCTATAGCTTATAAAAGGGCAATGAGGGAGGTCAAAAGGTTATTAGTTAAATCACATGACAAGTTGGCAGATCAAGATCGAAAACTGTGGTCCAAAGTATTTTTTGAAACTCAATCAAAAATTGGCAGTGCGGAGAACAACTTGTCTGAGTGCTTTAACACTTGGATTATTAAGGTAAGATATATACCTGTTCTTCAAATGTTGACAGAAATCCATAATCAAAAAATGGTTAGGTTGCACCAGAAAAGAGATGCAATGATCAAGACTGAAGATTTGCTATGCTCTAGGATTAAAAAGAAACTGGATGTAGCAGTTTTGGAGTCTGCACACTGTGAAGCTGTATGGGATGGCTAGTCAAAATTTCAAGTAAGGGAAAGAGGAAAAGGAGGATACATAGTTGACCTAGAGTATAGAACTTGTGCATGTAGGGTTTGGGATTTAACAGAAATCCTCTATTCTCATGTGGTTAGAGCCATTCATTCCATATATGGAAACCTTTTAGAATATGTAGCTCACTGTTACACAATGGAGACTTATCTGAAAAACTATTCTCACGTCCTTGAAGTACTAAGTGGGGAAGACTTTTGGGATTTTACTAAATGTGATATCATGCTACCTCCATTTACGAAGAAAAAACTTAAAGGAAGACCACAACTTTTAAAAAGGAATAAGCAAGGGGAAGAGGAAAAAAATAACAACAAGGTGGTTAGAGTCTCGAGAAAAGGGAGAAAAATGCACTATACCTTATGCAAGGGAGAGGGTCACAACCGAGCCAAATATTCAAAGTACCCACAACAAAGGGTAAGTTAATTTAATTATATGCACATAATAGTATATAATTTCAGTAATATTAAGTCATTTTGTAATACATGCTGCTTTTCTAGGCTACTAGCATTGGAAAGGAAAAAGATAAGGTGAATAACAATGACAAGGGAAAATGAAAGGTGAATGACGATGACAAGAAAAAATAGAAAGTCATTAATTGTGGAACGGAACAACAAAAATATGTATTTGTAAGTATAATTTGGTAACTATATAATTTTTTTTAATGATAAGTTATTATATTTGGTAACTGGAGGTTAATGTAGCATTATATATTTGTTTTTATCGTATACTATGTACTGGAAATTAGATGTCAACTCCAATACTTGTAAGAAAGAAGAAGTCTTCACAAACCATTGTCCAAGGATGCACTCCACCTGCTTCTACACCACCAACCCAAGTGGATACAAGGAAAAGGTAGGCAACTGAACAAATTTCACAGAATTCAACCTACAGGCTATTTAATACACCAAGGAAGAAGGGTGGAGGGGTAGCCTAACAGTAGCATTTTAACTTATTTAAGTATTAATATTATGAATATCAAGACTTTTGGTATAAATTATGAAAACCTCTTTTGGTATAGTTTATGAAGATGGTCACTTTTGCTATAGCCTATGAAGACCACTTTTGGCCACTTTTAGAAATGGTCTGTATTTTTTGGTTAATGTTATAGAAAAGCTTGCCAAGTTATTTGGATTAGTGAAGCAAGTAATATAAGGGTTATAAAAGTTATTTACTATTGATTGACTGCTCAATTATATTTGTCTGATGGTTGATATTTATTGTACTTATTTGATGGTTAATTTGGGGATACTACTTTCAATTTTATCAAAGAAATACAAGGGTTGTGATGGTTATCATGCTTTTCTGTATTTCACGATGCTTGCTTGTCTGTTAGGGTTATTTACTGTTGCTTGTCTGATGGTTGATAGCAAACGCAAGCAGGATGTAAGTATAACAATAAACAAGTCATTGCAGGTGTATTTGTAACGACCCCGAAATTCGACCAACCTTATTACCTTAAATTCCATATTAATTAAACATTATTTTCTTTACGTCCAAATTTTGGTCTGTTAATAAATCTTTAATCACCTTAATTGATCCATTAATTGATTTTAAAATCATCAATTATCAAAATTCTCGTATAATTTTTTTTCTTTTTCTCAATCATTGTATTAAAGTATTTGGATATTCAAAATCCTTACATTTCGATCCTAGTCCCTGGATTGCAACATTTACTTTTTCTATCTATACCATTATCGTAAAACTCAATAAAGCTCAACATTCACAATTTAATATGGTTCACCTCCGTACAATTATTTCTTGATTCATAATCTTTAATTAGACATATCATAGTTTCTATCGTAACAATTATACTGAACTATTACTGTTCATACATTAAGGCTATCTATCCTATCCGGATCCAACATATATGTACATACAAAACACCAATGTAACCTTGACAAATTATCCACATTGCATTATAATATAAAAATATAATAATAACATTCACCACCTTCTATGATAATCCGTCTCTACATAATCTGATATTCTTGAAATTTATTTCTTTCCTGCAAAATGTATATTAAACAAGTAATGAGCACAACGGCTCAGCAAATCCAACAGTTAACACCTTTCATACTTCACGTAACACATACCTTAACATGCTTGGTGTGTGTCATACATCATGTGCTGTGCTTCTACTATAGCAATATATCTCACATTACCATGTAACACTATTAAATCATAATTTCTACACTTACACAATAATTTAATTGTACAAAGTACACATAGTTGTCATATTTTTCACAGATCACATAACACATAATTTATAGACATTTAAACAAGTATTAACATATCATAACATAAAACATTTAACATTAAAGGACTGAAGAACTTACCTCGGTCCGTAGTTTACTGATAGTCGTAACTCGAACAAAAACGTATTGCACGACCTATAATTATTTTAAATATAGTCAGTTACAACAACAACACGTCAGTTTAGGTTAATAACATATACCGTACATGTCAATTGACATGCCAAATATAACCTAAGATGTCCGTTCGCTTGTGCTTATTTTCATTTCTTTACAATTTACACTAACTTTTATTTATAAATTATATAATTTATTATATAATTTATATAATTACTTTCTTATTACATAATTTCCATTTTACACCAATACAATTTATAAAAAAAATTCTTCCAACCTTATTCAATTTAATCTTCTTATATAAATTATATAATTATTCCTATATAATTTATATAATTATTATTTTCCTCATATTTCACTTTAATTTTACTAACTTCCTCATTAACTTTTCATAAATTTCCAGATTAATTTAATTATTAATTCCTTAATTTTTCATAATTAATAACATTTACAATTATCAATTAAACATAAACACACACACACATATATACAAATGTATATATATACATATCTAATTCATACATTTCACCTTAACTCATAACATCATTTAAATATAATTTTCGTATTTCCATAATAATTTTTTTTTGTGCCTTTACAAGAAATTTCTCTTATTCTTCATAAATTGTTCTTAAACAATTTATTTACTTTTCAGTTATTTTAATTCAACGCTAATTATCACCATCTCTGTATAGATTTAATGTACTAATTAAATCTCACCAAATAACTTAAATCACATAAAATATCACAACTAATTTAAACAACCTTAATAATTCTGTTAATTAAATTCTTATTTAATTTTATTAAGGAAATCCAAAAATTCGGGTCCTCACATTCTTCCCCCCTTAACAGGATTCCGTTCTCGGAATCATAATTGTCATACGTAATTTATTTATAGCACCTTGCTATACTTTTATCTTGATGAATAACAACTAATTCCATAGTAATCATATTTTACCTCTTTAATATCCATAACTTACAGGAATAACACCATAATGGTCATAATAGTCATAACATGAAATTCTCAATTCACAATTTCTTTGATCACACTTACCCTTACCTAATCCACTTATTTCATACTCTCTATTCCACCTCATTTATACTATGCACATTCATCATTTTCTTCTTAATTCACATTCATAAATCTTCTTCACATTCCATAAATCATTCCTTTATACTTCTATCATTCAACACTAGATTTTATATACTAATATTTACTTAATTTATCACAATCCTTATTTGGAATCACTCTAAATATCCTGCGGTGTCACATTCACCCCTCTTTCAAAAATTTCGTCATCGAAATTTCTATGCATTGATATCTCATTCAATTGCAACATACCAAATTTCTTTGCCTTCATTCCACGTATCTTTCTTTCCTTTTTTTCTCATAGTCATTGCACATTGCAATTTTCTAATTCATCATATTTCATAATTTCTTTACTTCACCATTATTACTTTCATTATCACTCACATTTAAATACTACCCCATCCTACCATCCAATCTTCATAAGAGTAGAGGAATTCAAAATTTTTATTTTGGAAAACTTTCATGCTATGCTGAATGAACACATGTCCTGGTTAATAGTACTTCACTCCCAGAGTACCTCATACTGCAACCCACTAAAGTAATGAAATTTTCATAATAGTCTGAACATGATCCCAATTTAGCAGTATTTCACTCTCAGAGTACCTCATACTGCAAACCCTGACAGTGGATCAGTTTGTCATTAAAGTGATGAATGTTTCACCATACTGTGTCTTTCTATGCCAGGTGACCATTTGATCAACCTGCAATATTCTTAATCTTTTCGTTCATCTCAGCCTTCGAATTCATTCAAAAGTAATTTTATTAGATATAATTTTCAAAGGATATGAATTTAATAAATATATTTCAAAATTTGTCTAGCTGAATTAATAGCTCAGACTTACATTTCTTCAACGCTTGTCTAGCCAGATCAATTAGCATAAACTTTCTTTTAACAATTTATACCCCGCATAATTTTTTTAAAACATTCATCATGTCAAAACTTTTCAAAACGTCTAGCCGAGTCAAATGGCATTGACTTATAGCTTTGACATATCTTCATAAATCAAAATCATTTATAACTTCATGTTACCGCATCATTTTGACAGTAAGTTGAGAATTCCGTCGTTAATAATTCCTACACCATACTTTATGGTGTTGAATCATCTTATGACGAAATAGTACCGCACCGTCTCAACAACACGTTGAGCATTCCGTCATTCATCACATCTACACCGGGCTAAAATGTGCATGGATGATTATTTTGAAATACATTTTGATGTTAAAATATTTTTGTCTAGCCGAAACAAGTAGCATAGACATTTGTTTAAATCATTTAAAATTCATTTGTATTTTCAAAGCACATTCGTGCCAAATTAGCTTGAGGTCAAAAATTTCGAAGTCTAGCAAAGCTGGAAGAATGGGAATATCCTAAATTCCCTAACATTCACCTTCTGCTTCTTCATTTAATTACAAAATTTATTGCTAGGACCATTATTATATATCGTACTAAAGATTCCTAGCTACTCCAACATTTCTATACCCCTGTATAGTTCATCAAACTTACCACACATTATGAGTCCAGGAATTTACCACAAGAATATGAGTTTTAAAGCTTGTCCTAGCAATATGTAGTCTGAGAACATATCAAAGACTGTCCATATGCTGAGGGGCTCAAAACATACCATACACTTATGAGTCAGGGACTTACCATATGCATGAGTCTTAAGAACTCGTGCCTAAACTTAATATTATCTAATTATCAAAACTGCTAGCGCGACTCTAACATTTCAATGATTATCACATAGTAACTAAGTAAACACAAATCCCCTGCCCATACAAAGGATTGTGCAACTCAGTCACCACGTGAGTTCTCAATTGAAATTTCGTACCCAAACTTTCTGCCCCTTATCATAATATTTCTGTCATTCATGTCTCACCATTCTCTGAATTCTTCTTTTACTATTTTATAGTACCATATCTCTTTATAGCATCAGGCTATATCCTTTGAATTATTAAAAAAATCTCTCTGTTATTTTATAGTCTCATTGGATCCCATCATGATCTTGCTTTATAATCTATTCCTTACTTGCTTTCCTTATTTTGTGATCGTATCGTAGTACGATCCTCTTACTGCTCCTGATCATATTATTATGATCTCTTCCTATGCTTTTTGGATTACCTTGTCATTTTTTTTATTACTTGAATCAGGTGTTTCCTGATTTTCTTTGAGATTCATCTTTGAATTGTTTCAAATATTCTTTCAATTATGTTCTTAATTGAACTTATAAATTTTCTAAATTCATTACCTTCATTCAGATTTTTCTTAACATCTTTATCTTTTCCTTAAAATCTTATATCTTTCATATTTCCTTCACTTTAAACAATATCTGAGAACATTTTTCTCAACTTATATCTCTCCATTCTAATCCCCCCATGTTCATCAAACTTATCACGTATTTGGGCTCAGGAACTTACCATAATTATATGGTTTGAGGAGCTTGTCCTAGTCAGGCCATAGTCGCCATTCGCTGAGGGGCTCCACCATACAATCATGAGTCACGAGCTTACTATACGCTTGGGCCTTCAGAACACGCAACCACTTTATTCTTTAATAACCTTACACTTCCTTACTAAGGTTATAGTCTAAGGTATCATTTACCTAAGGTACCACTAGCTCTGATACCAACTGTAACGACCCCGAAATTCGACCAACCTTATTACCTTAAATTCCATATTGATTAAACATTATTTTCTTTACGTCCAAATTTTGGTCTGTTAATAAATCTTTAATCACCTTAATTGATCCATTAATTGATTTTAAAATCATCAATTATCAAAATTCTCGTATAATTTTTTTTCTTTTTCTCAATCATTGTATTAAAGTATTTGGATATTCAAAATCCTTACATTTCGATCCTAGTCCCTGGATTGCAACATTTACTTTTTCTATCTATACCATTATCGTAAAACTCAATAAAGCTCAACATTCACAATTTAATATGGTTCACCTCCGTACAATTATTTCTTGATTCATAATCTTTAATTAGACATATCATAGTTTCTATCGTAACAATTATACTGAACTATTACTGTTCATACATTAAGGCTATCTATCCTATCCGGATCCAACATATATGTACATACAAAACACCAATGTAACCTTGACAAATTATCCACATTGCATTATAATATAAAAATATAATAATAACATTCACCACCTTCTATGATAATCCGTCTCTACATAATCTGATATTCTTGAAATTTATTTCTTTCCTGCAAAATGTATATTAAACAAGTAATGAGCACAACGGCTCAGCAAATCCAACAGTTAACACCTTTCATACTTCACGTAACACATACCTTAACATGCTTGGTGTGTGTCATACATCATGTGCTGTGCTTCTACTATAGCAATATATCTCACATTACCATGTAACACTATTAAATCATAATTTCTACACTTACACAATAATTTAATTGTACAAAGTACACATAGTTGTCATATTTTTCACAGATCACATAACACATAATTTATAGACATTTAAACAAGTATTAACATATCATAACATAAAACATTTAACATTAAAGGACTGAAGAACTTACCTCGGTCCGTAGTTTACTGATAGTCGTAACTCGAACAAAAACGTATTGCACGACCTATAATTATTTTAAATATAGTCAATTACAACAACAACACGTTAGTTTAGGTTAATAACATATACCGTACATGTCAATTGACATGCCAAATATAACCTAAGATGTCCGTTCGTTTGTGCTTATTTTCATTTCTTTACAATTTACACTAACTTTTATTATATAAATTATATAATTTATTATATAATTTATATAAGTACTTTCTCATTACATAATTTCCATTTTACACCAATACAATTTATAAAAAAAGTTCTTCCAACCTTATTCAATTTAATCTTCTTATATAAATTATATAATTATTCCTATATAATTTATATAATTATTATTTTCCTCATATTTCACTTTAATTTCCTTATATAAATTATATAATTTATTATTATATAATTTATATATAATTACTTTTCTTCTTTATTAATTTTCAAACTTCCACCATAATTATTGATTAATTATATAATCAATATTTCTAATTTTACTAACTTCCTCATTAACTTTTCATAAATTTCCAGATTAATTTAATTATTAATTCCTTAATTTTTTATAATTAATAACATTTACAATTATCAATTAAACATAAACACACATATATATACAAATGTATATATATATACATATCTAATTCATACATTTCACCTTAACTCATAACATCATTTAAATATAATTTTCGTGTTTCCATAATAATTTTTTTTGTGCCTTTACAAGAAATTTATCTTATTCTTCATAAATTGTTCTTAAACAATTTATTTACTTTTTAATTATTTTAATTCAACGCCAATTATCACAATCTCTGTACAGATTTAATTTACCAATTAAATCTCACCACATAACTTAAATCACATAAAATATCATAACTAATTTAAACAACCTTAATAATTCTGTTAATTAAATTCTTATTTAGTTTTATTAAGGAAATCCGAAAATTCGGGTCCTCACAGTATTCATACTATGGTCTATTTTTTGACATGCTATATTCATTTCAAATACCCAACTCAAAAATGACCAAAGTGTATGAGATAAATGGTCTGCTCTTTCATTTCATTTCCTTCAATACATAAATAGAGCAACCATTACTCAGTTACAGTCATTAACATCTTTAGACAATTACCCTTCACAAATAATAAAACAAAAATATAAAAATAGTTGCCCAATGTTGTTTTATAGTACTATTATTAAAACAAAGACAAAAGTTAGCCATGATCAAATTAGAATAAGCCACATCTTCTTCAGTTTTGCAGTTGTTTAGAGATTCTCGATCTTCAATTCTTTCACCACTCTTGACTCACTTCTGTCCATAATCAAGCTAAGCCTCTGTATTTCTTCATTTGCAGCTATGAACTCATATCTCAATTTTTTTATAACTTCCCTTGATTTTTCAGTGAATGGAAGGTTACACTACTTGAAAAAATGACAATACATATTTTTATCCTACTCAACAATATAATAGAACAAGATTTGTGAGGGAAAATTAGAATTTTAGTGTATTTTCTAATTTTTATTTTCTAAAACTTAGTTAATTAACATACCTTGTATTTGCTACAACCCACGAATCTTCTACCTGGATCTAAGGTTACTTCTTCCCAAGCTTCCCACATAGGTGCAACGATCCCACAGCCGCAAACGATTGGATTTACTAACGATGAGTTGTGCTTTGAATCTGCTGATTTGGTCACCGATTTCCTTTTTTAAGACATCTCTACTCCATTTAAGGTACTCATCTCCTCTATACATAACTATGGCTATGGATTGTTACAATCAATTGCTTCAAATCAATTGGCTTAATTGATTCACCCTAGATTTTTCCCCAATATGATGTTTGTACAATCGATGGGGTGGTTAAAATAGGAAAATAGCCTTGTGAATGTCAGTTTACCTTGTATCTAGCTAGGATTTAACTGGGATGTGGCATTACACGTCAGTCTCTTGTTAAAATATTTAACGTCCCTGATGGAATTTTAAATTTTTGTAAGTAAAATGCAGTTCAGTGAGTTTACTATAAAGAAAAAAAGTTTAGTGATCCACTTGTAAGTTAGCCTATAGTACAGTGACTTTTCTACAATTAACCCTTCATCTTAAAATGCATATTTTCTTGTAATGGTCATGGATTTTTGAACAACCATGGCTACGACTTCAACTATATTTTTTATTTTTTATTTTTTCATAGATATTCACTTTTAACTAGGAGATTGATATGGTGCACAAGGGCAACTTTGAATTCTCCATAAGTGGCAGATATTCAGATTATGTCTTAATTGACATATAGGAAGATTTTGATTTTTTGAATGCACACATACAACTAATTCAATCTAAGCCAAAGCCTTGCAAAATATACAAACTTTATGACCATTATGAAACGTCCCGAGATCCCACCTTCCTTAATTAAGTCCAATTATATATGGATTACATAGTGATTAACTTAAAACCTTGTTAACCGAGACCCCGTGCGTTAAACTTTATACCTTTGACCTTTAAACCCATTGAGTTGACCTTAAATTTGGTCCATATTTTAAAAAAAAAAAAACTTATTTAACTTACATTCCTTACTAGTCTCAGGATCGCAACGTTCACGTTATCTTTTATTAAACTTAGGTCCGCATTTTATCAATTGTGACCTATGATATACAATTTCCATAATCAAATATATTTTTATGATTTAACATAATTTTTAAATAAAATTTCGCCATTAACTTTCTGTATATATGGCCTTGTCTATATGTATTCCTGTTCCTGTATGCTTATACCTGTTTACATTCATTAATTTATATCACACATATCATATCTACGTATTCCTGTAATACCCATACAAGTTTATCACATGTATCACCTTTTCACTATCCCTGGATAATATATACATGCACTAGTCATTCTCTGATAATACAAATTAGCAAATCATACATTCCTTTCTACTATCTAGGTTTAACATTTAAACTTGATTATTTACATAGCCTGCATTTATACAAATTTACATATATTTGCTTCACATGAATATTTCACAGACACATTTTACAAATCTCTTCAAGCATCTCCATGCATTCACATTCTTTACCTTAGCGTCACCGGAACCTCCGGCCTTCTTATATTTACTTGAAATGTTAGTTCATAGCAAGGGTGAGCACATAGGCTCAGCAAGTAATTCAGATAACACATTTCATGCTCACAGTTTATTTATGCGTTATGCCTCTACTTAATCATGTTATACATGAATGCCACGTATTACACTTAACAATTAAATCACATAGTTGCACGTAAGGCACATTTCAAATGTTTTACTAACACACAGTTCGCCTAGAACATAGCACCTTATAGTCTGAACACTTGCCTGTACCGCATTTATTTAGCTTAACCTTTTACCACCTCGTTTGGCCGTTCTATCCTTCTTCGCATCGGTTCGCTACATCGAGCGTTATCTGTAAACATACAATCTATATTTATCAATATAGGATCATTAACTTATATATACTAATAGACTTAATCCATAATACATGACTATCATCTCCATCACTTCATGTTTGATGTATTACACCTTATGTAGGTTTATAATACACCCTAACTTGCTTCCGACCTTTTCCATAACTTATAACATGTTTTGGCTTAGCTTTAGACATGTTATATTATGCCATTTGTCATTTCATTATAACTTAACACCCTTTAATTTAACCATAATTATTACTTTTAGGGTTTATATAACTCATTTCTATCATTCCATATCAAAATATAGCTTTTTGGAAGCTTAAAAAAATTTCAAATGAACAGTAACTCCGCCTCGGCGCCGCCAGAGCTCACTGGCCGCGGAATCTTCTCGGTCGATAAACAGTAACATGGCGCCGGGGCGCCACTTTTAGTACAAAACATGGCGCGGGGGCGCCATGTTCAAAATCTGGAAATCTGATTTTTGCACTACCTTTGCCGATTTTTAATTTCTTCATCTTAACTCCAATTGAGCTGAAATTTGGACCACATCTAGACCTTACTACCTAGTATTTTACAAAAATACTACTTGCCACATTTGGCTTCTTAAAAGTAGAGATACACTATACACTAGCCCCTAGGAGGCCTGTTCAGAACTTTTCCAGACTTAGAAAAATTTTCAACTTCAAAACCAACTTTTTACCAACTTTGTGATTTTTGGCCATAAGTTTTAAAACTCAATTCTAACACTTGACATAGTTCACATAGGTCATAAATGACGTGTCCCAACTTTCAAAACCATAAAATTTCGCACGAGGCGACTTTTGTCCGTTAAACTCCATTTCGATTCGAAACGATCGATTTCGATCGTTCGAATCGCCATTTCACTCAATTTTCATTCCGTTAACTTCCAAAATAACCTAGGCACGTGTATTAACATAAACATGACTCATTTGATTTCATTTCACTTTTAAATCCTCAAAATTGCCAAAAATCACCTATGGCTTGGATTTTCATCAAAATTCTCAAACCTTTTTAACTTGAATACTTAACCTCAACTTAATTCCTTAACTCAAACACACCTCATAGGCAATCACATATACTTCTTACTACTTTGTATCATCACATAGCTTCTACATGCACGTTCTAAAGCACTTTACAGATTAATATGAAATCTATACAAAAAGTATAGCCTAATATTCACTTTACTTAACCAAGTCATGCTTTTCTTTCATTCATAATTCTTTGAAGCTTTCTAGCATACTAATATTCATGAATTAAACATGTTCATACCTTCTAACTAGGTTTTCATCATTTCTAGCCATATATGACGCATAATTGACTCATAAACCATAATTCCTAGCTTGAGTTCATACATGAAAAATATATCACATTTGTTAATGTCTTTTCCAAGCTTAGGGTTTCAACAATAATCACATATATAACATGTAACTAACATAACTCATACAATCAAGCCATGTACCCCAAAGATACATGCATGGCCATCCTTATTCTTGAATTTAACTCATAAACATCAAACTTTGTAACAAGAGCATGGTTATACCTTCTTGTATGCCAAACTTCTTTACATATCTAGCATCCTCTTGATGAGTACATCACTTTTCCTTCTTGCATCATGGCCATTCTAGCATCCTAGCTAATAGATTCCTAGCTTTTCTCCTTCTTCATATGGCTTTCTCTCATTTTCTCTCTCTTAGGGCTTGATTTCCAGCAAAGTGCTGGAAAATGAAGATAGCATGCTTGCTTTATAAGGTTAAATAAGGCTTAACTAAGCTTGGTTAAGCAAATAACCATAGTTAACACTTTCAAGGGCGTTTTGGTCATTTCACATGTTAAGTGAGGGGCATTCTTGTCATTTTGCCACTTGGGACACATAAGTCATTATTCAATTTGTCAAGGGTATTTTGGTCATTTGACCCTTTAGGACACAATGGTAATTATTTAATTTGTTGAGGGGCATTTTGGTAATTTATCAAATTGACTAAACTTTCATTTCTTGCAACTTTCCCCCTCATAACTAAACTTTCATACATTTTCCCCCTCCATTCATTCTTTGCTCATTTCTTATCCAAATCAAACCCTTTTTAATCCAAATTTGCTCCATCATGCTTAAATTTTATTTCTTCATCAAATAGTGTCCAATTGGTTTGTCCCAAATTACTTGTCACACTTGAAAACTTGAATTTCTTTAATAACTCCTTAACTTGTAATATTTGCCACAATTGTATATTATTTCGTTTTCAAACCTTCTCGGTTCCTTATCTAATCAAATTAAATTCCAACATCCCAATAAAATCGACTTGCTCACTTATTCATAAATCGCTTCCTCGATAAACGAATCTTGACCGGATTACCAAATTCGTCGTCCTTAATTCCTTTAAACTCATTTTGCCGCTTTACTACTTTTGCGTCGCTTTACTTATTTTCACTTCACATATAACGCCAATTCTCACCATCCTTGCATCTATCATGATCTCTACTCATTCTCGGGGTATTACATTCTGTATTCACGAATCGAATTATCGACTATCTTATAACCATCAATTAACATAATTTCATAATAACTTTCAAATATCCATATATCATTCCTTTAATATCCCGTTAATTCCTAATATGTCGGTTAGGTTAAACGGTTACTTCTTCTTGTACACACTGCCTTATCTTAGTCTTCCATTTCTGACCCCTCGCCTCTCTAGGCCCATTCCTTAATCTCATTTTTAATTCTCATAACTTACGATCAATTTACATATTATTTCTTCATTTCCAATATTGTCTAGCTTTCTATAATCAATCACATATACATATACACATATACCTGTATTAAATCTATAATCCTGCTGACACATAATATCGTGTCTTACAATAATTCTTCCCAAGTTACCTTATTATAGATATTACAATAACTCATTTAGCTCAAATCCATTACATAACCGTCAAAATTCATTTTCTTTATAATTTCTCATTTTCCTAATTCTCTGGCTTAATTCATCTCTCTATATTCGACCACATAGGTCACATTCATCAAATTTATCACTTGCTAAATCAACTTAATCACATAATAATCTCATTTAATCATTTTAACTAGGTTTTGTTTTATAACCTTCACTTAATTATCCATAATCCTTATTTACAATTTCTGAAAAATCCTGGGGTGTCACACATTACAACTTGAATATTACTATTGGCGATGGATATTTATAAAATTGATATTTTTCTTCTTTTTTTCTTTAAAACTCAAAAACAAAAGAAACGATTTTTTTAAGTTTTCTATTATTTATTATAAAAAACATAGAAAAATGAAAACTTTTTAAGTTTTTTATATTTTTATTTTCTGTTATAATTAATTTTTCAATTCTTTTCCTTTCCGTCCAGAACTCAGAAACAAAGTGTTAAGAGTAAGAGATAATCTACTAGAAGATCATGTGGAAGACCTTCAACAATTCACTTTGAGGAGTATCAAACTCCATTAATAAAATTTAAATTTTTACACAAACTTCTGTTCATCTTTTACTTCATACAAACCAAATAAATATATAATCAGTATATATAAGAGACCTATAATACCAGGAGAGGATCCCGTTCATGGCCAATTTAGGCAATTGCCTACATTGGCATATATATATATATCTCTGTGTGTGTGTGTGTGTGTACGTAGGCACACTTAGAAGGGGGTTGAATAAGAGTGTGTGGGTCAACAGTGTCCAATTTTTACAAATTATTAAAATAGTTTATAATGCAGTCTGCTAGATTATAAAAATCGTTAACTGAATCAGGAATATAATCTGCTGGATATGAAATAGGTTACTGTATAAAAGATTTAATCTGCTAGATATGGAAACAACTTACTGCATAATGAATTTAGTCTACTGGATTTGAAAACAGTTTATTGTGTTAATGATTTATTATGTAGAAGATGAAAGTAGTTTGCTGAGTTATAAATTCTACAATGCAATGAGCCTTTTAGTGAACTGTTAAGAATCTATTATTGCTTTTATGTATTATGAGTATTAAAATATGCAACAAGATGATATATCAAGCAACCACATGAATACCAAGAATTTTTACGTGATTTGACCCTTAACCTCTAGTCTAATGGCTTAATCTACCTCCAGTGCCAATTGGTATTGGTGACTCCTTTTATTAATTAACTTTAAATCACACTTTTACAATTCAAAATTCCAACCTTGAGGATCTATCTCCCTTGAGCACTTATGCTCCCCTTGTGTAAACCAATGCACCATTTGAGTACACTTACTCACAAAGCTTCTAAGCTCACTTGAAATTTAATTGTAAAATAATCTAACCCAAACCGGATTAGACAACAAATAAGATAAACAAATAATTATACAATCACTATGATTAAAGCAAGAGAGATAAATCAATTCAAGGCTCAAAAACATATATGCAATGATCAAGTATGAGAGTAATAGATATCAACAATATAACACACTGTTTTGATGCTGAAAATTGAAACGAGTTACTTCGATTTATGGTTTTTCAGCAGTGCAAGACTCCACTGAAAAATAGCAGCACTTTTAACCGAATGGGTGAAGTTTATAACAGAATATAAAGCTTGTATGTTCTGTGAATTATTTTCTATTCAATGTATATGTCTGACTAACGAGGTTATCGCTAGGGAAGGAGATGATATATTATATATAAAAACTTTACTAGCCGTTACAGGTACATATATAGCAAGTTACTAATATAATCAATTATATTAAGCATGATTTATGCAATCCAGCAAAGTTTTAACCATTTGTCCTTAATTTATTAAGGAACCAAAACACGATTCAAGGATATTATCGAATCACTTCAATCGATAACAGATTCACGGTGATAATCTTACTGTCAGGTTTTGACTTATATGGTAACCAACTTAGATTCTAGGTCACATCAGTTAGGAGCAAATTACAATTTGATTAACTCTAATTTTAGTTCCATATTCAGTTCCCATAATTAATTACCATGATTGATTACAAATAGATTCAGCTAACTTAATTATGGAAAGTACCAATCAATTTATTCAATCGGAAAGATTAATTATAACCAATTATAACTTATATGGAAATGTTAATAAATCAATTAGATTTTATTCAAAAATAGATTTTATGTTAGAAGGAAACTGTAATTATACTTCAAAAATCCGTTTTATCTTTTAGCTTCAAAATCGTGAATAGTAGTTTCCTTTTAGAAAAGGCTTTGAAAAATTCAAAATAAATTTTCATGTATGCAAAGCAATCTAAGAGCTTTGATTGAAGTAAATCTCTAGCTAAGATCTTACATTGATTCCAAAGAGACTCGATTTGAAATCTGTCAAGTTTTAAGAAATCTGTAGACTTGATCCAGCTTGGTTATATAGCCTGTTGTATGACAATTACTGGGCTGAGTTTATCCAGTCTTGTTTACAGGTTGCTGTAGTGATACCTCTTTGTTCTGCTTAATCCTGCTCAGTTCACAACTTGCTATTATGACGCCCACAAATTCGGGTTATCTCAACCTCGTATTCAGTGCTCACGATCAAATACATACATCACCTCTAAACAACATATATTACTAAATGCGGAACAAATAAACATAAGTTATTCATTACAAAAGGTTTACTATGGTCCCAAGGTCTCAACCTTAATAAAATACATCATGACGATCCTATTAATACAAACAGAGTTCCATGAATTACAAAATAGAAATAGAAATATTGAAACTATTCTTAAAGCTTGCCCTTGCCTTTGTCCTTCTTGGAGTGCTTAGGCCTAACTGCAATTAGTTCATGATATATATAGCAAGAGTAAGCAACTAATATGCTCAGCAAGTTTAAAATAAATAATACAGACATATCATGAATAACTACGAATAATGAGAATGCTTAACATTTTATAGAAGTTGATGAAATAACTGAATAAGATAATCAAAATTCAAACGAAGGAATGAAAGATGATTGTTTACTACTGAGTGGTCCAACTGACCATGAACATTTCCAAGAAATCAATATTTTGATTTATCCTTTTATAAATCAGTTTGTACTTAAGGGGATCAGCCCCTCGTACATCATGTGTATGCATAACAGTAAACTCTAATTGTGTCGAACAATGACACTTATAATTCCCAATTTAGGGCGTGTTCTCTCAGAACAAGACTTCCGCACCAATCAATTGGTTTGGAATAACTTTTAAAAATATTTATTTTATATGTCTACCCGAAACAAATGGCGTAGACCAATTCTTGAATAGTTCATGAAATAAAGAACTTTAAATAATTTACTTGTCTAATGATAGAACATAGATTTCAAATACACCAACGTACGAATGTTAATACTTGCATTTACATGGAATAATTAACGATAATCAAACCATTAACATGCTCAAAAATAATAGCTCGAGTTTGAGTTAGGAAACTTGCCTTAGTCGTAGTCTACAGCTTACACGACTTAAATTATAGTCCTTGAAAGACCTAGTATTAAATAAGTTGATCTATCAATTAGTAACGCACATAGGATATCATGTATCACTATTTAAATATGCTACCACGTAAGCACATAATTCCCTATGTAGCACTACGCAGATCATAAGACAATAATATTACACTTAGATAATATTTTAATTACCAAATGATATTATCATAATATTAATAATATCAAATTCACTTACTAATGTTATCAGTTAATTTATAATATCTTAATCGCTCCCTATTATTATTACATTAGTAATAATGTTAAACCATGTATTGTTATCATTCATCATTTAATAATAACTTAATCAATTCCCATTACTATTAACACTCTTTAATAATAATTTAATCATTTATTATTATTATTAAATAATAATTTAATCTCCATTAATTGTAATTAAATTAATTACTCGTGCTTATTATTTATTCTTAAATTAATAAGTACTTAATATGCAATTTTAATTCTCCTTTAATTACCATTTAATGTTAATTAAATAATAATTAATAGTTTAATTATCCTTACATATTATTTAATTTCAATTAAATAATAAATAATTAGTTGGTTTACTTTTAATCTCCTTTAATTATTATTTAGTTTTAATTAACTAATAATTAATTAATTATTTTTCCTTACTTATTATTTAATATTAATTAAATAACAAATAATTAGTTTATCTCCTATAATTATTATCTAATATTAATTAAATAATAATTAATTAATTATTTATCCTTACTTATTATTTAATATTAATTAAATATTAAATAATTAGTTTATTATCTTTAATTATTATTTATTATTAATTAAATAATAATTAATTATTTATCCTCACTTAAAACTTCTTTAATTACTATTTAATATTAATTAAATAATAATTAATCAATTATTATCCTTACTTATTATTTAATATTAATTAAAGAATAAATAATTAACTTTTTAACTTAGAACTCCTTTAATTATTTATCTAATATTAATTAAATAGTAATTAATTAATTTTTTTCCTTACTTATTATTTAATATTAATTACATAATAAATAAGTACTTTATTAACTTTAATGTATACTAATAAATAGCTAAATGATAATTAATTACCCAATTTTCTTTATATATTATTTTATATTACTTAAATAATATGTAAAGAGTCCTACTATCATTTATTAGCAATTAATAATAATTTCATATTATTATTATTAATTTAGTAAGGTTTAATTAATCGTTAATTCTAATAAATGCCAACTGACCCAAAAATTCAAATTTTATATTTTTATAATATTCTTTGTTAAATTATAAACATTTTCTCTTTTGAAATCAACTCAAGAACCGGCCCATAAGGATCCAAACCGGCTCCACCCAAGAAAATGGAAAATCGGAAAAAAACCGAACCGCAAAAATAGGCAGATTATTTTTGGCCATTTTCGGATTTGGAGTCTTCTACGAAAACTTGAATATTTTGAGTTTTCTAACTCAGATGGAGCTCTACTAAGTATTGATGGAATCGTGACTTCTCGAAATACGATTTTCAAGTCTCAAACACCATTTTTGGATAAGTTTTGATTTCGAAAATTTGGCTTAAAGTGGACAGTTCGTGCACACCCCTAAACAATGAGGTGTTCTTGCTCAAAAATGCATATCTTACTCATTTTAAAACATTTTTAAGTGATTCCAAAGGGGTTTTTCTCTTAACTAACATATCTAGCAACCCAAGTAACAAAATCACACAAATGGTTAGTGGGTTTCAAAATGACACGTTATGTTCAAACGTTCAATTTTTGGCTCGTCGGTAAAAATCATTTTGGAGACTTTGGCCAATCTTTTTGTCATAGATGCATAGAAATACTTGATCTAACCATATAAAACCCTATATACACATGTCTAGCATATATCTAGATATTAAGATCTTGAAAATTTGGCTTTCTTCATAAAAATTACATAAAGCACACAAGGGGTTCCAAAACTAGGGTTTTAGGATGTTTTATACCTCTTGCTCTTAGATGCACGTTTCCTTTGCTTTTCGAAGTGATTTATGAAGCTAGATGACATCCACACCTTCCTTTGATGCTGCCCTGAGCCTCTAGTATGGGGTTTCTTGGTTTGTTTTGGTTGGTAGCTCTCAAGAATGGAAGGAAATGAAAATATACTTGCACTTTTCTCTCTATACTTAAGAACTCTCAAAATGACCAACTATAGCTATCTTGGTGAATGGTCTTATTTATAGGGAAATGGTAAGTGAGCTTAGCTCCCTTAATTAACCAACACATAGTTGATTAAGTCACTAATTAAGTCAAGAACAAGATCCACTTCTTGGGGAGATTTGATGTTTGCATTGGGAAGGCTTTGTATGGGAGTAAATTAAGGAGATTGGAGCTTTAAACCAATTTGATTTTCCCCCAATATTGGCCGGCACTTTCACTCCCAAAATCCCACAATTTTGATTTATTTTTAATTGTTATAATGCAATATATACATATATATATGTATATACCAACTTGTAAACACTTTGACCAAATATTTGACTTGGTGTTGGGCTAGGTTTTTGGGCTAGTTAATTAATTCTCTTGGGCTACTTGATTCTGTGACGTCCCCAAATTCGGGTCTCAATTACCCGGATCTGGTCATCACGATCCAATACAAACATCCACCTCTAAACAACATACAATAACTAAATGCGGAATAATAAACATATGTTGTTCAATCAAAAGGTGTTACTAGTCCCAAGATACGATAACCTTACATAAAAGTACACAAATGCCTTTAATAAAGTATTTAGGGTTTATATTACATAATAAGTAATTTAGTTAAGTAAAAGGCTGCATCCTGAAGTCTATCACTTCATCTTTCCCTTACCCTTGTTCTTCCTAGAAGTCTCGGGTTGCACTGCAATAAGGTTTCATGATATAGCAAGGGTGAGCAACTAGTTTGCTCAACAAGTTTAAGTAACAACAAGAAACAATATATCATGAATGAAAGATAATAGTTTAACAATTCAATAATATGAATAACATAAGTAGGAATAAAGATTTGCTTTTAGAATCAAGATAGTCAAATAGACTATGAACTATAAATATCCACTGGAGTCAATAGCAGGTTGACCCAATGGTTACTACCAGAAATATGTACCCGAGGGATCAACCTCAGTACAATATGTGTATGCGTAACATTTAATTTTCATTTTTTGTACCTGATATTAGATACAGGGTATGTGACACCCCAGGATTTAACATGAATTTTAAATGAGGATTATGATTAATTAAGTAAAGGTTAATAGTTAAAACCTAGCTTGAATGACATTAAGTAATAAGGAGAGATTAAATAAGAATTATTATTTAATCAATGTGTTATATATGACCCATTTGTTTTGGCTAGACCATTCTGCTAAAGAAATTAGTAAATGTTTTCAGAAACCAGAAAATGGATAAAGCAAAATGTTTTTCAAGGCTGAGGTGAACAAACCTAAAAAGGGGATATGGTACAGGGGTTGGTTAACACGGTTCAACCCAAAGGAAAAGGAAAAATGTTGTGCACAACAAAACAGGGTACGATAGACTGATCACCTAGCGTACCAAGAGCACCTAGCGTACCAAGAGGCCAAAGGTCATAAAATGGCGTGGTTGCGCCGAATTAAATCTAAAGGGCGTGGTTGCACCGAATTAAATTTGAATGGCGTGGTTGCGCCGTAACTCATGTTCCTGGTCTTTATGACCTATGGGTATTGCAGTCTTGGTGACTGTTAATATTCTTAACGTTTTCATGGTTAAATGACCCTTGGGTATTGCAGTCTTTGTGACTGTTAATATTCTTAACGTGTTCATTGGTCTTTAAGACCCCTCAACAAAAGCAAAAGTTATGTTTTGAAAGCAAAAGTTTTATGAAAAGTTTTATGAAAAAGCTATTCTTATTTATTCATACTGCTTCACAGTTATTGAATAATTGTGAAGATTCCTGAAAGATATTCTAATCTTCTAGAATGAAATGTTAGAAAGGGCTAAGATGGGTAGAGAGAGAAGATGATGTAAAAGTTAGTTGAAAACCTAATTATGTTGATGGAATGTAAAGAAATATGAAAGTTGCAAATGAGCATGATATGAGTACACAACAATTTCGAGGACGAAATTTTTTAAAGGAGGGGTGAATGTGACACCCCAGGATTTAACATGAATTTTAAATGAGGATTATGATTAATTAAGTAAAGGTTAATAGTTAAAACCTAGCTTGAATGACATTAAGTAATAAGGAGAGATTAAATAAGAATTATTATTTAATCAATGTGTTATATATGACCTATGTGGTAGGTTGAATGTATGTCTATATGTATATTTGGCAAGATATATATAGAAGGAATTAAAGTTTAGAAATGATGGAAATAAGAAATTTATATGTGAATTGAGCCTTTAGTTATGAATGTTAGCAGCAAGATTAATGAATAAGCCTGGAAAGGCAATGATATGAGAATAACAAGGCAAAGTATGTATGTAGGTGCAAAGAATAAGAAACTGTATGATCTAATCGGTTTATTGAGGAATATTAAGGATTTGATATGTGAATAGTTGAAGTTTACCAAAGAATGAATATATATATATATATATATATATTGGATTAAAATAAGATAATTTTGTATATGATGTATAAATACAAAATGTGATACCCTGAAAGTACGTAGAAGGAATGTAGATAGTATGTGTGTTGAGAATTAGCATATGTGTGTAAAGTAAACGAATCAATGGACGTTAACGTTGAAATTATAACATTACGAATTTAAAGGAAAATGATAATGGTGAATTTTGATAATTTGATCGAGGTTCGCTTCTCGAGAAAGCGTTTTATGGAAAAGGTGAGTAAAACGACTATTTAAAATGTTGAAAATTGGAATTTATTTATTGAGGAATCAAAAGGTTCATAGAAATTAGAATTTAAGGAATAGTATGAAATTTGGCAATTTTGTGAATTATTAATATTAAGGAAATTCGATGCTCAAAGTGTGACTTATGGGACAAACCAATTATGGACTATGTAATGATGTGATGAAATTCAAACACAATGAAACAAGTTTGGATCAAAATGGACTTGAAATGGATTGAAAATGAATTAGTTAAGATTTATTTGAGAATTTAATTCTCTAGATAATATGGCAAATGAACATAATGCCCTTGATAATTTGGAAAATGACCTTGGTATCTTTTTTTAGGAAATGTCTAAAATGCCATTGTAAATGCATGTGAAATGTCCTAAGTGTCCCTAACTAGGCTTAAGTTAACTTAACCACTATGGCTAAGTGTTGGAGAGTTATATATGTAAATATGTATGTAACACGCAACAAATTATCAGCATTATTTCTTCTTCCCTTCGAAGTTGCTAGAAAGTGAGAGAAAGAGAGAAAAGCAAGGAGAAAAAGCCATGGAAGCCATGAAGAATGCTTGAAATCCGTGAGCTAGGAAGCTTATATGGTCATAGAGCAAGAAGGAAAAATGATGTACTCATCAAGACAAAGCTTTCTATGTAAAAGAGTTAGCCATACAAGGGGGTATAGTTATGTTCAAGCTTTTGAACTTTATGTTTATGTTGTTAAATCCAAGAATAAGGGTAGCCATGCATGAATTAGTTGCTAGATGTAAGGTTTATGTAATTTATGTTTGTTTATGATGAAACCCTAAGCATAAGAGTTAGTAGAACAAAGGTGATGCATGTTTTCAAGTTTAAAAACCATGAATTATTGGTTGGTCATGAGTTGTATGTTGGAAATTTTGATGAACATATAGTTCAAAGGCATTGGTCATGTATGAAGCATGAGAAATTTCATGCAAGAAAGCTTCAAAGAATTATAATGGAAAAGAAGCATGTTTTATTAAGAAAAATGGAATATGGAGTTAGGATTTATAGATGATTATGTGTTATATGTAGCTAAAGGTAATGAAAACCTAGAATAGAAGGTTTATCTTGAAGAAATCATGTGTGTGTTCATGTTAAAATAGCTTATAAGATGCGTTGAAGGTTGAAAGGTATGTTTCATATGAAAAGTTTGAATATTAGGCTATACTTTTTGTGTAGACAACGTAATAATCTGTAAAGTGCACTGGAATGTGCATATGGAAGTTATATGGACCTATGAAATCGTTAAATATGTATATGATTGCCTATGTGGTGCATAGAGTCAAGAGTTGTAATGGAGGTTAAGTTTTGGAAATGAAAATTTTGGAAAAGTTAGTGAAAATCCAACAAAAAGGTGATTTTTGACAAATTTGAGGAATTAAAGGTGAAATGAGGCCAAACACTTAAGTTTTATGATATTACACATGTTATAATCGATTTGGTAATAAACAGATTTCAATTCGAACGAAAAGGTGATTCGAACGATCGAAATTGATCATTTCGAATCGAAACGGACTTTTACAGACAATTCTCGCCTCGTGCGAAATTTTATGGTTTTAAAAGTTGGGACATGTCATTTATGACCGATGTGAATTATGTCAAGTGTTAGAATTGAGTTTTAAAGCTTATGGCCAAAAATCACAAAGTTGGTAAAAAGTTGGTTTTGAGTTGAAATTTTTTCTAAGTGTTGGAAATGTGTTGAACAGCCCTCCTAAGGGCTAGTGTATCTTTGATTTTAAAGAGCCAAATGAGACAAATGAAAATTTTATAAAATACTATGGTATGAGGTATACATGTGTACCAAATTTGGTGTCAATTGGATGTATGGTTAAAGAATTAAAAATCAGCAAAGCAGGAGAGAAAATCAAAATTTCAGATTTCTGGGCCACGGCCGGGGCCAAATTTTGGTGGGCAAACCGCGACTGGGGCTAAATTTGGCTGAGAGGTTTTGGCCGGGGCCATGGATTCTAGGCCAAAAAGCCGGCCGGGGCCATGTGTAGCAGACTTTAAAAAAATGATATTTTTGACCCAAAATGATATATTTTGATACTAAATGATGGAGATAAGTTATGTAAACCCTAGATTGATAAAAATGGACTATGCGAAGAGTGTTGTGGTATAATGAGATAATGAATGGCATAATATAACATGCCTAAAGCTAAGCCAAGTCATGATATAAGTTATGAACAAGGTTGGGAACGAGCTAGGATGTATTATTAACCTACATAGGGTATAATACATCACATGTAAAATGATTAGAGACGAATGGTCCTGTAATTATGAGTTAAGTTTGTTAAGTTATATTAAGTTATGATCTTATAATGATGAATATAGATTGTATGTTTACAGATAAGGCCCGAAGTAGCAGTCCGATATAAGGAAGGAATAGAACGGCCGAGTGAGGCAATAAAGGTTAAGTTTAAATAAAGCATACAAGCAAGTTCTTCAGATCTAAGTATAGTAGATATTCTATGTGAAACTACGTGATAGAAATGAGTTGAAATGTGCCTATGTGCAACTATGTGATTTATTTTCTACATGACTTATGTGACTTTAAGCATTGTATGATAAGATAAAGGATGCATGACACATATATTAAATTGATAGCATGCAAGGTGTTAGCTGATTAACTTGCTGAGCTTTATGCTCATTCTTGCTATAAACTAACATTTCAGGGAAGATACAAGAAGGCCGAAGGTTCCGGTGCAGCTAAGGTAAAGGAAGGTGAATAAATGGATCAGCATGAGGACAATTATTATGTTTATTTGTGTAATGTGCGAATAAGTCCAATAAATGTAAACCTACAAGTGTAATAAGGATTATATGATATGTAAATTCATAGCAATGAGTATGTATGTATGTATTAGTCAGAGTAAGATCGTGATGATGTATGGTTATGATATTATTGTAAGCCGAGTCTAATATATTATAGAACTCGCAGGTATAGCACAGAGTTATGAATTGGGTTATGTATGATATTGATGTATGTAAACAGGTATATATGAATGTGATCAGGTACATAACGGGTATATTTAGACAGGGCCATATATATGAATAGTTCATGGCAAAAATTTTATCTACAGGTTATGTAAATCATGATATGTATATGATTCGATAAATGAAATAGACTCGGTCACAATTGGTAATTGTTTGACCTAAGTTTAATGAAAGGTAAATGAACGTCGCGATCCTGAGACAGGTTTAAGGAATGTAAGTTAAATAAGTTTTAAGAAAAAAAAATATGGACCGAATTTATGGTCACAAGAAAGGTTTTAAATGTTAAAGGTTATATTTAACGCACAAGATACCAGTTAGTATGGTTTATAGTTAATAATTCTGATATTCAGAGATTATGGACTTAATTAAGGAAGGTGGGATCTCGGGGCGTTACAGGGTACTCCCCTATAATAAATGGGTGTTCATAATAGTCTAAGAATCTGCATCTTCAATGATTTGGATAGCTTTTAAATTTTTTAACATAAATGTCTAGCCGAACAATGGCTTAGACCTAATTTGAATAGTTCTTTAAACAGTAGAACATTAAATAAGGTACAAGTCAAAGATTGTACAAGATCAAGTGCACCAAGTGCGAATAACAATAATATCGATGTGGAATAATTGTAAAGTAATTTAAACCGCTGAAAACATGCTTAGAATTATAATTCAAGCTTAAATAAATAACTTGCTCAATGAAATGAGTTTAGAGATAAGGAATTTGCCTGTCTGCTCAGCTACAATTAATGTCTAGCTTTAACTAACTGGCTTTGAAAGACCTAATCATTAATAAAGTTGGTCTAATAATTAGTACGTCGTATTTGCACAACTATACGCTCACTAAGGAACTTATCTACCACACATAAGTACTAACACATAATTTACATCAGTCAAAACAATATTATTAACCTTATAGACCCTTAATCAAATTAGGTTAATAATTTAATAAGTTAAAAAATATTTTTCTTAAGTGTTGGACACTTATTAAACCCTTAAACAACTTATTACAATTTTTTAATTAAAGCATAATTAAATTCAAATTATTTTATTAACTCAATCTCTATTTAATTACTATTTAATCTTGATTAAATAGAAATTAATTAATTAATTTTAGTTATTATTTAAAATAAATAATAACTAGTTGTACTTACTTACTATTTAATAACAATTAAATAATAAATAATTATTGATTTAATTTTAACATTCTTTAATTTAATATTAATCAACTAATAATTAACTAAGTAATTAACCTCACTTATTATTTAATTTAAGGAAATGAAATAATAGTTTACTAATTTTAATCCTCTTTAATTATTATTTAATGTTAATTAAATAATAATTAATTATTTAATTAATTTTAATTATTATTTAAGGTTAAATAATAATCAATTTATTTATCCTTATTTATTATTTAAATTAAATAATAAATTATTAATTTAATAACTTAATTTTCATTAATCATTATTTAATGCTAGTTAAATAATAATTAATTACTTAATTATCCTTATTTATTATTTAATAATATTTAAATAATAAATAATTAATTTATAAAATTTTATCTCTCTTTAATTATTATTTAATAGGAATTAAGTAATAATTGCTAATTTATCACCTTTATTTATTATTAACATTTTAAATAATAAGTAATTAATGAAGTTTTTATTTATTTAACTTAACCATGATTTAGCTCACTAGATAAATATTTAAAATATTTAAATATTAGACTTAATGAAAAATATCATCCCAAATATCATTTTTGTATTATTATTATTTTTGTTATAATTTTAAATTAATTTTTAAACATTAAAATTAATTAAATTATCCAGAATGACAAACTTGTAATTTTATCGGAATTTGGTTCCCGCGCATTGTGCGAGCCTAACACCAAGAGGGCCCAAAAGGGTGCCGTTTTGAGGAACCCGCAGCCGGCTTCCGCTCGTAACACGCGGAGTAACTTTTCCTTATGTCAAACGACGCTGTTTTGGCTCCGCGTCCGTCGGCTAAAATGTCTGCGCGCATTGCGCGGCCAACTCTAATTTTTCCCCACTAGCAGATTAGCTATAGTGTTCCGAAAATACCCACTTAATAAAAATTATGCCTTCAAGTAAGCTTTAACTCCTCAATAAAAATCCAAAAAAATTAACAATCACTTAATATCAATTTATAACATGAAAATTTAATTTTCCATGATTTAATACCATTTTTTTCATAAAAATTATTATATCACATAAACTACTACAAATCATAACTTTTTGTGTAGAACTCCATTTTGAGAGATTCAAACTTTGTTTTTCTCATGATTTAATGTTCTATAATATTAGAACACTAAATCTAAATTTTATAAAAAATATTTTCGGTCATTATTTTGAGACTTGTTTATACACTACCAAACACATGTTTTTAGTATACAAAATATACCAAAATACAAACAAAGCATATTAAACTCAAGCATGACATAAATATTACTAATACACATTACTAACTATACTAACTAGTTTATACTAACATGATGATTTATTTAATTTAAAAATAAAGCTACATTTAAAATAACCATTACCTTGATTTAATTACTATTTTCCTTTTTCTTCCAAAATAGGTGGTGAGGTTTGAAGGCATGAACAAAATGAACTCCTCCTCTTTCCTTATCCTTGCTCTCTCAAATATTTTGCTCTCACTAAAATTTTCTCTCCACTCGCTCTTTTGGACTTAGAAAAACAAAGTGAAGTGCAATGTCTACAATTTTAAGTATACTTGAAAAATAATAGATACACATAATATATCTAATAATCTAGACCATCATATGCTAGTTATTGGATACTTACACAAGCTAAACACATTAGGTGAAAAGATGGATGATGTCCATGTACTATAAAAAACCAAACAAGCAACCATTAAATAAATAAATGAAAAATAAAATAAAAAACACATTTCACTCCCTCTCTCATGACCTACACGGCTGATGGAGCATTTCATGTCCCAAAATAAATGCCATATGCTCACTTTTTAATAAATAATAAACAACTACACATTAAATTCCAAGTGGGCTAGGTTTTGGACTTCTTTTTAAATCAATTTGGGCTCACTTTTATATTGTTTGAGCTACTAGTTTGCCAAGTTTTATTATTCTTCACTTGGGCTACTAATTGATCCATGTTGGGCTAATTTAATAAGTTTACACATTAATTATCCAAGTTCATGATTAAATAAATAATTAGATTAACTAAATAATTAAATACTCTAACCCATTAATATTAAATTACTAAATGGACTAATACATATTATTATTATTATTTCACATTGTTCACATTAATTAATAATCATATTAATTAATTTATTATATTTATTTCACTCATTATAGTCAATTTAATTGAATATTTAATTAATGACAACTTATCAATTATTTTGATATTAAAACTTTAGGGTCTGTTCACTAATTTAATTAACATATTAGTGACCCTCTTTAATTAACTCTAATAATTAATTACATAATTATTTACTCACGTAATTAATTAATTACACAAAAAGATTTAAATAATCTCGTAAAACTAACTTGTTAGAAATTAATAATTTAATTAATAATGACGTGGAAATTTTAGGACATTACATTCTCCCCCCCCTTATAAAAATTTCGTCCTCGGAATTGTAAAATAAGACTACTCAAATAGAAACGAGTAATTCACCCTCATTTCCTCCTCTAGTTCCCACGTAGCTTTTTCAATTGTGTGATTCCTCCAAAGTACTTTGACAGAATGAATTATCTTATTCCTCAGCTTTTGTTCCTTCATATCGAGTATCTGAACAGGAACTTCTTCGTATGACAAGTCCTTCTCAACTTGAATTGGTTCATAAGATATAACGTGCTTATAGTCTGGTTTATACGGCCGCAACACTAACACATGGAACACATTGTGAATGTGCTCAAGTTCAGGAGGTATTGCTACCTCGTACGCCACTTCACTGACTCGCCTCAAGATTTCGAACGGTCCTATGAACCTAGGGCTCAGCTTGCCCTTCTTGCCAAAATGGATCTTCCCCTTCCAGGGAGATACCTTCAGAAATACAAAACTACCCATGTCGAAGTCCCGCTTTTGGCGATGCAAATCCGCGTACTTCTTTTGACGATCTTGAGCTATTACCAGTCGATAAGATGTACTATGTCTGCAGTCTGCTGTACCATTTCAGGTCCAAGCAGTCTTCGCTCACCAACCTCGTCCCAACACATCGGTGTTCAACACTTTCTTCCATAAAGCGCTTCGTACGGTGGCATGCCAATATTAGCGTGATAGCTGTTGTTGTAAGCGAACTCCACTAGTGGAAAATGGTCGTCCCAGCTGCCCTTTAAGTCCATCACAACTGCTCGGAGCATATCCTCCAGAGTCTGAATCGTTCGCCCATTCTGGCCGTCAATTTGAGGATGGTACGCTATGCTTAACCTCAACTGTGTTCCCATTCTTGCTTGCAGACTTCTCCAGAAATTTGACGTGCAGTGCGGATCTCTGTCGGACATAATCGATACTGGCACTCCATGTCGTGACACTGTCTCCTTCACATAAAGCTTCGCTAACTGCTCCAGATTGTACCGTATTCTGATAGGTAGAAAATGGGTTAACTTGGTCAGACGATCCACTATTACCCAGATGGTGTCTAAACCTTTATGTGTCGGTGGAAAACCCACCACAAAGTCTATCGTGATGTGCTCCCACTTTCACTCCGGAATCTCTAGTGGTTGAAGCAGTTCGCTCGGCCGTTGATGCTCTGCTTTAACCCGTTGGCATGTCAGATATCGACTGACGCATTCTGCCACTACCCTCTTCATATTCGGCCACCAAAAGTATTGTCGTAGATCCTGATACATCTTCGTGCTTCCGGGATGTACTGAGTACCTCGTACTATGAGCTTCCTAAAGAATCTCTTCCCGCAGCTCTGGATCCAACGGTACCCAGACTCTCCCTTCGAAGCTTAGCAACCCTGTGCTATCAATCTTGTACTTAAGCTCCTCGCCTTCAGCAATTCTCTTCTTAATACTATCATAATCTTTATCCTTTTCCTAAGCCTCTTTGATCTTGTCTAATAAGGTCGAGCTTGCTGTTACTGTAAATAACTTCTCGTCCGTCTCCATCGGATATTTGATCTCTAACTCCATACGTTCGAAATCTATCATTAACTCTTCCTGATTTGTTAGCTTCAACAACTTCTCCCTGCCCTTTCTGCTCAAGGCATCTGCTACTACCTTGGCCTTGCCCGGATGATACAGAATCTCACAGTCGTAGTCTTTGATCAATTATAACCATCGGCGTTGTCTTATATTCAGCTCCTTTTGAGTGAAGATATATTTCAGACTTTTGTGATCTGTATATATCTCACACTTCTCGCCATACAGGTAGTGCCTCCAAATCTTCAGGGCGAAAACTACCGCTGCTAACTCCAGGTCATGAGTCGGGTAACCCTTCTCATAATCCTTTAGCTGACGTGATACATACGCAATGACCTTACCGTGTTGCATTAGCACATAACCAAGACCCTTGTGTGACGCATCACTGTACACTACGAAACCTCCCGTGTCGTCCGATAAAGCCAACACTGGTGCCTGACTTAACCTCTTTTTCAGCTCCATAAAACTTTTCTTGCACTTTTTTGACCAAACAAACTTCATAGTCTTTCGGTTAAGATTGGTCAACGGTGATGCTATCTTTGAAAAATCCTAAATGAATTTTCGATAATACCCCGTTAACCCTAAGAAACTCCTGATCTCAGTGGGCGTCTTCAGCTGTTCCCAATTGATAACTGCCTCCACCTTCGCTGGGTCCACCGAAACACCGTCCTTGTCGATAACATGACCTAGAAACTGCACCTCTGTAACCAAAATTCACACTTCAAGAACTTAGCGTACAACTTCTCCCTTCTCAAAGCCTCCAATGTGATCCGTAAATGTTCTGCATGTTCTTCCTGCGTCT
This sequence comes from Hedera helix, assembly GCA_947179155.2. Lineage (NCBI taxonomy): Eukaryota > Viridiplantae > Streptophyta > Magnoliopsida > Apiales > Araliaceae > Hedera > Hedera helix. The sequence goes on from OX359286.1 coordinate 1,213,070, forward strand.
TCGAATACACCAATATGTCATCAATGAATACAACCACGAACTTGTCCTAGTACTGCTTGAACACTCTGTTCATCATATCCATGAATGCCGCTGGTATATTCGTTAGTCTAAATGACATCACTAGAAACTCGAAATGACCATAACGAGTTCTGAATGCTGTTTTCGGGATATCCTCCTCCCTCACCTTCAGTTGATGATAATCTGTCCTCAAATTTATCTTCGAAGAGTATTTCGCTCCCTTAAGTTGATCAAACAGATCATCAATTCTGGGTAGCGGATACCTGTTCTTAATGGTGACCTTGTTCAACTCCCGGTAATCAATACAAAGCCTCATCGAACTATCCTTCTTCTTTACAAACAGAACCGACGCTCCCCATGGTGACACGCTTGGTCTGATGTAACCTTTATCTAGCAGTTCCTGTAGCTGAACCATCAATTCTTTCATTTCTAATGGTGCCATACGATACGACGCATTCGATATCGGTGCGGTCTCGGGTACCAAATCAATAACAAACTCCACTTCTCTGTCCGGCGGTAACCCCAAAATCTATCTGGGAAAACATCAGCGAATTCCCGTACAATAGGTATTTGACTCAGTTTGTCCTCGACTCATCGAGTATCGACCACATGAGCCAAATAACCCACACACCCTTTCCTAAGCAACTTTCGTGCTTGCATCATCGTCAGACAACTAGATTGTCTCGGCGATTTACTACCGTAAAATATAACTTTTGACCTATTCGGAGTCTTTAAGTGCACACACTTCTTCTTACAGTCAATAACCGCTTCGTGATTCGATAGCCAATCCATCCCTAGGATTACGTCAAACTCCCTCATACGAATCGGTATCAAATCCATGTTAAGTCTAAACCCTCGCAGTTCAGCACAACAGTTCCTGTGAATGTATTCTATGGGAATGATTTCTTTGTTTGCTACTTCTACATTCATAGGGTATTCTAGCTTTTCTTGAGGTAAATCTAATTTCTTAGCAAAATATTCAGAAACAAATGAGCAGATAGCACCCGAATCAAACAATACATATGCATTAATATTATTGATCGGGATGATACCTGACATCACATCCTTGGAGTCGACTGCATCCTGCACAGTCATGTTGAAGGTGCGCGATGTGGGTCGGTTAGCCTGGTTAGCTGACCCTCCAATGTTCAGCCTGCTGCTGTTGTTGTTATTGCCTCTGTTGCCACTCCCAGAGTCTCCCTTCCTCTTCGGGCAGTCCTTGGCATGATGATCGGTTGCTCCACAGGAAAAAATACTCCTTTCATCTTTTTTGGGCATTGTGGGGCCATGTGTCCCGGCTGCCCGCAGTTATAGCAAACACTCTTACCTTTCAAGCATTCACTCGTGTGGTTCTTACCACAATTGTTACATCTGCCAACTTTCTTAGCCTCTCCTCCGGATTTATTGCCTCCAAACGATTGGCTCTCATTCCACTTTCTTTTATTGGGGTTGCTGCCTCCACTGCTCCCCGCCTTCTGCCCTTCATGACTTTTTTTCCTCTCCTGATTGAATTTAGCCAGGGTCTCACTGCCACCCTCTGCAATGATTGCCCTTTCTAATAGTTCTGTAAAGCTCTTAATCTTTAATACCGCAACAGAACGGTACACCCACGACTTCAGTCCCAACTCAATCCTCCGAGACTTCCTAGCTTCAGTGTCAACTTGATGAGTTGCGAACCTTGCCAACTCATTAAACTTGTCCGCATACTCGACCACATACATGTTTATTTGTTTTAACCCAAGGAATTTCACCTTCATTTCTTGCTGCATGCTTTCTGGGAAGTAGTTCTCTAGAAACATTTCCTTAAAAAGTTCCCAGGTAATAACACCTTCTCCCGCACGACCCTTATTGGCCTTCCACCAATAGTTCGCCTCTCCCTTCATCATGAAGGTGGCGAAACTAGTCTTCTGTTCTTCGGCCACTCGTGCAACCTCAAATACTTTTTCCATTTTCTCGATCCAAGATTGTGCCTCGATCGGGTTTAGAGTTCCCCGAAACTCCGGTGGTCCAACCGGTTTAAAGTCCTTGAAATTTGCCAAGTGCGGCGCTGGCTGCGGTGCTGGTTGTACTACCACTAGGGGGGGTCTAGCTTGCATGGCTTCCGCTAGCATCTCCGCAAACATCCTTATAGAATTGGGTTGATCCCCAACCTCACTCTCTGACTCTGGGATACGTTGATTGTGTGGTCTACCTCTCGACATGATCTGCTAAAGAGCAAATATTAGACTTACGCTTATAGTTCTACGCATTATGTTAGCCAATTTAACATTTAAATTCAAAACTATATATCAAGCACATTTGATTTAAACAAGGAAATAGCTTCATTTATATTCATATACCAATGTTTTAGTATAGACTCAACAAGTGGCATACTTTTATAAACGCTTAAGGCACAAGTTGCTTAACAATGACTATCCTCTAACGACCAAAAAATGAGGATTTACTACCATCAACCCCTCTAACAGAACAAAAGTTGGGGTCTAACTGACATCCTATGCATACATCAAAATATAAAGGCTTACAACAGTTGAAACGTCCCTAATAGAAACAAAAGGTGGGACTCACTACTACTAGGTACAAATAAGATAACAACAATAAATCACAGCCTGTTGCAGCGAACAGTCCTACGAATAGCCCTGCGTAAAGCCTGCTAGGCCAACTCCTCCACTGTATGGCGACGAATCCAGCGTCTACTGTTACCCGCCTCCCTAGGGTGCCTCATAACTCGATGCCTCAGTCGATCAAACGAAGTGCCAAGAGCATACTCTAAGGTGTCGATTCTAGCGGCTCTCTCCCTATCAAGCTCAGCCTGATGGTCTGGAGAACTGTTTGACTCGCCATCTCCTTAGCGTCTAATCTCGCCACCGTCTGTCTCAGCTGATTATTCTGGATTATAAGCTGTTGCACAGTAGGACCCAATGAAGGTGCAGCGCTCTCCAACTACTGAATTTTGGCCTGCAAATCGGCCATCCTCTCCTTTAGCTCCATGTTCTCACCAGAGAACATGTAAGCTGCGTCCCTATACTGGTCCTCGGTCTGCTGATGAATCTGGTTCTGCTCCTCCAGGTTTTGAACCCTATTCTCTAACTTGTCGTTTGATAGGGTTAAATTATATGATATTTTTATTCTCTAATACTTAGTTTTTATATTTATTGTGTGCTTAAATGATTAATTATTTAGCTTATTTTGGTTTTAATAGGTTTTTATAGGATTTTAGTTAATTTATATTAATTTAGGTAATTTTATAGTAATTTTATATTTCTTTTTATTTATGTGTTTTTATGTGTTTTTAGTATTTTAGAAGTTTTATTTATTATTACGTGTTTTTATTATTTTTAGTATTCTTATATTATTTTTATTTATTTTATATCTTATTTTGTAGAAAAAAAAAAGCTTGGGGGCAAATCTGTAATTTCCAGAAAAATGGCGCGCGCGCATGGCGTGGGGAAGGAATTAGCGGTGCGGATCAGAACGACGCCGTTTTGGGCTAGGGAAAGGCAAAAGCAGTTTGCGCAATGCGCGACCGCGTTCGGTTGGCATGGGCGCGTGATTTACACGCGCCAACGGGAAAAAAAAGAAAGGCGGCTGGCGGCTGCTTCTTTCTTTCTCTCTCCTTGCCACGTGGCAGCGCACAAAGCAGCAGATTGTTTCTTTATTTCCGTCCAGCTAGGCTAATAAATTGCAAGCAATAATTATGGAATCCAATTGTAAGTTGGAATAGGAAAATAAATATAATTTTTATATTTATTTATTTTGTATTTTAAATCCAATTAGGGTTAGGATAATAATTATTTTATTTTTCTTTTATTTTTAATTGTAAATCCTACTAGGGTTAGGAGGATTTTGTAGCCTATAAATAGAGGGCTTGAGGTACAATGTAACATACAACTTTTCTAATAAGAAAAATTCTCTCTTCTATTTTTTGATGCTCTCTACAATTACGAGTAGCTAAATTATTTTTATTGGTTTAAGTTATTGAAGCCATCAAGATTTATATACTAGGAGATCTAATTTATTTTAATTGTTCAATTTATATTTTGAGTATTGAATATTTTTCTGTGTTTACTTTTATGATTAATTCGTTTAATTGCTAGGATGCATACTAGTTTATTATTCGTTGAAATCTATTGCTAAATTAAATATTAAATCTGTAATTATTTGGTCACTTTAATTTGCGAAACAACTAAGATTAATAATTATTTTGCTTATCAAAAGATTGTTATATCTTAGGAAAAATATTCATCTAAATTAAATGCAGACGTTTGGATTGTGTTGTTTAGTTCAACGATTTCTCTATTTCTTTATGCTACTACTGGGTTAAATCTTTAGCGCTTGTCTGAGATTATTTAGTAGTAAGGGTTATTTAGATCGCTTGTTTCTATTTAACTAAAATTAAGGAGAGATATGAAAATTATTTAAATGGGAGTAATTATTCCACGTTGAATATTTAAAATATGAATTGAGTTATTCTTGCATCAGTGATCAGTTGTAAAATGAGCTTAAATGGTAAATAAAGGTGAACTTTGGGAATTTAGTCAGGGTATGGTATGACACAAAATATATGTTATATAATTCTAAAAGAAAGTTATTTTCTTGAAAGATTGAGGTAGGAATCAATATTACACGATTTGAGCGTTTTTTTTAGTTTTATCGAAGGTTCACTTTTTGAAAAAGTGTTTTCAAGAAAATGTGAGCATTTCTATTAATTGAAATGAAGAGAATTAAAAATGATGAAATATGAAACTGGTAAGGTTCGTAAGAAACTAGAAATGTAATTCTAGTTAAGGAAATTGGTTTAGTTAGTTTATGGCTAAATAACTAACTATGCAAATTTAATGGAACTAAGTGAAAGTAACATGTTTTGAAAGGAAAGTAACTAGGTAGTTGATCCAGTTAATTAAACTAAAAAAAGTTCAATCTAGATTAATGGATATAAATTAATCAAAGTGGGAAAAAAAACACGATCCATATGAGCAGAAACGGACCAATAGAAGAAGAGTTAGAAACTTTCCTTGAATGGAAAGTTGCCTAAAATGGAAAGTTACCTTAAATGAAAATTTGCCATAAAAGGAAAGTCTAGAGATTTTGGCTAATGACCAAAGTACCATTGACAATTGAATTAATGACCTTTGTGTCCTAAGAAGTGAAATGACTAAAATATCCTTGACAAATTAATTAATGACATTTGTGTCCTAAGAGGTGAAATGACTAAAATGTCCTTGACTAAATAAGAAAAAGACCAAAATGCCCTTAGGTTTGTTAATTACGATTAAGTTAAATTAACCTAGCTTGGATTAAGGCTCTACTTAACCTAACAAAGCAAGAGTTGTTCATCATTTTGGGTGCTAGAAATTAGAACCCTAAGAGAGAGAAAGAGGAAAGGAATGCATGAAGGCTTGGAGTAAAAGCTTGATAGTTTTGAGTTTGGATGGTTGGATGATCATGAAGCAAGAGTTAAAGTCGAAGGCTTCGTCATGGTGAAACTTCCTATGTAAGAAAGTGGATCATCCAATAAGTTTTAAAAAATTTCTAAACTTAAAATTTTAGTTTATGCATGTATTTATGGTTAAAAGTTGGAGTTATAGAAGGTTATGTGTAATGACCACGAATTTCAAATCGCATTGTAATTAGATTTAATAATTAATTATCAATGAAGGAAGATTTTATGTGAATTAAAATTTTATTTTATGTGATGGAATGCATAGATATGTATGTGTGTTTAATTCCTCATCGATTAAAGGTAACAAGGTAGGGGAATTTGTAAATGAAGAACTAATTAAACAAGCCCAAGCCATTGAACGTGTTATGGTTTATAGATTAAACCAATTAGATGGTAGTCTAAATTATTTTTTCAAAGACAAGTCTAATTGGATTAATTAATTAATTGACCCAAGTGTGTCATTTAATATATTAATCCATGTAAAGAATTAACCCAGTACAATATTAATTTAATTGACTAGCCCAATTAAATTAAATGTTGAAGTCCAACGAAATAATGTGACCTAGCCCAACACTTGTGTTAAATTGCTAGCCTTGCAAGTTGTATTGTTAGCCCAAGTTAAATTAAACGACTAATCCAATTAATTTAATTAGTGTAGCCAAACCTAAGTCCATTAGGATTTAATATGAGAGCCCAAATGGAATTTATTGGTAGCCCACCCAATTTAATTACCAAGTCCAATGCTAGAGTAATGTTTGGTGATTATATATATATATAATCAATTAAGCAATTTGGCATTTAAAAATTAAAAAAAATGGGGGAAAAGGGAGGGGCTGTTGGCCAAAAAAGGGGATCCCACAAGGGTGCAATGCTCTAAGCAATGTCTTAAAAAGACCACCCTATAATATTTTCCCCAATGCAAGCTAGTAGGCCTATTTGATGTGTATACTTACACATTTCTTAAGTAAGTATTTTGGCTAGTTAATTGTTGTATTACACACCACTCTTCCATTTCATTTCATTAGTTTCACCAAGAAGAGAGAGTTGAAAGCTCTTAAGAGAAAAATATAAAGTACTCTAGGTTCTCGAGGGTTAAAGGAAGAAATCACCAAAAGGGTTCATTAGAGGGGTTTTCGGGTGGAGCAGGATTCAAAGTGCATGCCATCTAGCTTGGTTTCGTACTTTGGAAGGAGAAAAAGGAGAGCATTTAAAACCAAGAGGTTGAAAAGTGCTATTTCCCTTAGTCCTGTAGTTTTCTTTTGTATATATATCCATATTATAAAAGAAAACTTATTTTCTTTAATCTATATGGCTATGTATCTATATATATGTGTAGATCTATGAGTTATGTGGTCATTTGATGCAATATAGGTCCATGCATGCTAAAATGTATGTAGATATGTTGGTAACCATTTTTATCGGTAGAAAATCCTAGTTAAGTGCTTGGTTTGATGATTTGTGTTATGAGTTGTGGATATCATTTTTCTGAGTTTTGTGACTTTAAAGATAGTTCTAGAGGTTATAAAAATAACACAACTTGAATCTTTGAAAAATGTGGTGAAATTAGCAAGTTATGGTTTTTATGGAAAACATGTTGTTTTCAAAACCCTAGTCGATCGATCCAAATTTTTGTGTCAAAAACGTTTTCAAAAACATGATCGATCCATGAAATATTGAAGAACATTAAGTTACGAAGCTAACAAATCAAATTTGGTATATTTTGGATGTGTATAACTTATTTTATTAAAGATTGAACCAAAAAAATCATAATGGAAAATTAGGGTTTTGTGAATGCAAAAGCACTGTTGCAGTTATGGGTTGGACTACTGCAACAAGGAAACATATTGTCGGGGGACCGCCACAGCGGTGGTTTCCACCACCGTAGTGGTTGTCTGAAATTTTAAAAAATAAAATTTTATTAACCGGGTCGGTTTAGGTCTGTGAGACCAAAATGGGTTAATGCCGACTAAATAATATGATTATTAGACTTAATTAAATCAATAAAATATTATTAAATAAATAATAATATTAGAAAATTAATAAAATATTATTAAATAATTAATAATATCAGAAACTCAATAAAATATTAGTAAATGAATAATAATATTAAAAAATAAATAAAATATTGTTAAATAAATAATAATATTAAAAAATGAATAAAATATTATTAAATGAATAATATTATTAAAAACTCAATAAAATATTATTAAATGAATAATAATATTAAAAAATAAACAAAATATTATTAAGTGATTAATAATATTAGAAACTCAATAATATATTATTAAATGAATAATAGTATTAAAAAATAAATAAAATATTATTAAATAATTAATAATATAAAGAACTCAATAAAATATTATAAAATGAATAAAATATTATTAAATAATTAATAATATTAATAAAATATTTTTTAATTATTCATAATGTTACTAAATGACTAAAGTATTATTAATTGATTGATAATATTAGATAGAAGTTTAAACTATATTAAATGATTAATATTGATTTTATATGATTAAAATATTATCATCTGATGATAATATTTTTAAGTGTTTAATATACCATTAAATATTTATTTTGGTGATTAAGTGTTAGTGAATTAAGATGTACATAGGTTATTAAAATGAACATTTATGTGATTCTAATTGAGAGACCAATTTTGATAAATATTAGGTCTTTTCCAAAGGACATTAAAACTGTATTGGTTAGCCGTAATCAACAATCAAGGCAAGTTTCCTATACCTAGACTTATATTTGTTTTAACCCACATCGATGTTATTGTTAATATTCACACTTGCGTGCAATTGAAGACCGTTTCATTATTGAATTGTCAAATATTTAAGTTCTGTTATTCATAAACTATTTAACAAATAGTCTATGCTAACTGTTCAGCTAGACCTTGTATATATGGATTCAAACACTTGAATATTGTTAAAGTAAATCCAAAGCCATAGTTGGTGCAGACTCTTATATTAAGACTAAGACCGAACAACCCTAAGGGGATTATTATTGAAAAACCGAACCTACGCACGAATGTCTAAATATTATGCATACATATAGGGGTACAAGATGCTGATCCCCACGAATACCACAGTGTTACAATGTTCAGTTGAATGACTGATATGCCTTGGCCTTAGTTCATGGTCCTCAGCGACCACTCAACAATAAAGACTCAATTCTTTCTTTTAAAATGTATTTGAATCTTGTTCTTTCACAAATATATATTGTTGAAACCTCAAAAATTTATTCTCTTAAATCATGATATACATCACTTATGATTAGTGCTTATTTCAACTTACTGAGCAAAGTAGTTACTCACCCTTGCTATATCATGATATTTTACAGTCAAGCCCAAAAGCTCTAAGAAGATCAAGGGCAAGGAGAAGGTTCAAGAGTAGTGATGTTAATTAATTATGTTTGTAATTCACTTATGTAAACCATTTTGAACTATTAAAATGTATGTTTTGTATTAAGTTAAAGTTGATAGACCTTGGAATTTGTGGAGCCTTATTGTAATGAACAATGCATGTTTATTTATTCCGTTTTAGTTCATAGAATATGTTTGATGATGTTGGATCGTGAGCACCAAACCCGAGATTATGAAACTCGAATTTGGGGGTGTCATATTATGTGTCATGAGTTAGAAGTTCATGGTGAAACCTTAAGTTATAAGGTTGAGCATGATGGTATGATACGTATTTACATGTAATATAGCATGTTAAATACTTTAATGTATAAAAAGTATGATTTTGAAAGTTAAAATTAGTTATGATAGTAATATGTTCATATAAACATATTTTGAAAATAAATAGATTGTGAAAGATTCATTTATGTGTAGTATAAGTCTACATAATTGTAAATGAGTATTTGGAAATGGGAGTCTAAGAATTTGAACTGAGTTTTATGAAAAGTTTTGTTAAGTGGATTAAAATCCAACTTAAACGTTATTTTTGACAATTTTGAGGGTTAATTGGTGAAACTAGGTTTGATCACTTAGTTTTATAAAGTTACACGTGTCTACGTTGATTTTATAGTCAACGGAGAAAAATTAGAATGAAAATGTGTTTTGGGTGATTGAAATCGATCGTTTTAAGTTAAAATATTTTTTACGGATAAATAACGTCATTTGAAAACCTAGGTTATTTTGAAAGGCTTAGACAAGTTTAATATGTGTTATGAAAGCTTAATCAAGTGTTAGAATGAACATTAGAAGTGAAAAACTAAAAATCAATAGTTAACGGAAAAAGGCAAAAATGTGTTTAAACACTATTTTACGGGCTAATGCTTCTATAATTTTAAGAAGCCGAATAAGTTAAGTTGTATTTTTATAAAATACTATGTAGTAAGATCTAGCTATGATTCAAATTGGAGCTTAATTGGACGTAAGATGAAAGAGTTAAAAATTAGCAAAGTGAATGCTAAAATTAAATCTTATGGATTCTACAGACTGCGTCGGGACGCACTATTTTGTACTGAACACTGCGCCGGAACGCAGTTAACTGAGAAGAGTTGGCCCCAGTTAGAGCTCGCCGAGGCGCAGTGCCCTGTACTTGAAAAAGTTTTTAATATTGTCCGAAAAGCTATATTTTGATGCGATATGATAGAGATATGTTATGTAAATCCTAAATTGATAAAAATGATCAACGTGATGGGTGTTAAGGTATAGTGGAACAATAGATGGTATAATGTACCAATATTAAAGCTAAGTAAATGTATGATAATGTTTGTGTCAAAGGTCGGTAATGGGTTTGGATGTGTTATTAACCTATGTAAGGTATAATACATCAAACGTGTAATGAATAAGGAATAACGGTATAGTGTTTATGGTTTAAGTTGATGGAGTTATGTAAAGTATTATAACCTTGTAATAATTTATAGGTTGTACGATAACAAACAGAGTTCGGATTATTAAACCGACGTGAGGAAAGATATGAAAGATGTTCGAGGAGCGTAAATGTTTATAATGGTTACAAGTTACAGACAAGTTTTTCAGAATTTGTTGAAATGTAATAATTATTCTATATGAACTACTTTATAGACTATGTGTAGGATTTTTGTGTTATCTGATATCAACGTGAATATGTTTTGAAATGTACACTTTGTGTAACTATGTGATTAATTGTTAAATGCAGTATATGAGATTTATGTTTGAAATTTCATAGCATGGTAGATATGATACATTGGATAAAATGCATAGTAAAAAATATATGACGCATGCATATAAACTACTAGCATGAAATATGTTAACTGTTAAATTTGCTGAGCTCATACTCATTCTTGCTTAAACTGATATTTTCAGCTAAGTACGAGAAGGTCGGAGGTTTTGGTAAAGCTAAAGGGGAAGGAATGATATTTGTATAAAGGCGCATGAAAGAATTTGTTATATTAATCTATTCAATATGACAAGTCGGTAAATGAATGTAAACCTATAAATGTATAAGTTGTATAACGTTTTTGTTTAATATTAAACACTGTCGTTGTAAATGAGATTTATGGTTTTGTAAATCCATAGAAATAGTTATGTATGTAAGTTTTATTTATAGAAACTTGTAACGAGATATAATTAATGTATCATTGTGAGTCGAGTATTATATGTATTAAACTCGCATTATGGAAACAGATATTTGTAAGCATGGTTATGTATGGACAATTATGAATAGTGACTATGCTCACAGGTTAAAATAAGATAAATCATAAGATATATGATTTTAAAATGTAATAGACTAGGTCATGATTTATGAATTTATGATCTGAGTTATAATGTATAGAATGTGAAGATTGCGACTCTGAGACAGGTAATGAATTTAAGTTTAAATAAACAGGTTATGAATTGTATTGTGATTTTATAATGTAGTTTTAAAGGAAAAATGTTATGTTTTAACGTACGAGATCACCTGTAGCAAATGCGAGGATTTTGGGGACGTTACAGAGGATGATCGTTGTTCTCAAGGACCATCCCCTTAGAAAAGTTCTATATCGTCCTGATCTATCTAGCAGACTAGTAGCATGTACGGTAGAATTAAGTTAGTTCAATGTGGAATTATGTCTTCAGACAGCTATCAAAGCACATTCCCTTATTGACTTTATTACCGAGTGTTCCTTTCCCGAAGTCTCGAAATAAGAAATCCCTACTACTACTGATACCACACTAGAATCTGAAGAGCCTTCCTGGACTTTTTTTATGGACGAATCTTCTACTGGCTCAAAGAGTGGAGCAGGGATAATTCTTACATCACTTGAAGGCTTCAGAGTTCAGCATGTCATATGATTTAATTTCATGGCCACAAACAATATAGAAAAATACAAAGCTCTTCTAGAAAGGTTAAGACTTGCATGAAGTCTCGAGGTAAAAAATTAATTATCTATAGTGACTTTCAACTAGTTATCAAGTACATTTTAGGATTGTATGAAGCTCGAGAAGCATGCCTATATGCCCACCTTCAGCTTGTACATGGCTTACATGAAAATTTTCCAAAGTACTAGATTATTGGTGTGGTTAGGGTTGATAATGCTATGGTTGATGCTCTTTTTAAACTAGTAACGACTGATCAAGGAAATATGGAGGGTTTGGTTTACGTAGAAGTTCTTCAAGAACCAAGTACTATGGTTCACGATGTAATGGACATTGATCAAGAAGACTCATTGATGACTCATATTAAGAACTTCTTGAAAAATGATGAGCTTTCTAAAGACAAGACCCATGCTAGAAAGATCATATACAAGTCCTCTAAATACTTCATCATCAATAGTTAGCTTTATAAAAGGTCTTATTCATCCCATTACTTCTTTGTTTGGGACTAAAAGATGCTGATTACACCATTCGAGAGATACATGAAGCAATTTGTGGAGACCATATAAGGATAATAACACTAGCAAACAAGATTCTTAGACAAGGATATTATTGACCAACAATGCTACAAGAGGTAAATGACTTCGTCAAGAAGTGTCACAAGTGCTAACTTTTTGCTTCTATACCACGCCAACCTCCCGAAGAACTTACACCAATACTATTCCCTCTCCTTTTTGCATTTTGGGGAATATACTTGTTGGGACCACGCCAAGGGATAGTTAAAGTTTGTAGTCGTGGCAATTGACTAACTTACCTAGTGGATAGAGGTTAAACCCCTAACCCGAATCACTAAATAGACTTGCTTTCAATTCTTTAAAGAATAGGTTATTTATCGCTTCGGCATTCCTATAGTCCTAGTCTCTGACAACGAGTTACAGTTTGTTGGGTAGAATTTCAAAGGATTCCGACAATAATTGCATATTCAACATTACCGAACCTTTTTAGCTCACCCACAAGAAAATGGCCAAGTTAAAGTGACTAATAGAACTCTCCTTAATGGGATAAAGTGACGGCTAAAGGATGGTAAAGGTACATGACCTAAAGTGCTTTTACACGTCTTATGGGCCTACTGAACCACTCCTAGGACCACTATAGGAGCAACTCCCTTTAAGCTGGACTATGGTGCTAAAGCCCTAATACTTGTTGAGATTGGGATCCCTTCATCCCGAGTCCAAAGTTTCGATGAGATTCTCAGCAGCGAAGGACTTTGGTTGAACCTTGACCTCTTGGAAGAAGAACATGATGTTGCAGTACTCAAATTAGCTACCTATCAATAATGCATAACACGGAACTTCAACAAAAATATCAAAAACAGAACATTCAAAGTATGAGACCTGGTCCTTTGGCAAACCGAAACCTCTACATCCCAAAAAAATTGGTAAATTTATGCCTACTTGGAAGGGTCCCTACATAGTTTTTGAAGTATTAAACATTGATACTTACAAGCTCCTGACTATGGATGGAAAGCCTATCTCTAATACATGCCACGATGTTCGACTTTGTAAATACTATCAATAATCCAGTTTAACACTTAGACAATTTTGAGGTTACTTGTTAACCGATAATGTTATCTTTTCAATACTAATAAAATTAGAATTTTATTTAATTACATCTTTATGTTTATGTTTAATAAATCACTTAGTTTTTGTTCTTTAGCCTTACCTTCAATTTACCAGATAAGTATAGGGGCAAGGAAGTATAAGTGCTAAGTTAGCAAACAATTATACACATAAAAGATAGTAGAGCTCCTCATGAGAAAAACATAACAATAGTCTTTATTACATAGACAAAATTATTTCGTAATATACAAAGAGTACAAATATACTAAAGGAAAACTGAAGTTAATATTCGGAAGGATCTAAAAACACTATATCAAGCTCTTTTGGAGAGTACCCCTTTTTTCAGATCATTTATTGGGTAAACTCAAAGCCGTCGTTGAATTCTGTCACCACTCGTTGGTTGAATTCACTCGCGAACTCCTTTGATGCCTTGTATTTATTAATGATTTTTTGTCGAAGATCCGGGAAAATGAGGCTAAGTGACACAAGAGCTGTAACGCCCCCAAAATCCTCGCACTTACTACGGCGGACCTTGTGCGTTAAACTCTATACATTTATCGACTTAACCAATGATCCCATAATTATATTGGTTGAATTAGTCTTATTTTAGACTATACATTAAAAATTTCTTTTAACTTTGCCCCTAGATCTTAACTTGATCTCGGTCTCATTCTTTATACAAGTACCAACTTGTATTTCATCCGTATAAATGGATAATACCATATATAAAGGTCTAATTTTAACCTTAAGATTTAAATATTCTATAACTTTACATATTCGAAGAGTCACGTTATTAAATCATTAGAACGGCTCTTAGGAACAGAGAATCTCGCGATAAATGTTTGTATCTTCATCCGTGATAAATGTTTATATCTTTATCCATGGCAAATGGTTGTATCTTTGTCCGGTGTAAAATTCTTTTTCTGTACAGAATATTACCCAACTAGTTAAAACCCTCACTTGAAACATATTTGGTTATAATGATATCTCTTCATATCAATAATCATACTTATCTGACATTCATTCAAAATAGTAATAACAATTTATACCTGGGCCCGAGGAACCTAAACGATGGATTTGACCAGTCAACATCGCTTAGTCCTGTCTCGGATGTACAACACTCACAAGTTATTTATCGATCCTCATCTAGATAAATAGATCATTATCAATACTATTTTAAGTTTTAACAATTCTAAGTTATTTCAAAATAAAGACATAACAATACATTTAATATTTGGTTACATATTTGCTTTATTTGTATTACAACAATCATTATGACTTTATACCATTACAAGTAATAAAGCATGAAAACGTAATCTACGCTTCATCTTTATGTTCATGATCCTCTTAACGTTCTTTATTAACTGCAAATAAAGTTTTATTCATAAGAATGAACACGACAGCTCAGCAAGTCTAACATATAGCATATACACAGTTTATGCTTTCATAATTACCTTAACATGCTTTTAACATATCATAAATATTAATTCAATATCAAATAAAATTTTCATATTGATAATTCATATAACGTTGTCACATAAAGTTTACAATTTATTTTTATAACTTCTAAACATATCATAAAACAGTTAAAAGACTTACATGTACGGTGTACAATTTTGTTCACGTTGATTGGAACTTGATTTGTACTCAAAATATGTTTAACATATTAATAACAGTCGTTAGTACAAATAAGAATATGTATTTAATCTAATTAATAATGTACGTTTAAGATTTAATATTAATTCGTAATTTTAATCGTTTGATTTAATAATTAACTAAGTTAATTATTCACTTTCGTCGCTTAAATCAATTCATTATATAATTAATTATGTTAGTTAATTATATTCGTATCTTAATCCTTCATTAAATATAGTTTAATATGTTAATTGAATTAATTCATAACTCAATCCGTCGCTAAAAGCTAATTTAAAAGCTACCTCGACGAATTTTTAATTAAATCCGTCGCTAAATATAGTTTAAATTAGATTTAATTAAGTTTAATTTGATTATGTCATTTATATTTATTGTCACAGATCAAATCCGTCGCTAAAAGCTATTTTTAAATTGAATTAATACTTAATTTAAAAATATGTCTCTAAGTTCGTCGCTATAGGTGTTCTTCATTCAAACCCAGAAACGGTCATGGTCTTGAAGGAGGTTTTGACCTCAAATTACTTCCGGGTCATAATCTTTTTTGTCATGTTAATAGATTATATGTGTAGTACTTATATAATACTACAACTAGATACCAAATTAGGACATTAATAGCATCACAATTGGATGTTATTTGATGGTCAAACGGCCTTGTCAGGCTGTTCTTCAGAAATTTGGGCTACCTAAAAATCAGTCGGTCATGATCGAGATGACACCTTTGGCTTGAAACAACTCTTAGATCATGTACTGTTTGGACCTTAAATTTTTTTCTAGGTGTACTATACATAACATACTACAATGAAATACCAAATTTTAACATTAAAAACATTCAAACATGGAAGATACAAGTCGGTCAAACAGTCGTGTCAGGTTGTTCTTGATTTTCTAGGCTGCCCAAAATTCTAGAAATTCCAGATTTCGTGGTCAACCAGCCACTTTCCAACTAGCATATCTCCTAACATAGTGATTCGATGGGTGTGTGGTTTGTTTCTGTGTATACCCTACATGGCAAGGTACAACTACAAACTTTAAAACACATCAAACGACCAACACGCTTAGATTAAATCATCTAACAAGGATCCTTGTCATACTGTTCTTGACTACCTAGAACAGAAAGTTAAATCTTATCATTTTATGCATATAGATATTATATAAACACAATTTAACCGCCCAGATCACTTATTAACATTATATCAGTCATTAATAAACAACAAAACATATTTTTTACCGAAAGATTAAAGATTAACAAGCACAAATAAATTTTGTACCTCTTGAGCAATCTTTGCATTTTTGCCCTGTAATTCTGATCAAGGCTTTCTATGACTGATATTATGTGTATAACTCGTGGGTTTCAACCTTGGGAGAGCTTGCTATTTATAGGAGAGCTAGGTTAGGATTTTATGGTCATTATTCAAAACTTCCGAGCTAAGCTTTGATCATTGCAATCCCAGTTATTATGGACAACCCATGTGCTTCATTAATGGTCCATTAATGTTAGTTATCATCATGTTTGATGAATCATCATCTTCCAAAATGGATGGACAAGATTTGGCCTACTATTTTGCTTAAAGGAAGAGAAATTCAATTTGATTTCTCTTGCTTGACGTGGCTGAGATTTATAGGGCAATTTGGTCATTAATTAAACTTAATTGATGCTTAGATTAATCATTCATAATGTTAGCAACTTGATTGGTTGGTAATTAATTAATTAACTAAGTAATTTAATTAGTTTAAATCTTTATTTTGATTTAAAATTACTAATTAAATAGTTGACTTTTACTATTTATGGTTGACTTTTTCGTATCTATACCGTATAATTTTTGAATTATTTTGGTATAATTTTCCTATTATACGTGTATTTATGAATAATAATATTTTCTAGGTTTTAGGGTTTAACCCTTAGGTTTTAATTCCTAGCTTAGGTTTGAACCTAGATTAGGGTTTAATCTTTTTTAGGTTTTAACCTAACCCTAGTCTAGGTTTTTCAAGCCTTAGCTTAGGTTTTTACCTTTTAAATTTAGGGTTTAAATTTTAATAATTGTAACATACTACAATTATTATTTATCATTAACTAAATAATTATTTTTATTTAAAGTCAACATATTCATCTATTAATAACAATTTAGTAAATTAATTTCCCTCATTCTTATTTAATTTATACCTATTTGGCATAATATATATTAAGCTATTATATAAATATATTACATTCATATGTAATATATTGTAAAAATAATGAGTTTAATTAACTCCTTAATGTTTATTAATAAAAATACTTACCTTAATTCACTATTTTATTTAAGTGAATTAATTATCTTATTTATGAAATTTAATTCATAATTAATACATTGTCGTTCAAGGCTTATTATTCAAATTATATTATTTCATAATATAATTTCAATTTTAAGCTCAATTAGTTAATATTAATAAACTCTCTTTGTTTCCACAATTCATTTCATAATAAATTCAATTCTTCTAATTATTAAATTTTATTTTCAAATGTATATATTTTCACATTTAAAAATATATATACATATTTAATCATCCACATAAATCACATACTTAAATATTTATTATTCACATAACACATAAATTAGGTTAATGATTTTTAACCTCTTAACCGTGTACGATTGTAGTTTTGAGTCGTATTAGGTATTTGAGATAGCTCAAGGTATGTTTGAACAATCGTTCTATAGGTTTTTAAATTGACCACCTTTATCAGATCTTGTCAGATCATTTTTAAAATATTTGAGATATTACATTCAACCGAACTTACAAGAATTTCGTCCTCAAAATTAACTTTACAATTTACTTTAGTCATTTAATATCATTTTTATAAGTTCTATAAATATTCATGATATTACATTCTCTCATCCTTATAAGAATTTCGTCCTCGAAATTATTTTCAACTTACTCTTATGAATTTTCTTAATTCATCTTTCTTACATTAAATTCATAAAGATTAGGTCAACAATGTTCACTCATCTCTACATATTTTCTTTTATAACTCTAAGTTTTAAACCCTTTACCAAACTAGACTTTCAGTCATATTCTTATTTTATTTATGATTCTTCTAACTTATACAACAGTTAATCAAGACCTTGACCTTTTTCAAAGACTATGGATGCTATATAACCCACAATTGTTTAACCGTCACCAGGACTGAAAAACACTATTCTTGTGTTTCAATCAAATAGGATTGAGAACATTCTGCTTTGTGTAACAATCAATTCAGATTGAGAACACTCATTCTAGTACTTTAGGTGATCATCATGTTGTACCATATTATCGATTTCAAGACGCGGTATGTTGCATCTATCGGATTCATACGTCCGTTTCTTTATCATAAACAAAGGTGTCTAGCCGAAATAATTGGCATTGACTCATATTTAAACCATTCAAACTTTTGAAAAATAATTTTATGATTGTATACCGCACCTTGCAAAGTACGTTGATGACTCATCATGTATCATCTTCACACCAGTTTAAATGGGGTGTTGATGAATAAATCATTTTTTTTTCTTCGCATTAAATCCGTCTATCTAAAACAATTAGAATAGACATAAGAATAACATAGCTAAAAAAAATTCATTTTAAAAATTCATTTGATGACTTTATCACACCCATATCCGGTAATAGTATGTTGATGACCTTCGATCATAACCACACCATTTAACTATGTGTTCATGATAAAATTCATTAAATCTAACTATATCTAGCTTAAAAAATTAGCATAGATATAGCTCTAAGAAAAAATTCCAGTTCAACTATTGAACAATTCTTTTCAAAGGCACCCAAGTGCAAATATAACCATGAAGATCTAGCGTAGCTAGAAGATTTTTGGAATACACTTAATCCTGTATCTTTTCCATTATTCTCT
This sequence comes from Hedera helix, assembly GCA_947179155.2. Taxonomy (NCBI): domain Eukaryota; kingdom Viridiplantae; phylum Streptophyta; class Magnoliopsida; order Apiales; family Araliaceae; genus Hedera; species Hedera helix. The sequence goes on from OX359286.1 coordinate 1,231,969, forward strand.
AATCATAACACAAGTTTTACAAATATATAGTAATATAGTAAATTGGTTTGTTATTTTAACCACAAGAACAAATATATCAGTTCCTCTTCTTATTAACACGGGATTGAAAATGTCTCAGTTCATATCAGTCTGTTCCAATATTCTTACCGAAATGAAATTTTTGTAGCGGCATCTCATAGTCGGTTCGACTGACATATCATAGCCCCTGCTCATACAAGGGTTTGTTTACTCAGTAACTAACATACAAATATCTTTTAAAACCATTAGTTTTGACGTAACAACTAATAACTAATCAATACACATATAAGTGAAGAATTAACTTCTCAAAATATATACAAATAAGAGTTTGACACAAGATTTTAATTTATTTATCAATATATTAAACTAAGTGTTTCTTTCACCCAAGAACTAATGAATCAGTTTTCTGTCTCATCTACACTATCCTCAAATGATTTTATTTAGTGTGTAACCCGCTTTGAGAACATTGACCATGAATCATTCATACCAACAGTCTAGTTAGATCAGTTCTCTAAAGTATATTAAACTATTTTCCATACAAGAGAGTCGTTCTACTCAGTTTTACTAACTTGAGTTTTCAATTGAAATCCCTAATCGTTCTCTAACTATCTTATGATTTTTCTTAATTCATTCCTTTATCATTTACATTTCTATGAGTTTACTCATCTCCTTTCTTATGTATAATTACACATAATACCGAACACACCATTTTATTTTTGATGAAACAGTTTCACACAAAAACCAATAAGATTATTTTATCTTATTGCTTGCTTTGAGAACTCTTTATGAGTCCATTTATCTTCAGATATTCTCATAAAAAGTTTATATTTATTTAGTATATTTTTTCACATATTAATTTTTATGTATTAAGATTTAATAAGATTTATGCATATCTTTTAATTATCTATGGACTCTTCACAAATCTATTTACTCAAAATCCATCAGATTATATCCTAAGGTACTTGTTACCTTAGAGCTATAATCCACTGCTCTGATACTAACTGTAACGCCCCCAAAATTCCCGCACTTGCTACGGCGGACCTTGTGCGTTAAACTCTATATATTTATCGACTTAACTAATGATCTCATAATCATATTGGTTGAATTAGTCTTATTTTAGACTATATATTAAAATTTTCTCTTAACTTTGTCCCTAGATCTTAATTTGATCTTGGTCTCATTATTTATGCAAGTATCAACTTGTATTTCATCTGTATAAATGGATAATACCATATATAATGGTCTAATTTTAATCTTACGATTTAAATATTCTATAACTTTACATATTCCAAGATTTACGGTATTAAATCATTAGGATGACTCTTGGGAACAGAGAATCTGGCGATGAATGTTTGTATCTTCATCCGTGATAAATGTTTGGATCTTTATCCGTGACAAATGGTTATATCTTTGTCCGATGCAAAATTCTCTTTCCGTACAGAATATTACCCAACTAGTTAAAACCTTACCTTGAAACATATTTGGTTATAGTGATATCTCTTCATATCAATAATCATATTTATTTGACATTCAGAATAGTAATAACAATTTATACCTGGGTCTGAGGAACCTAAACGATAGATTTGACCAGTCAACATCGCTTAGTCCTGTCTAGGATGTACAACACTCACAAGTTATTTACCGATCCTCATCCAGATAAATAGATCATTATCAATGCTATTTTAAGTTTTAATAATTATAAGTTATATCAAAATAAAGACATAACAATATTTTGATGATAATAATTTATATCATTCATTTAATATTTGGTTAAATATTTACTTTGTTCATATTACAACAATCATTATGACTTTATACCATTTCAAGTAATAAAGCATGAAAACCTAATCTACGTTTCATCTCTATGTTCATGATCCTATTAACGTTCTTCATTAACTGCAAATAAAGTTTTATTCGCAAGAATGAGCACGACGACTCATCAAGTCTAACATATAGCGTATACACAGTTTATGCTTTCATAAATACCTTAACATGCTTTTAACATATCATAAATATTAATTCAATATCACACATAATTTTCATGTTGATAATTCATATCGCGTTGTCACATGAAGCTTACAATTTATTTTTATAACTTCTAAACATATCATAAAACAGTTAAAAGACTTGCATGTACGGTGTACGACTTAGTTCACGTTGATTGAAACTTGATTTGTGCTCCAAATATGTTTAACATATTAATAACAGTCGTTAGTATACATAAGAATATGTATTTAATCTAATTAATAATGAACGTTTGAGATTTAATGTTAATTCATAATTTTATTCGTTTGATTTAATAATTAACTAAGTTAATTATTCACGTTCGTCGCTTAAATCACTTCATTATATAATTAATTATGTTAATTAATTATATTCGTACATTAATCCTTCATTAAATATAGTTTAATATGTTAATTGAATTAATTCATAACTCAATCTGTCGCTAAAAACTAATTTAGAAGCTACCTCGACGAATTTTTAATTAAATTCGTCGCTAAATATAGTTTAAATTAGATTTAATTAAGTTTAATTTAATTATGTCATTTATATTTATTGTCACGGATCAAATCCGTCGCTAAAAGCTATTTTTAAATTCAATTTATACTTAATTTAAAATTTTGTCACTAAGTCCGTCACTATAGGTGTTCTTCATTCAAATCCAGAAACTGGTCATGGTCTTGAAGGGGGTTTTGACCTCAAATTACTTTTGGATCATAATTTTCTTTGTTATGTTAATGGATTATATGTGTAGTACTTATATAATACTACAACTAGATAACAAATTAGGACATTAAAAACATCACAATTGGATGTTATTTGATTGTCAAAGGGCCTTGTCATGCTGTTCTTCAGAAATCTGGGCTGCCTAAAAATCAGTCGGTCATGGTCGAGATGACACATTTGGCTTGAAACATCTCTTAGATCATGTATTTTTTGGACTTAAAATTTGTTTCTATGTGTACTATACATGGCGTACTACAATGAAATACCAAATTTTGACATTAAAAACATCAAACATGAAAGATACAAGACGGTCAAACAGTTGTGTCAGGCTGTTCTTAATTCGTGATCGACCAGCCACTTTCCAGCTAGCATATCTCCTAACACAGTGATCTAATGGGTGTGTGGTTTGTTTCTATGTATACCCTGCATGGCAAGGTACAACTACAAACTTTAAAACACATCAAACGACCAACACACTTAAATTAAATCATCTGACAAGGAGCCTTGTCAGACTGTTCTTGACTGCCCATAACAGAAAGCTAAATCTTATCATTTTATGCATATAAATGTTATATAAACACAATTTAACTGCCTAGATCACTTATTAATATTATATCAGTCATTAATAAACAACAAAACATAATTTTTATCGAAAAACTAAAGATTAACAAGCACAAATAAATTTTGTACCTCTTGAGCAATTTTTGCATTTTTGCCCTTTGATTCTGATCTAGGCTTGCTATGACTGATATTTGGAGCAACTTATAACTGATATTGGGTGTATAACTCATGGGTTTCAATCTTGGGAGAGCTTGTTATTTATAGGAGAGCTCGGTTAGGGTTTTATGGTCATTATTCAAAACTTTCAAGTTAAGTTTTGATCATTGCAATCCCAACTTTTATGGACAACCCATGTGCTTCATTAATGGTCCATTAATGAGAGTTATCATCATGTTTGGTGAAATCATTATCTAAAATGGATGGACAAGATTTGGCCTACTATTTTGCTTAAAGAAAGAGAAATTCAATGTGATTTCTCTTGCTTGATGTGGTTGAGATTTGGAGGGCAATTTGGTCATTAATTAAACTTAATTGATGCTTAGATTAATCATTCATAATGCTAGCAACTTGATTGGTTGATAACTAAGTAATTTAATTAGTTTAAGTCATTATTTTAATTTAAAATTACTAATTAAATAGTTGACTTTCACTATTCATGGTTGACTTTTTCCTATTTATACCGGATAATTTTCGTATTATTTTGGTATAATTTTCGTATTCTATTCGTGTAATTTTTGTATTATACGCGTATTTATGAATATTAATATTTTCTAGGTTTAAGCCTTAGGTTTTAATTCCTAGATTAGGGTTTAATCTTTTCTAGGTTTTAACTTAACCCTAGTTTAGGTTATCCAAGCCTTAGCTTAGGTTTTTACCCTTTAAATTTAGGGTTTAGATTTTAATAATTGTAACATACTACAATTATTATTTATCATTAACTAAATAATTCTTTTTTATTTAAAGTCAACATATTCATCTACTAATAATAAGTTAGTAAATTAATTTTCCTCATTCTTATTTAATTTATACCCGTTTGGCATAATATATTAAGTCATTATATAACTATATAACATTGATATGTAATATATTGTAAAAATAATGTGTTTAATTAACTCCCTCATTTTTATTAATAAAAATACCTACCTTAATTCACGAATTTATTAAAGTGAAATAATAATCTTATTTATGAAATTTAATTCATAATTAATCCATTGTCGTTCAAGGCTTATTATTCAAATTATATTATTTCATAATATAATTTTAATTTTAAGCTCAATTAATTAATATTAATAAACTCTCTTTGTTTTCACAATTCATTTCATAATAAATTCAATTTTTCTAACTATTAAATTTCATTTTCAAATGTATATATTTTCACATTTAAAAATATATATACATATTTAATCATTCACATACATCACATACTTAAATCTTTATTATTCACGTAACACATAAATTAGGTTAATGATTTTTAACCTCTTAACTGTGTACAATCGTAGTTCAAGTTGTATTAGGTCTTTAAGATAGCTCAATGTATGCTTTAACAATCGTTCTACAGGTTTTTAAATTGACAACCTTTGTTAGATCTTGTCAGATCATTTTTAAAATATTTGGGATATTACAAGAGCAGTAGAACCCTTCAGCCAATCAGCTTCCCTCAAAGACCAGCCCTCAACAACCTTCTCCTTTAACTTCCTCGCCATATGAAGAATAATGGAACCTTTCAGCTTCAACTTTCGGGCCGCTTGTAGTTTTTCAAGTCCCGTTATCAGTGTTATTTCCTAGAGATACATGAAAGTGATCTAGAATAGGGTGTTGAATAGATTTTTACACAATTCTGTATAACTTTTTTGTTTAAGAACATTTACTAAATAATTATGAAATTGATTACATAGCGGAATTAATTTATTTCGTAATACCCTTTTCTGATTCTTAATCTTAAAATACCAGTTCTGTATTTAGTTTTTTAATGGAAATGTATCACAAGCAGATATAACATCATAGCAAATATAAGAAAGATAAAGAATGAGGTAAAGAGACATTGAGAACAAAGGAATTTTTGAGAGTTTTAAAGCCTGAATTACTCATAGTCATCTCTTCTACTCTGAAGAGCATAGATGATCTACTAAGGATAAATAGGCCCAAAGTCCTTATAACTGGACACAAATTCCTAGACACCAAGTCCTGTCTAATACACAAAATCCTCTTAATAAGGGTCTGATTCACAAAGAATTATGCGAGTCACCCAGACTCGTCTATCTTCATAGGACACAAAGTCCTCTTCCCATTATGGGGTTGATTCCTCTGAATCAGAGGGTCATAAAGTTTCGTCTTTGCTGTTATTATTGTTGATGTTTGATACTGCTAAGTTGACGTTAAGCTCTCTTTTGAATAACTTAGCAGCTGAATGATTCTGTTAATCTTTTCTTCTTCTGAACTCTCTGTATATCTATGTTCTACTCTAGCTCTTTTATGGTTGGAATCATTTCTTAATCAATCCTCCAAAATGTATAGTGACTTTAAGTTGATGATATATCTGTTTAGTTGATCGATTCCCTCTACTATCTTCTATTTATCGAAATTTTTCTCCTTATGCTCTTTTTGGGTGTATAGACCGACCTTTTTTCTATTTTGATCGTTTCTCTCTCTTTGACCTGATTTCTCTGTGTTGGTTGACTCGCTTTTTCTTTATTTGAATTTGAAATCTACTTATAGATTTCTTTTAAGAAGTTACCGTTTTTTCATTTAATGTTTTGGTCCTAGAAGATCTCCAATGTTGACATATAGGAAGTATGTCAGTTTTTTCCAATCAGGTTATCACATCAGTGTGCTGAAGAGGAAACAGTGTGGCTGTTGTCACTTGTTCAAACTAACCGTTAGACATGCCACATTCTTATCTTCATTTCAACTTTAGGATGATCAGTACACTTCTTAGACTCTTTAGTTTTTTAGATCTTTTCATTGTCAGTCCTCTGTCAGAGTTATATTCCTTACAATTTTCCTAGTTGTGAGGTTCACGACAATCAGGCTCTACATTCTTCAGCTCTATAATTTTCAGCTCTGCGATCTTCAGTTTTACGATAATACTTATGTACTCTACGATTTTTCCAGTCTTCATTGTAGAGTATATCTTCCAATTTAGTCTGCTCAACGATTTTCATGATAACTTTACTTCTGTGTCTACAGTACTTATGTGATCTTGCATTCTGCTCAAAAATTTTGCTAAACACGCTTTAGTTCATTTCCTAAGAATTAAGACTTCTCCTTCTTTAAACTAGGACTTTTGTCTCTCTTAAGTTTTTTTCTTCTTCTTGATAAATTAGCTTTCATTGAATAATGCTTTTCTCCTTGTCTCTTTCTATTGGTTTACCTCATACTACTTCTTGCTGAAGAACTCTTGATGATGACATCTCAATCATGTGTCATAATAATTTGTCTCTTAGTTCCATTGACATTACAAACTCTGATAAGTAGTACTAATGCAGCTCAACAATGATGTAACTCTGCGTTCTGAAGTAGCTCAATGATGTTAAGTGAATCATCGATATGTTGATATTAATTTTAACTTCATTCTATGATTTTGAGCACTTTGACTTGTTTAGCACCTGTGAGTTTCCTTTCTTCTTTTCTTCTATTAAAGCTTTTGTATTGACTTTACTGTGCTGAGCCTATTTGACAGAACTCTACGAACTCTTTTTCTATGTGCTGATCTTGTGGGATGACCCTTGCTTCTTCTGGTTTATTCTCCTACTCTGAATTAAGTCTTATCTTTCCAAGTCCATGCTTAAGCAATCTTCTTTGACAATTTAATGTTTAGTACAGGGTCTCTTATAATCTCCTTTTGGCCCTTCGCCTCTTATCCTTAGTAGCTTTGTCTTTCTCATCAATCTTCTATCTACTCAAAGATTCTTCTATGTTCTATATTCTACAATCTTTTTTTGGCTCAACAATCTAAGAGTCATGTATCATAAAGTTAAGTCTTCAACATCTTACTTGACGATCCTTGCTAACTCTACAATTTTAGTTGTTTTTGTAATGATACGCATTTTGAAATATATAAAATTATAATTTATAAGTAGCTATTGAATTTTTTTTAAGTGAGTTATTAATGGAAATAAAATATTTTGAGGTGTGACAAGTAATTTGGGATAAGTGGATTATGGACTCTTGGATGGAGGAATTAAACGTAAGATTTATGAAACAAATTTGGATTAAAATGGATTTGAATTGGAATTAAAATGAGCAAACATTGAATTTTTAGAAAATTTCAAAGGAATAAATGGTCTAGATTTTTGGGGAAAGGACTAAGTTACCCTTGGCATCCTAAGAAATGACAATTGTATTCCAAGTTAGCTAAATGTCTAATATACCCTTGTTTAGTGGTGAGAAATGACTTAATTACTTTTAACCATGCTTGAGTTAGCAAATCCATGTGTAGTTAAGTGTTGGAATTCATATACAACACTTATATGAGCAAGATTTCAGCACTTTACTTAACATTATCCAAGTCTTACGAAAGTTTCTAGGAAAAGAAAGATAAGAGAGAGAAAGAAGACAAAAGAAGCTAGGGTTCCAAGAGAAGTTGAAGGATTCAAGCTTAAAGGAGACCAATGGTAGCATAATAAGCCATCCAAAGTGGAGAATCAAGTGTTGACAAGATTTCTAGCTAGAAGAAGCAAAGCTAAAAGAAGGTATGAATGAATTTAAGATATGAAACTCAAGGATTATGTGTTTATATGTTGAAAGAGATGAAGCCATGCATGAGTTTTTGATTATATGTGTATATTATGTGATATATGTGCTTCAAGTTGGCTAAATCATGAAACCCTAGTTGACTAAGTAGTATAATAAAGGTGGTGTACTATTTATATGAATATTCAAGTTAAAAGCTATGATTCAAAGCATGATCATGTGTTATATGTTATGAAACATGATGGAAACCTAGTTTGAGAGGATGAAGATATATAATACATGCATTATCATGTGTTAAAGAGCATCAAAGAAACCTAGATGGTATAAAAGTTATGTTTTGGGAAGGAAGTTTGAATATTAGGCTATACTTTTTGTGTAGACTACGAAATAATCTGTAAAGTGCACTTGGTTGTGCATATGGAAGTTATAGAGACATATTAAGTCATTAAATGTGTGGGTGATTGCATATGTGGCGTATTGAGATTAAAGTGTTTAGTGACTTCAAGTTTGAAATTTGAAAAGTTTGAAAAAAAATTGATGAAGTGAGGTCAAAGTGTGATTTTTGGCAATTTTGAAGAATTAGAGGTAAAATGGACCCAAACACTTAAGTTTTATGTTATTACACGTGTTTAAGTTGATTCAGTAATCAACGGAGTTAAATTTGAATAAATTGGCGATTCGAACGATCGAAATCGATCGTTTCGATTCGAAACGGATTTTAGCGGACAAAAGTCGCCTCGTGCGAAGTTTTATCATCTTGAAAGTTTAGACATGTCATGTATGACGTATGTGAGCTATGTCAAGTGTCGGAACAAAGTTTTGAAGTGAATGGCCAAAAATCACAATGTTACCAAAGTTGGAATTTTGAAGTTTTAAAAAAATTCTAAGTCTGAAATTATTACCAACAGGCCTCCTATGGACTAGTACATCTTGGATATTAAGAGGCCAAATGAGACAAAGGGAAATTTTATAAAATACTATGGTATAAGGTCTACATGTGTACCAAATTTGGTGTCAATCGGATGTATGGTTAAAGAATTAAAAATCAGCAAAGCAGGAGAGAAAATCAAAATTTCAGATTTCTGGGCCACGGCCTAGGCCAGCTTTTTGTAGGCAAAACCACGGCCGGGGCCAAGTTTGGCTGAGAGGTCACGGCCGGGGCCGTGGTTTCTTAGGCCAAAAGCCGGCCGGGGCCACGGATAGCAGAGTTTAACAAATGTGATTTTTTTGAACCAAAATGAAATGTTTTGATATTTAATGATAGAAACACATATGTAAACCATAATTTGATAAAAATAATCAATATGGTAGATATTAATACATTGATGAACAATGTGTTATGTGATTAGGGTTATGTAAAGTTAATGGGTAGCTTGTTTAGCAAGTTATGGCATGCATGTGTATATAACTAATGCATGAACCAATATTATGGTCATGTAGGTTATAGACGGGATAATATTTTACCAGTTGTGATAGACGAGGACCAAGGCAAGTTTTCTGACTGAACTCTTAATTACAGATTCTTGAACAGACATTCATGTTGTTTATTCATGTTATCATGCAAAGTTCATTTCTTATCGAACTATTTTGAAAAGGTCGATGCCAATTTTGATTCTGGCTAGACACATGTATGTTTCATGTTAAATTCAGTTATTGATTGTTATGTTCTCCAATCCACATTGTTGTGGTGCGGACTCTATGATATGCTGTAATAGAACAACCCTATAAAATAAAAGGGGAATAAAGGATAAAGGAAATGAAATAATTATGACGTGGTTGCGTCGTTAGATGTTTGTTGTGCACAATATAAAGTACGATGGGCTGATCACCCAAAGTACGCATCTAAATTGGTGTTATTACCTCTTGGGCAATGTCAGTCTTTGTGATTGAGATTGTTCTTAACGTATTATAATTAATTTGGGCAATATCGGTCTTAATGATTGATATTGTTCTTAACGTGTTCTTGGTCTTGTGACCATACAGCAATTATAATCTCTTGACCTCAGATAATTATGTTCATGTTGTGTTATAATTTCCTCATCCTCTGTTGAAATGCTACAGACCAACGTTGATATGTACACCTCTATTCCATTGTAAATGATTTATATGTACCATTCTGAAACATCATTTTACCTTGTGTTTATTTACTTGCTGAGCTATTTAAAGCTCACTCTTGCTTTTATTCATGATATTTCAGCTAAACCAGAGAAGATCGAGGGGTCGGGTGTAGATAAGGGTAAAGGAAAAGCCAACCAGCAGTAGATGTGCTATGTTTGTAATTATTGTGTAACTATTATTATATTTTGTAATATGTCAGGTACGATAGCTTGTATGTATAAAGGTACGTAGAACCTGAGATTAGTTATGGATGAATGTAAATCAAGCTCTTATTATTATTTTATTCAGATTGGATGTATGAGATGACAGGGTAGAATAGTCACGTGAGCACCAAACCCGTGGTACAAGGGACCCGGATTTGGGGGCGTCACAGGTTGGTATCAGAGCAGCTAGGTTATAAACCTTAGGAGGGGAAACCTTAGGAATATGACCTTAAGGAATGTAGTAAAACTCATTTAGAGTTCTAAGAAGCGAATGGTGGAAGTTGTTAAGGTTACAATTTTCCACAATATGTGTTATATGTTATGTGTTACGTGTTATGTGCTTTAAGAATAAGGAAAATTGCAGTGAACTGAAATAGTGGTTCTTGTGATTTTATAGCATGCCAGAGATTGGAGAATCCAGTCGGGCTGCAGGAGAAGAGGAACCTAGAGATATTCAAATAGATGTGATGACGACAGTACCAGCCATGGCAATAGTACCAGCTGAAGGTAGTGAACAGGAGGAGGATCCAGAAGAATTAGAGGGAGATTCGGATGGGGTATTGCCGGAGAATGCTTCATCTGAGCAGAGAGAAGCAGATCGGGAATGGGTAACCGGCCTGATACAACAGAATAGTGAGTTTGTCGATAGGATTTTGGAATTAGAAACTCAAGCGGCTAAACGACAAACAGCTATAGAACAAAATGAGACAACAATTCAAGTATTGACTAATGAAAATAGGGAGCTGAAGGATAAATTGGATCAAGCCGAACAAAAGGCACAGGAGTTGAAAAATGATAAGGAAATCCTAGAGGCAAAGCTTAGGGAAGCAAATGCTGAGATAGCCATGAATGAGCGTGCTGGGACAAACGCGGTGAGGAGAATAGATTTGTTGGAGGAAGAGGTGAGGTCTAAGAAAGCCAGAATGGATAATATGGGTGCAAAAATGGAGGACATGAGCTATGCTTTTCGCACAGCATTTGGGAGAGCGCAAGATAGGGTACACTATTACCCTGTAGAATATAACCAATCAAGGGACATTTTGAGCCGATGGAAGATGGTGGCTATAATGAATGAAGAGTACGATGATGCTGTTAGACGGGGGATGCTTCTGTAGGGAGTTATAATAGATATGTATAGTTATGAATGTATAATTATGTGTGTATTATGGAATCCCTAAATTTTGTTATAAAAAAAAAGGGATATCAAGCATCATGTACCCTCGTTGTTTGTAAGGAGGGAAGTACCAGTGTTGTGTAAAGTTATATGTATCTTAACTCATGTGCTACATGTGATGTAATATGTGAGGCATTAGACAAGTTGTTTATGAATATAAATCTAGTTATGAATTGTGTGTTGTTACGACTATGTGTTCAAAGTTATAAGAATGTGATATACAAATGTTATGTATTGACCATAATATGAATTGTTAAACAGAAATGCCGCCTAGACGCATTCCAAGTGTTCAACCTCCCCCAGAAGAATCGGTTAATGCTCCTGAGGAGCCAGTTAATCCCATGCAGCAGTTTGTAGACCTGTTGATGGGAGCTCTTCAAAATAGAAATGTAAATCCAGTAGGTGATCAACCGGTAACTGCTAGGATCGCTACTTTTAAAGACTTCAAAGCTGTAGGACCCCCAGAGTTCAAGGGGACGATGAACCCAGTGGAGGCCCAGAATTGGGTCATTGAAATAGAAAAGGTTTTTGAAGTAGCTAACGTAGCAGAGGAACAGAAGACTGCCTTTGCTACTTTTATGCTAAAGGGAGAAGCAAATTACTGGTGGGTGGCCAATAAAGGAAGACTGGGTACAGGAGCGGCGCCTTGGGAAAAATTTAAAGAGATTTTCTTCGAGGCGTATTTCCCTCCAGTAACTCAGGATATGATGGAGGTGCAATTTTTGGAGTTAAAGCAAGGCAACATGTCAGTAGCCGAGTACGCAGCAAAGTTTAATGAGCTAGCAAGGTTTGCGCCACACCAAGTAGATACAGAGCAGAGGAGAGCAAGACGTTTTGAACGGGGATTGAAACCGTGGCTATACGGCAAAGTTTCAATGTTTCAGCTTGGAACCTTCGCTGGGGTAATGGAGAAAGCTATTCTAGCGGAAGGAGGCAGTGATGCCTTGGCAAAGTTTAAGCAAGAGCAGTATGGCAAAAAGAAAGTTGATGGTTCTAAGAAGGAGAGCAGCAGTGGAGGAAATAATTTTAATAAACGGAAATGGGGTGGCGACAGTAATACAACTGCAGTGAAGCAAGGTGAACAGAAGAAAAGAGTAGAGTTGTGTCCTAACTGTGGAAAAGGGCACTCAGGTGTTTGTCTGAAAGGTAAGAATGTATGTTTTAAATGTGGGAAGGAAGGACACATTACACCAAATTGTCCAAACCCTAGAATGAGCAGGGGATGTTTTTACTGTGGAGAAGCAGGACACCAGATAAAAGATTGCCCGAAGAAGAAAGCAGATGGAGGAAGCGGAAGTAAAGGAACTGCTAGTGGAAAACTGGCAATTACTGGACCTACACCACCGGGAAGGCCGTCAGCGAGGACATTCAATATGACAGTTCAGGACGCGGTGGCATCAAAAGACGTGGTGTCAGGTATCATCCTTGTTAATGACGTAAATGCATATGTGTTGTTCGATTCGGGTGCTACATGTTCTTTCATTTTTGATGAATTTGTTAAGAAATTGAGCCTGTCACAAGTAAAGTTAGAAAATGCCTTGAATATAGAAGTAGCCAATAAGGAAGTAATCCGGGTGGAGAATATTTGTCAGGATTGTTGTCTAACGATAAATGGACATAAACTGTTAGTGGATTTAATTCCTATTCGCTTAGGAGAATTTGATGTGATACTGGGAATGGACTGGTTGTATAGCCATGGAGCAATGATTGATTGCCAGAATAAATGTGTAAACCTTCAGACTCCTACTAAGTCTAAGGTAGTATTTCATGGTAGGAAATCACCTAGGCAATCTTGTTGTTTGACAATGTTACAGGCAGGGAAATTATTAAGAAAAGGGTGCATGGGGTATTTAGCTCATGTAATTGATACCCGTATAGTAGGATCAGAATTGGGTCAGATACCCGTCGTAAAGGAGTATGCAGATGTATTCCCAGATGAGTTATCGGGTCTTCCGCCAGACAGGGAGATTGAATTTAAAATAGAACTTGCACCGGGAACAACACCAATTTCAAAGGCACCTTACAGAATGGCTCCGGTTGAACTGAAAGAGTTGATGATCCAGTTGCAAGAATTGTTGGATAAAAAGTACATCCAGCCAAGTGTGTCTCCTTGGGGAGCACCAGTACTGTTTGTGAAAAAGAAAGATGGCTCGTTAAGACTCTGTATTGATTACAGAGAATTGAATAAGGTGACAATAAAGAACAAGTATGCACTACCAAGGATTGATGATCTGTTTGACCAGTTACGAGGAGCCAAGTATTTTTCAAAGATTGATTTAAGGAGTGGTTATCACCAACTGAAAGTAAGGCCTGAAGATGTACCCAAAACAGCGTTTAGGACTCGTTATGGTCATTACGAGTTTCTAGTAATGTCATTTGGGTTAACAAATGCTCCAGCTGCGTTTATGGATTTGATGAATCGAGTGTTCAAACCGTATTTAGACAAATTCGTGGCGGTGTTTATTGACGATATATTGATTTATTCAAAGACTGAAGAAGAACATGCGGAGCACCTAAGGATTGTTTTGGAAAAACTAAGGGAAGCTAAGTTATATGCCAAGTTCTCGAAATGCGAATTTTGGTTGCAAAGAGTACAATTTTTGGGGCATGTGATTGATCAAGAAGGGATATCTGTGGATCCAGCAAAAGTTAAAGCAGTAATTAATTGGGAGCAGCCAAAAACGCCAACTGAGGTTCGTAGTTTTCTTGGATTAGCTGGATACTACAGAAGATTCATTAAAGATTTCTCAAAGTTGTCAGGACCTATGACTAACTTAACAAGGAAAGCTGTGAAATTTGTATGGACTGATAAATGTGAAGAGAGTTTCAGAGAACTTAAGAAGAGACTGAGCGAAGCACCTGTATTATCATTACCTGATGATACAGGATGATTTGTTGTATACAGTGACGCGTCATATAAAGGATTGGGTTGTGTACTAATGCAACATGGTAAAGTTATAGCGTATGCGTCTAGACAGCTGAAAGATTTTGAGAAAAGGTATCCAACCCATGACTTGGAATTAGCGGCAGTGGTATTTGCTTTAAAAATATGGAGGCATTACTTGTATGGAGAGAAGTGTGAGATATACACAGACCACAAAAGTCTAAAATATATTTTCACTCAGAAGGACCTGAATATGAGGCAAAGAAGGTGGATAGAATTAATCAAGGATTACGATTGCGAAATTCTCTACCATCCAGGAAAGGCAAATGTGGTGGCCGATGCTTTAAGTAGAAAGGGTCGAGAAAGACTGGAAATGCTAACCGTTCAAGAAGAGCTAATTAGAGAAATGGAAAAGTTAGAATTAGAAGTGAAATATCCGATGGAATCGGAAGAGAAGTTATGTGTAATTGAAGCTCACCCAACATTACTAGATAAGGTGAAAGAAGCTCAGATGCAAGATCAAGACTGTGATCAAATCAGGAAACGCATATCGGATGGACAAGAAACAAGATTCAAGGTAGATAACAGCGAAATGCTAAGATTGGAAGGAAGAGTATGGGTGCCATTAGTCTCAGAATTAAAAGAGGAGATTCTCCAAGAAGCACACAGTTCGCACTATTCTGTCCATCCAGGAAGCACGAAGATGTACCAAGACCTACGACAACACTTTTGGTGGCCTAACATGAAGACGGATGTAGCAGAATATGTAAGTAAATGTTTAACTTGTCAAAGAGTCAAAGCGGAACATCAGAGACCTAGTGGACTGTTACAACCACGGGAAATCCCGGAATGGAAATGGGAACACGTCACGATGGATTTTGTTGTAGGACTCCCAACTACGCAGAAAGGCTATGATGCGATATGGGTTATAGTGGATCGACTGACAAAGTCCGCTCACTTTTTGCCAATCAAAGTCAAATTCAATTTGGATCAACTCGCGAAGCTATATGTGAAAGAGATTGTGTCAAGACATGGAGTCCCAGTGTCGATTGTTTCAGATCGAGATCCACGATTCACGTCAAATTTTTGGAAGAGTTTCCAAGAGCGTATGGGTACACAATTGAGATTAAGTACGGCATATCATCCTCAAACAGATGGCCAAAGTGAAAGAACGATTCAGACGTTGGAAGATATGCTAAGAGCTTGTGTTATGGATTTCAAGGGCAATTGGGACGATCAGTTACCATTAGTGGAGTTCGCCTACAACAATAGTTATCATGCAAGCATTGGAATGCCCCCTTATGAGGCGTTGTATGGAAGGAAATGCAGAACGCCTCTCTGCTGGGATGAGGTAGGTGAACGAAAGTTGTTGGGACCGAAAATAGTGCAACAGACTGTTGAAATTGTCAAGGTAATAAGAGCAAGGCTTATAGCAGCACAAGACAGACAAAAGAAATATGCAGACCAGCACCGACAGAACAGAGAATTTGAAGTAGGATCCCATGTGTTTCTAAAAGTCTCACCCTGGAAGGGAAAGTTAAGTCCAAGATTTATTGGACCTTTTGAAATGCTGAGAAGAATTGGAGAGGTAGCCTATGCAGTGGCATTACCTCCGGAGTTAGAACACATACATAATGTATTTCATGTGTCGGTATTAAGGTCATACAAACCAGATTATAAGCATGTAATTGAGTATGAGCCAATTCAAATCGAAAAGGATTTAACGTATGAAGAAACTCCTGTTCAAATCATCGACAGGAAGGAGCAGATTTTAAGGAACAAGGTGATCCCTTCTGTAAAGGTACTGTGGAGAAATCATAATGTGGAAGAAGCAACATGGGAATTAGAAGAGAAAATGAAAAAAAAATATCCAAGTTTATTTATGTAAGTTTATAATAGTGATTCCGGGGACGGAATCCTTGTAAGGAGGGAAGAATGTAATGATACGCATTTTGAAATATATAAAATTATAATTTATAAGTAGCTATTGAATTTTTTTTGAGTGAGTTATTAATGGAAATAAAATATTTTGAGGTGTGACAAGTAATTTGGGATAAGTGGATTATGGACTCTTGGATGGAGGAATTAAACGTAAGATTTATGAAACAAATTTGGATTAAAATGGATTTGAATTGGAATTAAAATGAGCAAACATTGAATTTTTAGGAAATTTCAAAGGAATAAATGGTCTAGATTTTTGGGGAAAGGACTAAGTTACCTTTGGCATCCTAAGAAATGACAATTGTATTCCAAGTTAGCTAAATGTCTAATATACCCTAATAAATTTATTATATTTTTTTATCATAACTCTCTATATTTAGATCAACCTAATAAATTTGATCCCTAATGTCCTTTTACAGTATTATCCTGTTAAGGACTATATAAAGGTTATCTTTTGGATCAATCTCACAAATTTGACCCTAAACTAGTCTATCTTTTTAATTCGGATCAAACTAACATTTTTTTATCCCTAAATCCTTTTACAATGATTATTCTATTAAGGACTGTATAAAAACAAATGTTTATACTTATACATTTATTCATTTCTTTTTCTTTTCTATAGATTTTATTGTTCTTAACAGTTTAACACAGATAATACTAAACATGTTTACAAAATAATCTCCCCCTGTTTAACTTAATTCATGTTAATAAAATATTTTAACATTATTTTGTCATCATTAAATTCAAATAGGTTAACACATAAATGTACTAACATTCAACTTTCGAGGATCTCTTGTAGCCTCTATTATTGCCTCGTTGTGGGCTTTCTTTGGCTGAGTTGCCACTGTAAAATAAAAAAGTTAAGAGGTTATGAACATGTGGCAATAGATAAAGAAAAAAGAAGAAAGCAATAGTAAAGAGACTCACAGCCGAAAACGTGTAGTCAGTCCTCGTCATTAAGGACCTCACGGTTCACTTTCACCGAGGGTCTCTTGGCATACAGAACCTAAAAAATTAGCCTTGCTAATTTTATTAGGGTTCAACTAGAATTTATTTGGCTCTAACCAAGGTCTGACCATGCCAGTGTTCGGACCCTTAATGAAGAACCAATCCCCATGCTATCCCTTATTACTAGAAGGAGTCTTTATTAGGGTGTCCCTACCAACGTTTTTCACAAGTTGGTACAATCCCTTTTCCCTACTAGCAATTACTAAAAATATTTGGAAAAGGAAATCTAAAGAAGGAGTTGTCTCATAGTAATTACAAAAAGCAATAAAATTATGAAGATGAATAAAAGAGTTTGGAGCCGATTGGTTCAAACTAAGACAAGTAGTATAAAAGAGTTCAATAAGAAGGTAATGAAAAGGAAAACGAAGGTCGAAGATAAGAAGTTGTCTATGGACAATAATCCACCTGCCTTCGGGCTACCAATACGTTTTTTTTCTCAACTTCAGGTTTTCTAACCTCGTAAACCTCCAGAATGTAAAACTTAGAAATCAACAGTTGACAATCTGCGTTTGAGATGGAGGATGGGGTTTTTTCTACTCTACATTCTACCTTAGCATACTTAGATCTATTGTGTTCTTCAACGTCTATCATTTGCTTAATCACTACGGGTTTGAGAGTTTGACCATCTAGAATACTAGGAGCGGCAACCATAACCTTATCTCCAGTACGGGAAAATGAAGTCGGAACCTTCCAGGTTTTGATGTTATTACCCATCCAAGATATATAAAAATACATAAAAGATAAAGGCTTACTTAGATTAAAGAGGAATCGCAGTAAAAGCAAAGAATCAGTGCATATGAGGAGTACGACAGGGAGCTAGGGCAAGAAACAAAACTTTTATCTTTCTGAAAATCTAAAAATGTAGGTAAAGTGACGATTAGATTTATTTCCCCTATATAAGTTAGGCATCAACGGTCCAAATCAATTGAATCCAACAGATGGGAAAAAATTCGACGATTGCAGAGAAGTAATCATTACCTCTTAAATCGCGCACACGTTTCCCTTGAAATTGAAACGATCGTGACAGTCGCCTAAAATTGAGTATTGAGTTTTTCTCAAAATTCTAAAAAATTGGACTCAAATAAACATTGGGCCTACCCTGGTGTGCACATGAACCAAACTCTAAAAATACTTATATCAGGCCCATAAAATATTCAATTAGCCCAAATAGAGGTAAATTAAGTTCCAGCTCATATTCCCGTTGGTCTGATGCTTCCGGGCTCCCGAAGGGACATTCCCTTTGATTTGATGACCTTGAAATTTTGTAGTCTTTTGTCTTCGGTTTGAAATCCTTGGAATACTAGAGGAGCTTTCCCTTCGGCCTGATGCTTCTAACTCCCGAAAGGGCTTTTCCCTTCGGTCTGACGTCCTTGAAATCCCGAAGTCTTTTGTCTTTAGTCTAAAGTCCTTGGAATCTCGGAGGAACTTTCCCTTCAGTCTGACGCCCTTAGGATCCCAAAGTATTTTCTCTTTAGTCTAAAGTCCTTAAAATCCCGGAGGAGCTTTCTTTTTAGTCTGATTCCTTCGGTCTCCCGAAAGTATGCCCTATTTAGTCGTTGTACTCTTCGGACTCCCAGAGCCCTTCTACCTACTCCTCCAACTCATTTCATTCGTTGAAGGAGTAAGGGTAATGTTAGGTTGTGTATTTACTAGCGCAAATGGGTTGCCCGTAATGAGCCGTACCCTTATAGCCCATTAGGCTTAGTGCGCGCACAAAAGAACTCTCAAGTCCAATAGGTTTGGGATTGCTCTCTTTATCGATTCAGATACTAACTAGTTACCATATCCAATACTAATTGGTATGGGAGTTACCTATCCAGTATTAATTAGCATGACAGTTACATTCTCCAACAAAGTTTCTACTACACAATTCCTATTAGGAATTGAAGTTTTGTTGAGTAATATGAGTACTATAAATAGTACGGAGAGATTCTATCATACTAAATACTTCTTGTCTTCATTGTTAATATATCTTGAAACATGTACTTACTCTTACAACGGAGGTATTCTCCGAAAGCTCAAGCCATCAAGTAATTTTTTTTTTATTTCTTCTATATAGGTTCACGTCCAAACTGATTATTAAACGTGCAGATAAATTCCGCGTTAACAATACCCAAACAAGTTGTATAATGGAATTGGCCACGTATGACCAGTAAACACATGCGGAGCGAACCACGCTTATGTTGGGACATACGCCTGTTAGTGGTTGGGGCATACAACCTGATAATATATGCATGCACTCCTAGTATATACAAGGCACATTCCTTTCTAAGGGTAACTCCAAACAATGCTAAATCAAAAGGGCATAAACAACTGTTTTATATTTTAAGCGAAAAATATTTTAAAATTTTTACAAAAAAAACAAAATAATAAGTGAAACTATTTACATAGCCTTATTTATTTACTTTTTATTAGTCTATAAATAATTAGAGTTATTAACAATATCTGTTAGTATTGGTCCGAAAGGATCACTTACTTTCTGCATAGGTTCAACTCGATGTTACTTTGAGGCCTTTGGCTCAACACATTTAAATCCAAGCTTGCTACAGAGTTTAACTTGTTTGGCAAACGCTCTAAATAGGCCCAGCACTTAAACTTCCCAAGGCTACTAGGAACAGGGAGCCTCATTGTATACTCTGATTCATTTAAAATAAATCAAAGGAGTGGGGGGTTTGTTAGGAATTGAGTGCCCGAACCCCTCCATAGGACCCGAACATATGTCCAAGGTTCCGACCTCAACATTGATCTCGTTGCATGGCATTAAGTGTCCACGGCTTGCCAAATGCAAAGATCGAGTTTTCTGTATGCATGACTCTTATCCAAATAGATTCAATAATATTTGGGCCCGCATGGCCTAAATATTTGATTATAAATATAAGGGACCTCTTATACGTATATTACACTCACTTTCATAATATAATATTTTAAAAAAATTATTATTGACTTTATCATCAGAGACGAATTTAAAGAAAACCTCTCTGCATATTTGTTTATTTCAAATTACTTGGAGTGCTCAAATTCAGTAATAAAGACGACGAAAACAAGCTTCATCACCAATTAAATTTATGGTCGTTATATATGCGCTAATAAGCCAACATATAAATT
The DNA here is from genome assembly GCA_947179155.2 of Hedera helix. Lineage (NCBI taxonomy): Eukaryota > Viridiplantae > Streptophyta > Magnoliopsida > Apiales > Araliaceae > Hedera > Hedera helix. The sequence continues at coordinate 1,252,400 of OX359286.1, forward strand.
AGATGACAAATCTATACACACAACAACTAAATATTATATCAAATACTATATTCGTCTATACTATTAAAAAGTTGGGTATAATACGGATTTTAATATTATGTCCCACTTTTTAATAGTATAAATGAATATAGTGTTTGATTGTTGTGTTTTTATATTTATTTTAAAATAGAGGAACTATTGGAATAAAATTATTAGTAGGAGATGAGATAGGAGTAGGCTACCAACCTTAGGTACTACAGTTAACCTTCTTTCCTAACTTCCATCCTCTTCATTTTTTGTACCCCAAATGAACGCCAACACAATTAATATTTGAAAGAAAAACGAACCCTCTCTTCATCCTAAACTTCAGATTTGCCCCTTAATTTTATAAATCCCAACATTTGCAACACCACCAAAAAAGAAAAAAAGAACTCTTAACCACCAAAAGAGAACAAGAATTCCCATCCATTTACTTTTTGTGGCTAAGAGAAGCAAATTTATGAAAGTTGTATAGAATATCGATTCCACAAATTATATGGAAATAACATCTATTACTCTTGTACAAAAGGTTTTACTTTTATTGTTTGACTTTTTTTTCAAATATTAAGTTTTTATAGACGATGTTTATATGAGATTTTTAAGTTAAATTTTTTAACATAAAACTTTCTCTATTGAAATAAATTATTACAAAACTTGCGATCAAAATGCATCCTACAATCCTAATATTTAGAAGAAGAAAAGTCAACACAACTAAATAATTCAGGACCGAGGGAGTACGATCTACGTAACAATATATATATATATATATATATATATATATATATATATATATTAATACCATCACTGTCTCTACCTACATACAAGATAGATGTTCCTTATCTAGTTTTGGAGGCACTTGTTTAATTAACACTTAAAAAACAAAAAATTAAAAGAAAATTTAGTCACGAGGCTCACGAAATTGCACTCTTTAAGCATACCGCTAAGAAAAAATAAATAGAACAATATCCTTTATTAATTTCCCTTTTTTAGCGTCACTATAGTGTGTGTGTGTGTGTGTGTGTGTGTGTGTATATATATATATATATATATATATTCTTGAAAGTCAATAAAAAGGAGTAGGTGACAAACCACAAGAAAAATAAAAATAAAAATGAAGGATATAAAAGTAATTCAAGTATTGAAAAGGGCATATGAACCATGCACTGCCTAATATATAAATCGAAATATGGTAGCTTTTCACTGTCTCTCAATTCTCTACATTGCGTTAGCACAAAGTTTATTTATTACTCTCACCCTTAAATAATTTATAAACAAACAAACAAACACAAAGATATAATGAGCCAATTGTTGCTACAACAATAATATTCTGACGATCATGCCATTTATATTCTTCTTCATCGTGTTCTTCTTCCTTTTTCTTGAAACTCCGGCGGTGGTGGCCGGACTTAAAAATCCTTTGTTGAAGCTTTCCAGCAGGGAGGAGTTGATAAACCCTGCCGGATATGGAGAGGCCAAGCTCTCCACCGTCTTGGTCACCGGAACTTTGCTTTGTGAGGAGGCTTCTAATTGTTTGGATCATGGAAAACCTCAACTTAATTCGCGTCCCGTATCAGGTTTTTAAGATTTTCTTGTCTTAATTAATTCCATTGTTTTGACCATCCTTTCTTGCAATATAAGTGATCACAAATGATAAAAACACACACACAAAAAAAATCATAACAACATTTGGGTGATACCTAACCGTCTGTCAAACATTTTACACTTTTCGTGTTTAGATGATCCTTTCTTTCCACACAAGTGATCATATATGATAAAAACCCATATAGAGAGAGAAGAAATTAAAGATTTATAGCTACATTTGGTTGGTAGCTAACCGTCCATCAAATAGCTTTCACACTTTCTGTTGTTTTGATCATCTTTTCTTGCTACACAAGTGATCATAAATTTCCTTTCAAGTCGATTCCGAATTATATATAAGTTTCTAACTTTATAATTAAAGAGATATGAAATTCCTAACATACCAGCACCTATACTATAGATAAATTTAATTAAGTACTATCATGTCAAACCATTACTAGTCTACTACATGCATTTTAATGAACGTCAATGATATGTTTGAAAAACTAATTAAAAGTATCCTTAAAAATCGTTATTTTTATCTTTAATTTTGAAAAGAATGGAATATTAAGTTTGTTTTTCAAGATAAACCCCACTGATTTTGTAAGACAAAAGTCTAGTTCTTAGGCTAGTATAATTAATCATTCGAAACAGCTTCATTAATTGATTATGTTAATATATATTCCAAACATGACATTTTCACTGAACATGGATTAATATATATATATACACACACACACACACACACACACAATATGCAACAAATGAACGCCTTCAAGTTTACAGAAACAGAAAATCTAATAATCATTTGCATTACCTTGCAGGTGCAACGGTAGCTGTTTCATGCCATCCTTGTAGAAAGATGAGGGAATTAAATTGGGTAAAAAGCACAACAGATGAAGATGGGGATTTCGTCATCGATCTTCCTTCCCGCCTCCATGGAATTCCAAACTTGGAAAAAATATGTATACTTAAAGTTGTTCAGCTACCAAAAACTTCTCCCTGCTACTTAGCTTTCCCAGGTAATAAAGAACACAAGGGAATAACGCTGTTGTTTATTGGCGATGGCACTCGCATCTACACGGCTGAAATGATTCGTTTGAGACCTAAAACTTCACAGGAGAATTGCACAAATACCTACTGATCATGAAGAAGAAGATAGGTGAATAAATGGCTGCAACTCATCCAGATGACGCTTCAGTCACTGCACTGAGGGTTCAGGGATTCAGCCACGCTTGCTGAAATTACCCATGTCAATAACCTGTGTCTCTATATATGCTATGCATGCGCTTAAAGTGGGATCCTCATTCCAGACAATTTGAAATGAGTAGTTCATTTAGACAGTCTATAGAAATGAAACAGGTTATATACAAATGTAACTTTTCTATAGACTATCTAAATAGACTGGCCGATTTTAACTGTCTGCCATCTAAATCCATGCACGTGTACCGTGTACGTTTGTGTGTGAGAGAGAGAAACTAAAAGCAACTGTATGAATATATTACAAAATTTCCAATACATATATAGTATGTGTGCCTCAACTACTATAAATTTAGCTTTTCTACTCATAAATCTACGCGAATAATTTACTTGTTGTAAGCAACATAATTGATTAATATAAATTGATAGAATTATATCTGAAACTGTTGGATCGTCACAAGTCACTATAAGTCAAATTACATGTAAAATGACATTTTGGAAAGAACCAGGTTGTAATTTTAAAGACAAATTCGCACTCCTATGAGTGTTTTTTTTTTTTTTTGCAATTTTATATATCAATTTTATTATTTTGGGCTTTATCATTAGGAACTTAATACTAGTTATTTATTTGGCCTATTATGACTTAGAATTTTCTAATTAGAGTTTTCTTACTGTATAGACAATTGTAACTCTTTGAGCAGTTATCAAATATTCTATAGAACTTTGATCTATTTTTTTATTTTTTTTGGATTCATGAACTCTCATGGATTCGAGGCTTATTATCAATTACTCAGTAAAACTTTGGTTTATTTTCTCTTTTCTTTTGGATTCAAGTACCTTCATGGATTCAAGAAATTCTCAAGAATTAGAGATTTATTACTTCATGAACCTAGATATATATATATATATATATATATATAGACCTATTACGAATACTCTGTAATCTGTCAATAAGCTTCCGAATTTTGCAATTTCAGGAACAGTAGCGTGTATTTGTACAGGTTGCATGTAACTTCAGCAGTCAAAAACGATTCTAAAAGGACGCAGTTTCAAAGACCATACGGACGTGAAGTGAATACGCGATATACCTTCTTCAATTTGGCTAGCTAGTTCTTTTTATGTGATTTATTTATTAGATATCTCACACGTTTATTATCATTCACACATTAAATAATATTTTATAATAACTAAAAAAATTTAACGGTTATAATATGAGGTTAAGTCCAATAAATTAGTAAAACTTAAAATCGGACTACTAATAAATTCTCAAACCCAATTATACCTTGTGATTGATTTCCAGAAGCATTTCTCCTTGTAACTCCCACCAGCTCACCGTCAAGATGGATAGCCGCTCGTTCATTAAGTAGCGTGAATTCCAATTACTCTATCATATTAGCCATCAATTAAATCTACAAAAATAAGTCAATCCTAACATAAAAAAAAATTGATTCTTAAACCAAAGACTAATTCACCAGAAAATCTCAATAAGAGAAACATTTGAAAGAACATATCTCCAATTAACTTTCAAGAAAATCTGATTCTTGAGCCAAAGACTAATTGACCGGAAAGTCTACGTATATAAAAGACAAACATTAAATCGATGAATTTCGTAAACTAACTAAAAAAAAGTATTTTTTATTTTTTATTTTCTAATAAATAATATTAAATTTAAATTAAAAAATATTTTTAATTAATTTTTAAAAATTAATAATAATCTTATAATTTAAAACAAAAAAATATATATTATTTTCTGTGAAAAAAATGAAAAACTAGCATCCCAAGGAGTAGCCCAATGGTCATATGGGTTTCACACTGTGTTATCTCCGAAATGGGCACAATTTTAGTTATTGATCTCGTAACTAAAATTTACTTGATAAATTAAGATAATATTTAGTTTGCGTCAAATTAATATAATAGTTATGTAATATAATGTAATAAGTTATTATATTAATATGATATTTATTATATTTGATTCGCCTATTACATGTATTAACCCGTTATTATGGACGTAATATATACTATTATATTGATTTTTAAACTTTTCATTGCATCTTCTAATTAATGTATTGGCTTATTATTTCTGTAATATAATAAATCATAAAAAATAAAAAATAATAATTATTATAACTGATTTGATATTTTAATTTATAATTTAGTTTATTCATTAAATATATTTATCATATAATTTAATAAACCAAACATAATTTTAAACATAATATAATAAAATTATAATTATTACACAAATTAATATATAAAATTAATTAAATAAATATATTATAATAATTTATTATCATTATATTATAATTCTATTATATTACGTAAACTACCGTACTAAATCTGTAATATCCCGAATATTTGCGAAAATAATAATTGTGAAATATTAAATAATTAATCTATTGATTTTGATTGGTGATCCTTATATAAGGAAGATTAAGTATAGATATTGTGAATAACATAAGGTTAAGGTATCAAACCTAGAGATAAGAAGAAACGAGTGGAGAAAGGATTATGTATTTTAATCAAAGTAACGATTTGAGGAAAACCTATATGGTTTAATATGTGAGAATACGTGTAGAATTTTCTTCGAAAAATTTGAAGCATAAGAAATGCAACATGAGAAGGTGGATAATAAATGTCCTTTAAAATTTTTGTTAGAATAATTGTGTATGATTGTGGTTAATAAATAACCATGTTTGAGTTAAGTGTTGTAGATGATTGGCAATATTTAATGTATAAACTAAGAATGGTTAATAGCTGAGGTGTAATAACCAATTGGTAATGAATAATAACCAATGAATAATGAAAAATTGTGAGATGATTATTTTTCCCTATAAAAGGGTGGCTAATGACTAAAATACCATTGATGGATGAAACAATGTAATGATTGAGATTTTTATGTGTTATTAAATAGTGTATATTAAGGAAATAAATTTTCATGAAAATTATATGTATAAGACGTATTAGTTAATTTATTTTAATATTAACTAAGTGAATCTAGGACAAGGGAATTAATTGATGTAAATCAAGTGAGCAAGAAATGGCTTAAGCTTATGATAATTAATTATCAAAGCTTGTAGGATTGTCATATATGACAATAAGAATGATTGAAGGAGTATGATTTAATTAATTTAATTAAATCAAAGTTATAAGAGAAATTAAAATATTTTATGCATAATTATATTGGATGCTTGCGAGTATTTAATTAGAGCCCAATAAATAATTAATCTATAGTCCATAAGGGAGCAAGTCTAATTGGATTATGAGATTGGGTTAAAGTAATTATTAATCCAATGGTGGCTATTTTAGTAGAGTCCAAGATATATTTAATTAAGTTATTAGATCAAAAGATGGATTGGATTTATAATTAGTCCAATGTTATATTTATTTTGGAGACTAGTTGGAATTATTAGTAGCCCAAACAAGTTGGATTATTTAATGAGCTCAATGGTTGAAGTAAATGGATGATTAATTGATTTAAATTATGTTCCAACAAGATGATGGATTACAAGGATTTTTAGTAGCCCAAATGAATTAATTATAGCCCAAATGAATGATCCAACATCAAAACTTCTAGATTATTTGATTTATACAAGTTAACTATTTAAAAGAAAAGTAAAAATGGTTGGATTTATCAAGGCATGGCCGGCCATAATGAGGGCCCCACAAGGAGTTGAAATTGTGGTATGTTGCTTGATTTGTTTGCATAAAGATTGAGTGTAAATCTTGCCTTGTTTGTTGACATTTATAAAGGACTAACTACGTCCTAAATTAAAGGAACAAGGTTGGAAAATAGAGCAAATGGCTAGTTAGAATGTATAGATATATGTATTGTATGTATAGGTTTTAAGGCCTATTTAGTATGATGCCTTGCATTCATTTGAAAGAGTTTTAGAAATTTCAAGAGCTCACTTGCTAGAGAGAAGAGAGAGCTAGTGAGTTGACTCAAGTGAGTCAAGTGAGTTTGAGAAGAAAGATAGTGAGTTCAACCGAGTCAAGGTTAACTCACCGAGTCAAGGTGGATTAAAGCGAGAGGAAGCCATTTCCAAGGTGGATCTATGCGGATCTTTGAGGATCATCACATTTGATGGAAGGAAAATGAAGATTTCAACCAAACCAAGAAGGTATAAGTCTCTAAACCCTTGGATCTACTAGGTTATGATTTATTTTTTTAGTTTTAAGCCATGGTTGGTTGTGGGAGAAGTTTATGTGTGGGGATCATGAAGGATCCGAAGATATAAGGTGGTGATTTGTATGGAGAAAAATTTGATCTATGTGTTGGTATAAGACTTAAATTTTGGAGTTAGGTTTTTGTGTTTTTAATGGGTTTTGTGATGTTTTATTAACTCTTTCATGTCAAAAATGATTTTTAAAACATGTTGATGGTTAATATATGTTGTGATACCTTGTTGATGTCTAAACATGGTTTAAACATGTATCCATGACCTTAAATGTGTAGAAAACCCTAGATCTTGCATGTTGAGATGTTGTACAAAAACCCTAGTTGGACAGCCACTTTGGACATGTAATTGTTTCAAACCGTAGCTCATTTTAAAAATCCGTTCATCTTAGGACCTAGAGTTTCGAGTTGCGGAACAAAACCAACTGTATTGACTAAATTCCGAGTTACGAGTGATTTTTAATGATTTTTCCCGTAAAACTGTCCAGACGCGAAAACTGTTGAAAAGCTACTATCCAGAAATTTCCGGGACTGTTTTGGACCATTAAACGGACTTTAAAAATTCCTAGCTTCTGGATTATGATAATATATGTTAAAATGAAGCTCCTTTCCAAAAATGAAGTCATTCTGACTTCGGATGAGGTCACAGCGACCGAGTGAAGTTTTCGGTTTTAAAAACGGAAACTGCCATAAGTTGAGTTTTAATACTTCAAAAATTCTGAAAATTTTATAGGGTGTTAAGTATGGTATAATAAATCTGTCGGTCAAGTGTCAGATTTTTCGGATAAAAATTAGATTTTTAATAATTATTACCGTTTTGGACAGAAATGGCATAATTAAAAATAGTAAACAAAGTTGAAAAATTAAAAGAAAATTTTCCTGTGTATGAGGAACAATATGCTACTGATTCCCATAAGATATAAAAATAATAAGTTAATTTCATATTTTTTTGAAAAATATGTTTGTATCTTGAATAATTAAATGGGTAATTATGTAAAATCCGAATAAATTGTGAAGCATAATTTATTCGACCTAAAGGTATCAAAATGGCATAATGATTGTGTTATGTGATACATACGCGTAATATGTGATAATTAGATTAATTGGAGTTAGCACTAATTGCTAGTTAACCTGTTAATGATTAGATTTTCAAGAGAAAAATATTTTTATTCGCGTAGCGTAATTTGCGACTGAGGCAAGTTCTCTAACTTACTCAAAGTTATTGATTGGTCATTCAATAGGCTATATTGAATTGTATAATGAATTGGAAATCCAATACGTTAAAAAGGAGAGTACAGTTTGAATCCAGTTTGCTGGATTTTGAAAACAGTGTAGACGAGACGGAAACTAGTTTGTTGGTTATTTGTGGGAAACCACTCAGCATACTATATTGAACACTGTTAAAAACTCGATGTGTGCTAGTTTTAGAATTATGAATACGTATGGTGTTAAGGTGCTAACTAATATTTGATTATGTGCTTAAATATTAGAAGTAGTGTTATGAGGTATAATAAGATATGCTAATTGAAAGATCAATCTTATAACTGATAGGTCTTTCATAAGAGGTTAAATTAGATTATGTAGCAGTAATCGACAGACAAGGCAAGTTCCCTAAACCCTACTCAATTTATATTCGAGCAGGATGTATTATTTTATTGAGCATGTTTCCCTAACCTTACTCAAAGTTATATTGAGCAAGTTCCTCTTAACTCAAACTTGAGTTGCTATGTTTCAAGCATGCTAGTGGTTTAATTCTTTATAATTATTCCACCTCTTTAAATTATTGATTCGCACATAGTGCACGTTGCATATGTTCATCGGGTATGAAAGGCTGATCACCTTCATTACCATAAGGTTCAGTTAAATTTGTTCATGGTCATTATTGACACTCAACGTTAATTGATTCAGTCATTCAATTATTGAAATTATGATTCGTACTCTTTCACAATTATTATGTTGTTGAACATCCAAAAGCTTATTCTTTCTTTCAATCATGATATATCTTTATTGTATTTAAACTTGCTGAGCAAATCCGTTGCTCACCCTTGCTATATCATGATAACAAATTTCAGATTAATACGCTTATTCGTGGAAAGACGGAGACAAAAGCAAAGGACAAGATTATTGTGTTATGCACGTTAACTAATTTTTTATTTGATGTAACTTAACTGTGTAAACCTTTTTGTGAATCTAAAGGTATATATGTAAGTTAAGGTTAGAAACCTTGGGACATGTTGTAGAATACTCTGAAATAAATAATTTATGTTTATATATTCCGCATTAGTTGTAGAACATGTATGAAGACGATGTATCGTGACGTACCAAGTCTAAGGTTCAAGGTACCCGAATTTGGGGGCGTTACAAAATCAAATTTTTATTCGAGGAATCAAACTCCATCCACCAAATTAGTTAACTATTTAGCCATGTATGACCAATCATCTGTGTTACTCAACCAACCAATAGTTATGCCTCTTTATGTGTTGGTCAATCACAAAAAATAATTTTGATACTTAAAACATGGGATTTTTTGGTACTACAATATCGTAACTCAATGTTTTAAAATAGAAAAGAACTTTCAAAATGAATATTCATTAAAATATAGTTGTTAGGATATAATTTATCAGACTCTGAATTTGGTGTGGATTAAGGATTATTTTTTATTTAGAGTTGGACTCGGTATATTTAACACACTATGATGGGCTCGAGTTTGAAGTAGGTCCATTCAAGTGTCCTTTTGGGGCGGTTTGAGTAATTTAGGAAAGTTAAAGTCCATATTGACTTAGGATCTTAAATTATATTATGATCCCAAATCTTTGAGAAGATAAAGATTGACCAGTCAGCATCATAATTATAATTGAATTCTAGTTAAGGGATTCCCGATCCTAATTACGGGGATAGTAGGTAGTTGATGAAAAGTATAAATAAGCCTATAAGTGTAGAGGTCCAAGTTACACAATTCTTACTCATCAAATACATATTATTTTTCAGCAATAGCAAGTTCTCCATTGTTGCGCTTTTAGGCCTATACTTATTCTCACACCAGAGCATATTCGAACGACCTAAGTTGTCACTTGATCCTGGGGTTGCTAACGGTTGTTTCTAATGCAAGTTACTCATTGTTTGGTGGTTTAATCGGGTAGACAAAATTATGCGTCAACATTAGTGCTAGAAGGAGGGCCTAATATTTAAGTAGTAAATCACCAGTTTTATTTTGAAGTTTGTTGCTATGGTAAGATTAGGAAATCCTAGTAGGGTCCAATAGAGATCCTCTACAGAACCAATCTCACGTCATGTTCAAGGCTCAGTGAAGGATAGGATTAGTCCTAATTAGTCGAGACCCAGGCTCGTGCAGACTCACTTAGCGCCTGTTTGAAGGCAATTGTCCTCTCCATTAATCAAATTAGATTTGGACTTGCGAAGGGTAAGGCCAAAAGATCTGAGAGATCCACAGGGAAGGTCAACACAACTTGATTAAATAGAGAGAATCAGACAACAAAAAATTAGAGAAATAGAGGTTGAATTGGAAGCTTTGAGGCATCGACATCATGAGTGAAATGCTCACTTATCCGAGTTCGGGATAGAAGAGGATCCACCAATTACTATTGAAGGAAGAGAACGAGAGGCGAACCCAAAAAGTCGACCTCGATCAAGACAAGATAGACCAAGGCGATCCGAATCACATGATTGAAACCATCCTCAGGGTTATATAAGGCGACCTGGTTGAATTGATCAATATCATATTGAAGATATAAGGCAGCCCGGCTCACCAAGTCAATATTATCGGAGACGGACTCGATCTCCCATTGAAGGAAAGAGTCAGGGTAGTGTAAGGACAAACCTGGGTCGAGAAGAGCAGCAAGGGATACCAAAAGTGTCTATTCCCAAACTTGTACTATAGATGATATCAGAGTTGGAAAGAAGGTTGGCAGCGGCATAAGCAAGACCCATAATGGAGGCAGGACCAGTTGTAGCTCTACCTTTGGACCCGAAATCCCCATTCACTCCAGTTATAGATCAGGAGAAGGCCATTCCAAAGAAGAAGTTTCCACCTTTGGAGACCTATGACAGTACAGGCAACCCGTATGATCACACGAATTCCTATGAACTGGTGATGAAGTATTATAACTGTAATACCTGGATATTTACAAGATTTGAAGATAAGATCTTAAATGATTAACTAAAGGTTAAGGTTTAAAACCTAGAGTTGGAGAAGTGATATGTGTAAAAAATGAGTAAATATATATTTTTTAACTAATTTATTTGTTAGGAATTAAATGTGAGAATATTATAAGGATACATATGGAGAATTTATTAAGAAAATAAATTCAATTAAGAAGTGAAGGTGATTAATTGATAAGTATATATATATACCTAAAGGGTGTTTGTTAGCCCAAGTTATGAAAGATGTGTGAGTTTTGTTGGGTAGCCCAAACAATATAAATAAGAAAGGCAAAATAAAAAGTAGATTATGTAGCCCAAACATTTAAAAGTCAAATGTTGGTCAATATGTTGGGAGAATAATTTCAAATATTGTTAAGTGTAGAGAATTAACTAATCTAGGGTTAATTGAATAACCCTAGTTGGTAGATAAGATAGAGCATTAACTAAACATTGGTTAATTGCAAGGTGAATGAATGTGATGATGAGAATTAATTATGGATGAGTTAATTGAGTAACCCTAGGTAGTAAATAAATTAAAGATTTAACTATGCATGGGTTAGTTGTAGGAAGAATATTATAGATACAATTATGTATGTATATAATTTACCAAGATATAATTGGTAGGTAACTATGGGTTGGATATTGTAGAGAATTAACCATACCTTGGTTAATTGAGAAAAAATGATAAAATAAGTATATCTATTTATGTGATGAGTTTAGACCATGGTTGGGTGTGTGGACCAACCTAGGTCATTTAAATGTAGAGAGTTAACCACATTGTGGTTAATTGTTGGGAGATGTATAAATATGTAAATATATAAATAAGACGAGCTTTAACCAATGTTGGGTATTTGAGTGACCAAGGTTAAGTGTAGTACTTTAACCCTAGGTCTGAGAGAGAGTTAGAGATTTAACTGCATGTGGGTTAAGTGTTGGTGATATGTTACTTATTTTGCATTTCACCATCTATGTTACTTACAGTCAAGTTGATGAGTGACATTTTAAAAGTCAAATGATGGTCAAATATGAGAAAAATACAAGTATTGTGTAAGTATAGGTGAAAGTGTATATATACATTGGTGTATATATATATATGGATGCTTATATAATTATATAGGACATAAAAATAAAGCCAAATTGGTGTAATATAAAAAGCAAATCCCGAATTTTGGGGCCCACATGGATGTAATGCTTGCTTGTTGGATGATTTTTGACTGCAAAGTAGTTCAAGCAACCCCCAACCACCCTAGTCATTCATGTGGTCATTCAAAATGTTTATAAAGTGGTCATTCATGTTTTAGTAAGCAAGATTAGAGCCTTAATTTTATAAATGGTAGTTGATTAAGGAGTTAACGATGTATTCCTAGAGTTCTATAAATAGAAATCACCAACACATGTGCAATGTTGGTCATTTCTATTCTTGCTATTATTTTTAAAGAGAGAAAAAAATTCTAGAGAGAAATGAGAGCATTGTTGGAGAGTCTTGAGAGATACTACACTAAAGGTGTATATCTAGGAGCCAATGTGGAATCTCTAGTAAAGTTCATAGCCAAGAGAAGGAGAGCATCTAAGTCAAAAAGGTTTAAAAGTGTTCTACACCTTTATCTTTTCATTTCTAGGGTCAAAATATGTTTTTAACTTATCAAAACTTATTTTGATGATCTATAAGTCTAAATCTATGATATATAGATCGTATGTTTAATACAAGTATTTATATGTGTGGTATGTGAATAAGTTAAAGAAAATGTCATATAAAGTTTTACTGGTAAAACCCTAGTTAGAGAGGTGCTAATTATTATTGTAGTTTGAAATATTTGAACTAGAGAGGTTATATATGATTTATGTTATGTATATGAGGTATGTAGAGTCATAAAACATGATGGTCTAGCAAATAATGCTTGTAGCATCATGTTTGAACCAATGATTTATGAAGCTAGTTTACATTTTGTCCTTGTAAGAGATTTTAAGCTTACTTCCGTTTAGAATTGGGAATTGTGATCTAAAGAAAAGTTCTATAGGGGGAAATTCTGATGAGAATGGACTCAAGAATCACCCCAAAATATTTTGAAATGAAGAAGTTATAGCTGTCGAAGTGATTGGAGTTCGGACAGTCCAAATTAAGATTTTGTTTTCTGCTTTGAGCGCCCCGACGCTCAAAGTATGCCTATTTTGAGCACCCCAGTGCTCAAGACATAATGTTCAAGTTGTCCGGGTCAGGTCGGTTAGGTCCGGGTCATGTTTTATTTAAAAATTTAAGTTAAAGTAAGTGTAAAATTAATGTATTTGAATAATAAACCAATATATGGAGTTTATTAGTAACTAATGGGTAGTTAAATGTTTAAAATAAAGACTAAGGTTAACAAAATTAAAAGGGTTAACTATTGGTATTGTTTGAAGAAGATTAAAATATTATTAAATGGTTAATAATATTAATAAGAGATTAAAATATTATTAAATGGTGAATAATATTAGTAAGCGATTAAAATATTATTAAATGGTTAATAATATTAATAAGAGATTAAAATATTATTAAATGATGAATAATATTAGTAAGGAATTAAAATATTATTAAATGGTTAATAATATTAATAAGAGATTAAAATATTATTAAATGATGAATAATATTAGTAAGGGATTAAAATATTATTAAATGGTTAATAATATTAATAAGAGCTTAAAATATTATTAAATGGTTAATAATATTAGTAAGAGATTAAAATATTATTAAATGATTAATAATATTAGTAAGTGAATAAAATATTATTAAATAGTTAATAATATTTGAACGTGGTTGTATATTATCAAATGTAGATAATATTTTGAGGTATCTAGTACATTATTAAATGTTCAAATCATTAAATTATGTAAAAGAAGAAATTTATTTGAATTAAACCAATGTAAATAGTCCATTTGTGACTAATTTTAGATAACTTATTAAAAGTGGGTCGTATGAAGAACGTGTAGTGATGATGTAAGCATACCCGATATGTCCGAACTGTATTTGAGCTAGGGTTTTTGTACGGAACACAAGGGTTCGTGTGTCGGACATATTTAGAGTTAATGATTTGAAGTTAGAGTCTTATATAAAGGCTAAGTAATAATCATTGTAACTAATGATGATGTCAATTTCATATATAAATTGTAGGTTGAACGAAAGATGCAAAATAAGCGTAAATGGTATAAACGAACCAGACAAGTTTTTCAGAACTTGCTCCTATGTGTATTGTTATGCAACAATGTTATATTAAATTATTAATATGAAGATATATTAATGATATTTTGTGATATGTGAAAAACATGAAGTATGATTATATGTGAAGTATGTACACGATATGAAGCATGACTTGATAGGTGTTAGTTGTTTATTATATGAGATACATGAGAAATATGAAGTATTCATAAAATGAAAAGCATAATGTACGTATAAAATGCAAAGTATGTTTAATATGTGAAGCATGCAACGTGTTATGTGTAACTATTAGACTTGTTGAGCCATCGTGTTCACTCTTGCTATAAAATCAACACTTTCAGATAAGTGCGAGATATCCGAAGATTTCATTAAAGAACAAGGATTAGGAATGCGTATTACTTTCACCGAAAGTCTATATGATCATAGCAATTATGAGTCCGAATGGGACAGGTAAACTGATTGTGTAATTAAAGAAATGGTTAATGTTTATTGTGAGTATTTAAATACTCAAATTGATTGTAATAGAATGTCGTATCATGTGTGATATTGAGACATACTAGGAATTTGTAAAGATTGTGATTCTGGAATAGAAAGAGATGTTGAAAATTTTTAAATACATGATTATTTAGCAATTATAATATTGTTGTGAGTCATGGATGATAAGAAAAATGTTGTACTTATGTTGAACTGGATCCGAGGTTCAAGGGACTCGGATTTGGGGGTGTCACAATAACCATTCAAAAGCCGGTATATGCCAAATCTTCGTGACCACTTTAAAAAAAGGAGTTAAATAATGGATGACATCGTTACCCCCAAACTCGATCAAATCATGGAAGGAGCTATGTGACAAATTCCACGGGAGTCCTTAAGTTAGTAAGTGTAGAGATTCAGAGACGTGGTGGATACTATCATTAATCTGAACATGACACAGGCATTAGGGTTTTTAACAATGGGATTAGACATGGGGCGAAATAAGAAACTCATGAAGGATGTCATGTTTAATCCACTAAAAGATTTGTCTGACGCTTATGAAAGAGCTAAAAAATTCATAGCGATCGACGAGGCAATGGCAAGTCTGCAGCCGGGTAGCAAGGTGAATGACCGACCCAACAACAACAATAAAGAGGGAGACAACAAAGGGAATGTATAAGATCGGATCGGATCGGATCAAAAGGAGGACAACCACTCGCTGTTAACAGACCATTATTTCAGTATCGGGTGGATAATAAGGTGTACACCCCCATTGAATACCAATCGGGTGAAGATTTTACATGCGATCAAGGATTCGACTACAACTGAAAGAAAGCTGACAAGATCTCGTCAATGCAAGAGGAGCTTATATTGTGCATATCATTGGCATACGGGACATTCGATGGAGACATGTACTAGATTAAAAGACATGATCAAGAAAAAGGTTCAGAGTAGAGAGTTAATCCAATATGTAGCCAGTCGGGAAGTATCAACACCGAATCAAGCACAAACGAAGGTTCAAAAATTGAAGAGGTGGCTCAACCTTGATAAATGATAGATGTTATCATAAGGGGATCAGTTCTAAAGCAGACGGGGAGGAAACGTCGATCGGTATCGAATATAGTCATGGCTTTGTTAGAACAAACAACAAAACTATAGCGGCCATTCTCAAACACGGTGATCTCATTTTCGAATGAAGATTACCCACCTGAAGCAGTCGAGCCTCGTGAGGGGGCATTAGTCATTACAGCGCAGGTCAGTCCCGTAGGCATGAGACGTATCATCATAGAAAATGTGTCTTCAATCAATGTGCTTTATAGTCATGCATACCAGCGGATGGATCTGCAGGTGTAAAACTGGAGGTTGGATATGAGTCACCCTTATACAGGTTTAGCAATGAGCCCGTACTTGTGATTGGGACATTGGAGCTACCAGTGATCTTTGGGCGGCTCCTTAACATATGCAAATTATGGTGAAGTTATTCGTGGTACAGGTTTATTCAGCTTACAATGTCATTATTGGGAGAACCACCTTATTCACACTACATGCTGTCATATCGATCTCACATTTCAAGATCAAATTTCCTACACCTAACGGGGTCGATGAGGTGAAAGGCGACTTGGATATAACGAAGATGTGATATCGCATAACACTTACCACATTCATCGTTTGAATAAGTAAGCAGAAATAGATGATGTCGGTGGACATTGAGCCACTTATCGAAGGAATTATAGAACCATTAATGTTACATACTGAAGAAATCGAGGTAGAGTTAATACCGAGTAACATAACTAAGATGGTGAAAATAGGTGCTGGGTTGCCAAGTACAGTCAAAGCTGGGTTGGTTGAGTTATTTCAGACATATTCAGATATCTTCACCTGGACACCTCATGATATGACGTGGGATAATAGAAGATATGGTTGTTCATAGGCTATCAATTGATCTGGAGAAAAAACTAGTTAATCAGAATAGGCAAATATTTGCACCACAACGACAGAGGATCATCGATAAGGAGGTTGCTAAGTTCTTAGATGCCGGAGTAATTGATGAAATAAAGTATCCGGAGTGGTTGGCAAATGTGGTCTTAGTTCAAAAGCATAATAAAAAGTGGAGGGTCTGCATCGACTACACAGATCTGAATAAGACGTGCTTGAAGGACTTTTATCCACTCTCTCATATTGATCAACTCATATAAGTGATGAATATTAAGCCTTGTATGGCACTGAATTAATGATGAGTGAATTATAAATTAAATTTTCATAAATAATGTAAATAATCCACTTATTTAAAAATAGTGAATTAATATATGCATTGTAATTTGATAATAATGAGTGAGTTAACTAAACTCATTATTTTAATATGTTACATATAAATGTAATATATGTAATAAATTAATATCTGATATTATGCCAAATGAAAGTGTGTTAAATATGAATTGAAGGTCCAATATATTATATATGTATATTGGTACCAAATTAGAAAATTTAATTAATAAACGAATAATGGTTAAATATATTAAATAAAAATATTTAATGTATAAATAAATTATTTGAAAATAATTTATGGAATGAAGCAACAAATTAAATTTAATTATACAATATTAATTGTATAAGTTAAATGAGTTATTTAGATTAATTGTTGAAGTAAATCTAGATTCTATAAATTAATGGTTCGTTACAATAAAAGTGTTAATTTTATAATTGGTTAGTTCCATCTTTTTAATGGAAAGATTTTATTCATATTTATATATGCATAAATTTACCAAAATATTATTTTTTAATAATACACATATTGGTTTATACATACACACACACACACACACACACACACACACACACACACACACACACACACACACACACACATTGCGCATATATTATTATATGGATATAATGTATATATGTATGATGTTTGGGTGCATATTAGAATAATAGAAATACTGAGAATGTTTTTGTGAAGTGCACAAATACTGAGTATCATGGTTAAGTATAAGGTGTTGGGTTATTAGGCTTTGCATGACATCAATCTTTATTATGTTATGAGTGGAAGGGGACTTGGTTTAATTTGGTGAGAGAATGAGTGCATTATCCTAGCAACACTTCATTCTTTAAGCTCATACTTAGCATTTCCAAATCTACGTTCAATAAAGTTTCGTTCATTCCATTTCCTGGACTATCAACACAAGTGTTCTTAAGTTTTCTTCTCCAAACTCCACCAAAACTAGAACAATTACCATAGAAATTGTTGTTTTAAGCTGGAACAAAAGAAGTTTTGGAGCAAGTCACATCAAGATAAATTAAACCAAGGCTGGTACAAGAGGTTTCAATCAACCAAGCTTCCAATCAAGGTTAAAAGTAACCTTCTCTTTTAATTTAAGAAATTAGTTAATTCTAGTTCCTTATTATTGTATGATTGATTGTGGGAGTATGTTGTGTGTGAGAATCATAGAGGATTCAAAGTATAAGGTGGATGGGGCTATGGAGTTGTGCGACTATGTTTGAATTCAAAAAAAATACCGAGTTTTCAAAACATGTATATAACATGTTTGATAAAAGTCATCAATGAAAGTTATTACTAGAACATGAGAGTTGGATGGCTTTCTTGTAATTTAATGTGCATACATGAGTTAAGGAATAACTCAAGTTGTACGGATGATTGAAAACAAGTCAAAACTATTTTATGGTTTTTCTAGCAAACTATTAAAAAATCGAAAATTGTGACGCCCCCAAATCCGGGTCCCTTGAACCTCGGGTTCGGTGCTCACTATTCATCACTTGATAAACATTCATAAACTAAAACTTCAATAACTCACGATAAACATACATAATTTCATTACAAAACGTACTTTCAATCCCAGGTTCCACTAACCTTAATACATCATCATTACCTTATACAAAAAAAAGGTTTACACATATAGTACGAACTAATTACGTCTATTCGTTCATCTTTCCTTTGTCGTGGTACTCCTTAGATCACTCGGCTTAACTGAAAATAGTTTATGATATAGCAAGGGTGAACAACTACTTTACCCAACACGTTTAAATAAATAAGAAATGATATATCATGAATGAAAAAGATTTATCTTTGAGAGTTTCAACAATAGATAACAATTGTGAAATAACAAGAATCAATATTCAATAAAAGAATGGATTGACTCTTTACTGCTGAGTGGTCTTTAATGACCATGAACTGCTACTAAGGTAGAACAAACATACAATGTCTGACACCTTATTAAAAATAATGGGACACTCGAGGGGATCAGTCCTCTCATGTCCTATGTATATGCATAACATTTAGATTTCTTGCGCAAATTCAGTTACCCGACAATATAAAAATCCCCTTTAACTAGGGTTGTTCTTTCTCAGTCTTACTGTAAGAATCCGCACCAGCCAATGGTTTGGATAAGCTTTCATAATATTCATTTAGATGAATTTAAACATGCATTTGTCTAACCGAAACAATTAGCTTAGACATCCTTAAACAGTTCGTGAATTTATGAACTATAACAGTTGCAAAAGCACTATGTACGAATACAGTAACAAATAATGAGGTGGAATAATTTTAGATAATTAATCCACTTTAAGTTCTGTCAAATAACTACGAGTGTAGAATTTGCTCAACAATAATTTGAATAGCTCAATGTAAATAAAGTTGAAGGAAACTTGCAACAATAAATACAAGTTAGGGTTAAGAAGAACTTGCTTGTTCAGCTGACTACTGCTATTCAACTTAAAAATACTTCATTTGGGTGACCTAATATCCAATAACATTGATCCTCCAATTAACATAACACATAAAGGTTTATTTAACATTAATAACCTTAACATATATGTCATAAATCATCTATCACTTAAATCATAACCTTAAAACTCTTAATAATATTATCAATCCCTTGATAATATTTTAACTCACATAACCATCACTTCATTGCTTTATAATATTATCTCCTTTGATAATATATAATTACTACATATAATATTATTAATCGTATAATAATATTTTAACCATTTATTATTTTAATAAAAATCACTTAGCTCCTCAATATTATTAACCATCTAATAATCTTCTTAATCTCTTTATTATCTCAAACACTTATTAACATTATTAATAATAATGTTTTACACTATCCCCAATGATATTAATTATCAAATAATATCTTAATCATTTATAAATATTATTAACCATTTAATAATACTTTATCCTCTTTATAATATTATTAATCCTTTAATAATATTCTTATCCTTAGTTAATATTATTAATCATTTAATAATATTTCAATCATATATTTACATCATGAATAATGTCTTACTCTTCAAATAATATTATTTATCAAAAAATATTTTCAATAACTTATAAATATTATTATCCATTTCATAATATTTTACACTCAATATAATATCATTTAATAATATCTTCTTCTCTCATTAATATTATTAACCATTTAAATAATGTTTTATTCTCATGCTAATATTATTAACCATTTAATAATATTTTAATCCTTTATTAATATTATTAATTATTTTATAATATTTTCTTAACTTACTAATATTATTATCCATTTAATAATACTTTATTCATTATCTAATATTATTAACTATTTAATAATATTTTACTCCAATACTAATATTATTAACCATTTAATAATATTTTAATCATTTATTAATATTATTAATCATTTAATAATATTTTATTAACTTACTAATATTATTAATCATTTAATAATACTTTATTCATTATCTAATATTATTAACTATTTAATAATATTTTATTCTTATACTAATATTATCAACCATTTAATAATATTTTAATCATTTATTAATATTATTAATCATTTAATAATATTTTAATCATATACTAATATTATTGATCATTTCATAATATTTTAATAATCTTCTAACAATACCAATAGTTAACTTTTTAATTGTGTTAACCTTATTCTTTATTTTAAACATCTAGCTATCAATTAGTTACTAATAAACTTTATATATATATTGGTTTAACATTCAAATACATTCATCTTACATGTTTATCTTAGGTTTTGAGTCCCTAACGGTGTTTCGTTTAGACTTTTCATTAACCGACAAGTTAAACCGGAGTTCTAACTTGGTAAATTTTGACTTTTTAAAACTGGTCCAGCGCTGGCGGCGCTGGACATAGGCTTATTATAGAGCTGGTGGCGCTCAAAGCAGAAGGTCTGAGCGCTGGCGGCGCTCGTTTTGGCTGTCCGAACCTCTTTTACTGAAACTGTCATAACTTCTTCATTTCAAAATATTTTGCGGTGATTCTCGAGTCCATTCTCATCATAATTTTCCCCTTTACAGCTTATCTTTAGATCACAAATCCAAATTCTGAACGGATTTAAGCTTAAAATTGCTCATAAGGACAAAGTAAAAACTAACTTCACAAATCCTTGGTTTTAATGGTTCAAACTTGAATAAAATAAACTCTACACATCCAAATGACATCAACTTAGTGTTGTTGTCTTCCTAACTTCTTGTTTTATAATATTTCATGGTTCGATCGTCTTTTTGAGAACATTTTACACGAAATTTACGGATCGAGCCATCTAGGGTTTAAAAATGACATCATTTGCGGTAAAAGCGATAACTTCTTTGTTTTTCGATATTTTTGAAATATTCAAGTTGGGTTATCTTTATAACACATAGATCTATCATTCAAGACTCTTAGGTCACAAAAATAACTTGCACATCCTAAATCATAAATTATCAACCTAGACATTTAACTAGGGCTTTAAAACCAAGCATGCTCATACTACCATTTCTTTCATCATCTTCCATACCAAACATGTTAGAACACACATCTAGCATGTTTAACCATATATCTTCATATATATTCAAGATCTAACACCACATGGGTTTTTCTTTCTCACATAACAAACTAACTAACAAGCTAAGGTTCAAAGAAACTTTTAAACCTTTAATGGAGATCTTCTTCTTGGAAATGTTTAGAGCTCTTCTTTGATCTTCTTGTATGCATCAAAAATCACCCACACTTGATAACACTCAAAGTGTTTGCTCTCTAGAACTCTCACAAATGCTCTAGCTTCTCTCTACAAATTTCTCTCTCTAAATTTTAGTGAATTGAGCAAATGAACCAACATTTGCACAAGTGTTGGACATTTCTATTTATAGAACTCTAGGATTTCACCATTAGCTCTCCTAATCAACTAACATTAGTTGATTAAGGCTCTAATTTTGCTTACTATGCATGGAATGACCACTTGATGGACCTTTTGAATGACCATATGAATGACTAGGGTGGTTAGGGGTTGCTTGAACCATTTTACACTAAAAAATCAACCAACAAGCTAGCTTCACATCCATGTGGGCCCCAAAATTCGGGATTGACCATTTTATTTCTCCAATTTGACTTTATTTTTAAGTCCTATATAATTATATAAGTATCCATATATATATATACCAATATATGTATACATATTCACCTATACAAGCTTATTGGGCTCCACTTTGGACCTTAGAATTAATTATATTGGGCTCATTCATTTAATTTGTTTGGGCTTAATTTATTTATTACATTGGGCTAACATTAACTAACACATGCTACAATTAATTAAATTAAGCATTGGGCTAGTTTTAACTATTACATGGATCATTGTTTAATTAAATCATATAGGCTACTTAGTTGGTTTATTGGACCTAGTTTAATATATCATTTGGACTTATTATATAATCTAATTAGACTTGCTATTTATAAGCCCATTGGACTCCTTAATTAAATTAGTTTACATAACATTATCACTTACAAATTCTTGGGTTTGTTTTAATAAAACCCTAACACATGTTAATACAAGTACATAGACTTGATTAAATTAAATCATTCACTAACCCTTATCATCAAAATTGGGTTTATAATATCGTTACACATAAACGTACAGTTATTTCCACAATGGGGTTATCTTTAATAATTCACTTGCTTCTTCTTTCTCATCATTCCTACAAGTAATTAACTTGTTCATTATAAAACTTCTTATTTTCCATACAAGGCCAACATTCAAGCTTTGTGATTTTATCACATAAGCTTCTCTTGCAATCTTTTTCATTCTTTAGTTAATTATTTTAATTAACTAACTTAATACCTCTCATCATACAACTTAACACATACACACATACTTCATACCTCATATTTTCTTATGGATATAATTAAATAAATAAAAATTGGGTTCGTAATTTTCTCGGTCATTACAAAAATCATATTAACTGTAAATTTTCGAGCCTTTGATTTTAAGTCTTAAAGGAACCATTTGAAGAAACTTTTTTTTTTATAAAATCAACTTGTATTTTTATAAAATACTATGTTATATGGACTAGCTCTTGTCCAAATTTGAGCTTATTTCAATAAAAGAAGAAGAATATATGATTTTTCAAAACTACATAGAAAATCAAAATCTAAAATTTTTTGGGATAAAGGTCGTGCGCCGGGACGAATCTCCCTTTATAAATTTGGTCGAGGCGCACCTCTGTTTTGTGAAATTGAGCAGTGTTGTAAAATAAAATTAAGTGTTATGCAACTTATGCTATATAAATGAACTTGGAATATGTTTAAAAGTATTATTTAACCTATGATAGGGTTGAATTATATGACATTTTTATTCTCTAATACTTAGTTTTTATATGTATTGAATGCTTAAATGTTTAATTATTTAGCTTATTTTGGTTTTAATAGGTTTTATAGGATTTTAGTTAATTTATGTTAATTTAGGTAATTTTATAGTAATTTTTATATTTCTTTTTATTTCTGTGTTTTTATTTATTTTTAGTGTTTTAGGTGTTTTATTTATTATTATGTGTTTTTAGGATTTTTAGTATTTTTATAATATTTTTAATTAATTTATATTTATTTTTTGTAGGAAAATAAAAGTTTGAGGGCATATTTGTAAAATATGCAAAGATCAGGTGGCAATTATGTAATTTCCGGAAAATCGACGCACGCGCATTGCGCGGGATGAATCAGCAGCGAGGAAACGAAACGACGCCGTTTTAGCAGAAGAAAAAAACGTCTGCGCAATGCGCGGCCAAGCAGCGGCCAGTCAACAGAAACACGGAGGACCAATACGACGCCGTTTTGCCAATTGAATGCGCGCGCGCAATGCGCGGCTGGGTGCGGTGCGTAATGCTGACGTCAGCAAGCGCGTTATCAGGCGTTGACCGGTCAAAGTCTTGTTTGACAGACGCGAAAATTGCTACACAACAAATTATTTCGGGATTTTGCTATTTTTTGACTCCAAATTAGATTTTAATTCCAACTGGGGTTAGGATAATAATTATTTTTCTTTTTCTTTTATTTTTATTTGTATTTTAAATCCTATTAGGGTTTGGAAAGAGTAATTCCTACTATGTTTAGGAGGATTTTGGAGCCTATAAATAGAGGGCTTGAAACACAATGTAACACACAACTCTTCTATTAGAATAAAAATTCTATCTTCTATTCTTTGATGCTCTCTACAATTATGAGTAGCTAAATTCTTTTTCTTGGTTTAAGTGATTGAAGTCATCAAGATTTATACACTGTGAGATCTAATTTATTTTAATTGTTCAATTTATATTTTGAATATTGAATATTTTTCTGTGTTTAATTTTATGATTAATTCGTTTAATTGCTAGGATGCATACTAGTTTATTATTCGTTGAAATCTACTGCTAAATTAAATATCAAATCCGTAGTTGTTTGGTCACTTTAATTTGCGGAGCAACTAAGATTAATAAATATTTTGCTTATCAAAATATTATTTTATCTTAGGAAGAATATTCATCTAAATTAAATGCAGACGCTTGGATTGTGTTGTTTAGTTCAACGATCTCTCTATTTCTTTATGCTGCTACTAGGTTAAATCTTTAGCGCTTGTCTGAGATTATTTAGTAGTAAGGGTTATTTAGATCGCTTGTTTCTGCTTAACTAAAATTAATGAGAGATAGGAAAATTATTCGAATGGGAGTAATTATTCCACGTTGAATATTTAAAATATGAATTGAGTTATTTTTGCATCAGTAATCAGTTGTAAATTCTTGATGGTGGATGTTAACTTAAACCAAGGCTTTTTCTTCTCATTTATTTCATTAAATTACTTGCATATTTATTTTAGTTATTTTTATTTAAATTATTTCTTTAATTCAAAAACCCCCAATTTTTATTTGTAAAAACATAAAATTAAATTAATCATTCTCTGTGGGATCGACTTTTACTTACACTACTACATATTTATTTTTCCAAAGTAAGATTTTATTTTTGGGTGCTTGCGACATCACACCAAATTTTGGCGCTGTTGCCGGGGAGCGGATTTTAATTTAATTTTGTGCTTTTGTAAATCTTAATTTACTTTAGTAATTATTCTTAGTTTTTTTTATTTTTCTAGTTTTCATATTTTATTTAAGTTGTGCAAGTTGAAGATGGAAATCATGGCTAGGAATCGAACTTTGAAAGAGCTTGCGGCCCCTGATTTGAATCAACAACCTTTAAGCATAATTTTTCCAAATATAGATGCTAAC
Source organism: Hedera helix (assembly GCA_947179155.2). NCBI lineage: Eukaryota > Viridiplantae > Streptophyta > Magnoliopsida > Apiales > Araliaceae > Hedera > Hedera helix. The sequence continues at coordinate 1,277,719 of OX359286.1, forward strand.
ACTTCCTTTGAATTAAAATCAGGTCTAATCCATCTATTACCAAATTTTCATGGCCTTGCAGGTGAAGATCCTCACAAACATTTAAAAGAATTTCATATGGTGTGCACAAGTCTGAAACCTTCTGGAGTGACTCAAGAGCAAATCAATCTAAGAGCTTTTCCATTTTCCTCGAAGGATTTGGCTAAGGATTGGCTCTACTACCTACCCTCCGGAAGTATCACCACATAGGAAGAGATGAAAAGACTATTCTTGAAAAAATATTTTCCCGCTTCATGGGCAGCCAATATAAGAAAAGACATTTGTGGTGTGAGACAGAACCATGGAGAATTCCTATACGAGTATTGGGAACGTTTCAAGAAATTATGTGCAAGCTGCCCCCACCATCAAATCAGCGAGCAACTCCTTATCCAATACTTCTATGAAGGACTCATGTCTACTGATAGAAGCATGATTGATGCTGCTAGCGGAGGTGCTTTAGTGGACAAAACGCCTGAAGCCGCAAGGAACTTAATTGCAAACATGGCTGCTAACCTAACAATTTGGCATTAGGCTTGATTTTTCATCCAAGAATGTTGATGAGGTAAATATTTCTTCACTTGAACAACGAATTGATAGTCTAACCTCCGTTGTTCGTCAAATGGCTGTAGGTAATACGCAACAAGTGAAAGCTTGCGGAATTTGCGCGGTCATAGGACATCCGACAGACATATGCCCCACTCTTCAAGAGGAGTCCCACGAACAAGTGCATGCAGTAGGTGGTTTCCCTGATCACCAACAAAGGAGATACGATCCTCACGTGAACACGTACAACTCAGGTTGGAGAGATCATCCGAATTTCGGCTATCGAAATCCACAAGGGTATCCGTTTGCGACTCAAAATTTCTCAAGCTACCAACAATACAAGCAGCCGTATCCTAACAAACAACAGGGCCAATCATCTGATTCTAATATGTCTTTAGAGGATTTGGTTAAACAAATTAGTACTAACACTTTACAATTTCAACAGGAAAATTTGCAGTTTCGACATGAAATGAAGGGGAATTTGCAGAATTTGGAAACACAGATGGGACAAATGACAACTGCAATTAGTTGATTGGAGGCGCAAAATTCTGAAAAAGTACCCTCGCAAACAATGGTGAATCCAAAAGCAAATGTTAGTGCAATCACGTTGAGAAGCGGTAAAGAGATCGAAACTCCAACAAAGACAGAGTCTGCGCCAATAGAGCAAAGCAAAACAGGAATGGACAACAAGGACATAGATAACAGTAAGGAAGAAGACAGTGCTCTAGCCGAAAATGGTACTCCTAAGCATAAATTTCCACCTCTCTCTGAGTATAAACCGGTACCCCTTTTCCCTCTTGCTTTAACAGAAAAAAGAACGTACGAGAAAAATTCAGATTTATATGAGACTTTTCATAATTACGAGGTCAAAATTCCATTGTTAGATGCTATTAAACAAGTACCTCGCTTTGCTAGATTTCTGAAAGAATTGTGTACACACAAGAGAAAGCAAGCACTTAAAAAATATGAAAAGGTACAAGTAGGAAAAAATGTATCTGCCGTAATTCAAAGAAAACTCCCTACAAAGTGCCAAGATCCAGGAATGTTTACTATCCCTTGCAAGATGACAGGAGATTTGAAAATGCCATGTTAGACTTAGGAGCATCTATTAATGTTATGCCATATTCTATATATGCTTCTTTAAAACTTGAACCTTTGAATAGAACTGGTACTGTGATTCAGTTGGCTGATAGGTCTAACACTTATCCTAAGGGTATAGTAGAGGATGTTCTTGTGCAAGTAGATAATTTAATTTTTTCTGCTGATTTTTATGTGCTTGATATGGAAAACGGTGATCAAAATGCTCCTATTTTGTTAGGAAGACCTTTCTTAAAGACTTCCAAGACTAAGATCGATGTTCATAGTGGTACACTGACAATGGAGTTTGACGGCGAAATTGTTAAGTTTAATATTTTTGATGCCATGAAATGTCATAATTCTGTTTACTCCGTTGATGTGATTGATTCTTTAGCAGCAAAAGTTTCTAACACTGATGGAAAGGGTGAATTGAAAATGACATTTAGTCTGAATATTGGGAAAGAGAAAGAGGAGTTAGTCTTGAGTGCTGATTTAAAGAAAACTGTTACGGTTGTGAATGATTCTCCGAACACAGGTAATGATCCATATGTTGACTTACCAGCTCCTAACAAGAAATCTTTACCTTTTGTTTTGCAGGATTACATTCCAGATTTGAAGCCTCTCCCTAATCGTCTCGAATATATGTTCATTGAAGAGGGAGTAGAACCTTCATATCCAATGCCAGAGAGTTTTGACAAGACTATGATAAATGGAGTAAAGATGGATGAAATGGTCAAAATTCATGAGGAATGAGTAACGTAGTATTTAAGCATGCTGTCAAGCCAATGACAATAAACAAAGGCACTGCTTGGGAGGCAACCCAAGAAATCAGATTTGCATTTCTTTCCCCTTTTTCTTTTTATATTTATTTGTGCCTTTTTCTTTGCATTTTATTTTACATTGGGGAAAATATAAATTTTAAGTGTGGGGGAAGGGATTTAGGATTTTTGTTATTTTTATGATTTTTTTTATATTATTTTTAGGTCATATTTTGAAAATTTTAGGGAATTTAAAAATTTTGAAATTTTGAATTTTGTGGGTATATTCACTGCAAACCCTCACGAGACAAAACTCGTCCACTTGGGGTAACCTTGGTGTTTAAAGGCTTGTTGCACATGCTAAGTGTAACCGTGTTTCCTACGAAAATGGGTTAGTTTTATTTTTTATTTTTTTATTTTTAGGATGAATCACTTGAGCAATGAGTTAATTGAATTTTAAATTTTTAGCCAATGATAAAATTTTGATTTTTATTTAATAACTCTTAGAAAAAGGATAAATTTTTCCTTAGTTTGAATTTTTGACTTTTTATTGATTATTACTTTGTTAGAGATCCTTTAAATCTTTTATACACGTATATCCATTTGTTTGAGTTAGTTTTAATTAAGAGAAAGTTTATATGGTTAAATGCTTATGAAATATATTTTTGAACTCTATGTCTTATTTAATCATTATTCGAAGTAAAATATAAGGCAAAATATAATTTGGAAGAGATGATTTAGGTAATTTTTCTAGGATTATTATTGAAGGAAAATTATGTGGTGGGTTGAGATGGAGCGTAAAACGCACTCACTCATAAACACATGAAAAAGCGAGATGGAGCGTAAAACGCACTCGCTGGTGAGATAGAACATAAAATGCACTCACCGTGAAAGAAAAAGAGGAAAAAAGAAAAAAAATGGGATGAAGCATAAAATGCACCCATTAAAAGAAAAAGAAATGAAATGAAATGAAAAAATATTTGAGAAAAAATGCATATTAATAATCCTAGTGTATATAATTGTTTGAAACATTCTGATCTTCTGATTTATATTTGTCTTTATTAGCTGAAAGTAATGTGAAAAGTAAGTATATTGAGTTTTATTATATATCTTTTATAAGGTAATTAATAACCTAAACTTATCCGAGTTTAATTAGTTTGATACATTTGGATTCACACACACACAAAAGATCTTGAGTAATGTAAAATTGATAAATATGTTGAAGTTCTAGATTTTGCAAATTTTGAAATTTTCTTTGAGTTATCATTTAAAAGATCTTTGAAGCTGATGTTGAAATTTATATTAATCTGTTGCTCAAGTAAGTTGTTTGGTTATTAGTTTTAATTTTATATTTTTTATTTTTGTTTTGCCCGAGGACGAGCAAAAAGCTAAGTGTGGGGGTATTTGATAGGGTTGAATTATATGATATTTTTATTCTCTAATACTTAGTTTTTATATTTATTAAATGCTTAAATGTTTAATTATTTAGCTTATTTTGATTTTAATAGGTTTTATAGGATTTTAGTTAATTTATGTTAATTTATGTAATTTTATAGTAATTTTTATATTTCTTTTTATTTATGTGTTTTTATTTATTTTTAGTGTTTTAGGTGTTTTATTTATTATTATGTGTTTTTAGGATTTTTAGTATTTTTATAATATTTTTAATTAATTTATATTTATTTTTTGTAGGAAAATAAAAGTTTGAGGGCATATTTGTAAAATCTGCAAAGATCATGTGGCAATTATGTAATTTCTGAAAAATCGAAGCACGCGCATTGCGCGCGGATGAATCAGCAGCGAGGAAACGAAACGACGCCGTTTTAGCAGAAGAAAAAAACGTCTGCGCAATGCGCGGCCAAGCAGCAGCCAGTCAGCAGAAACACAGAGGACCAATACGACGTCGTTTTGCCAATTGAAAGCGCGCGCGCAATGCGCGGCTGGGTGCTGTGCGTAATGCTGACGTCAGCAAGCGTGTTATCAGGCATTGACCGGTTAAAGTCTTGTTTGGCAGACGTGAAAATTGCTACACAACAGATTATTTCGGGATTTTGCTATTTTTTGACTCTAAATTGGATTTTAATTCCAACTAGGGTTAGGATAATAATTATTTTTCTTTTTCTTTTATTTTTATTTGTATTTTAAATCCTATTAGGGTTTGGAAAGAGTAATTCCTACTAGGTTTAGGAGGATTTTGGAGCCTATAAATAGAGGGCTTGACACACAATGTAACACACAACTCTTCTATTAGAATAAACATTATATCTTCTATTCTTTGATGCTCTCTACAATTATGAGTAGCTAAATTCTTTTTCTTGGTTTAAGTGATTGAAGCCATCAAGATTTATACACTGTGAGATCTAATTTATTTTAATTGTTCAATTTATATTTTGAATATTGAATATTTTTCTGTGTTTAATTTTATGATTAATTCGTTTAATTGCTAGGATGCATACTAATTTATTATTCGTTGAAATCTACTGCTAAATTAAATATCAAATCCGTAATTGTTTGGTCACTTTACTTTGCGAAGCAACTAAGATTAATAAATATTTTGCTTATCAAAATATTATTTTATCTTAGAAAAAATATTCATCTAAATTAAATGCAGATGCTTGGATTGTGTTGTTTAGTTCAACGATCTCTCTATTTCTTTATGTTGCTACTAGGTTAAATCTTTAGCGCTTGTCTGAGATTATTTAGTAGTAAGGGTTATTTAGATCGCTTGTTTTTGCTTAACTAAAATTAATGAGAGATAGAAAAATTATTCGAATGGGAGTAATTATTCCACGTTGAATATTTAAAATATGAATTGAGTTATTCTTGCATCAGTGATCAGTTGTAAATTCTTAATGGTGGATGTTAACTTAAACCAAGGCTTTTTCTTCTCATTTATTTCATTAAATTACTTGCATATTTATTTTAGTTATTTTTATTTAAATTATTTCTTTAATTCAAAAACCCCCAATTTTTATTTGCAAAAACATAAAATTAAATTAATCATTATCTGTGGGATCGACTTTTACTTACAATACTACATATTTATTTTTTCAAAGTAAGATTTTATTTTTGGGTGCTTGCGACATCACACCAACCTACATAAGGTATAAAACATCAGTCGTAAGATGAATTAAAGATTTGTACTTTAATCTAGAAGATTATTAAGTCTCAAATGGGATTAATGAACACATTGTAACCCGAATTATAATATATAGGCTATGCGACGAAGGATAACGTACAGATAGTGTTAACTAACGAGTGAGGTTATACAATGGACGTATTATAAGTGTAAAATGATGAACGCAAATGCAGACAATTTCTTTCAGTACTCTGTGAAAGTTATTTTGAACTTTCATTATGTGATAAATTGAAATATGTAAAGTTGTTATGTTGTACGAATATATGTTTATGTGCATATGTGTGATAATGAGAAAATAACTGTTAGTTTGCAGTTGATGAGCTACGATACTATTTGCTATGAACTGTTTAAATTGATACAATGCGAATATGAAAACATGAAGTCAGCATTGAACATGCTGCATGAAAATAGATAGCATAAGATGCATAAATAAATTGCATAGCATGAAATACATGGTACATTTATAAATGCAAAACATGTGTGAAACGTGAAGGATGAAATGTGATAACTGTTAAACTTGCTAAGTCATCGCACTCATTCTTGCAAATATGTTTATTTGCAGTTAAATAAAGAGTCATCAGATGAATATGGTCGTAAGGACTTGAAACGTGCATATGAAGAAAGCGCTTATTATTTCTTTGATTGAATGTATACTGAGTAATAAAGACTTATTGACATGGAAATTATTTAAGTTGTACTAAACTTTGAAATATCGAATAAAAGATATTTGTTTTGAAATGGAGTTATAAACTTTACATTTGTTATTGTAAAGTGAAATTATATGATTGAGTACTATAAGAATGTAATAACTGAGAAAATTACGAACCTAAATTTTTTTTTATTATTATTTAAATATATTTATGAGGTAATATGATGTGTGAAGTTATGTTACGTATGTGTTTATGTTATACGATAATAAATACTGAGTTAGTTAAATTAATTTATTCGAATTAACTAAAGACGAAAAGGAAATGCAAGAGGAGCTTATGTGATGAGATCACAAAACTTGAATGTTGGCCTTAAATGACAAATAAGAAGTTTAATAATCAACAAGTGAATTACTTGTATAATTAATGAAAAAGAATAACTAAATGAATTATTTATGTTAACCCAATGTGGTGTTATTTATAGGTAATGTGGGTAATTTTATTTGAAGTCCAAATAATATGTGTGCGTCGTGAGAGACTTAATTATAGTCTAGCAAGATAATTAATTAATCAAGTACTAGTCTAATGAATGAAGTGTGTTAGGGTTTTAAAACAAGCCTAAGATATGTTAAGTGTTAGTGTTTTGTAAAATAACTCAATTAAGTAGTCCAATTGAATTATAAATAGCAAGTCTAATCGGATTATGTAATTTAACTAATGTGTTTATTAAATGAGCCCAATGTAGTAGCCTTATATGATTTAATTAGTAAACCATGTATGAAATATATGGTGAGTCCAATTTGATTAAACTAGTCCAATACTTATTTTTATTTCAAGTATCATAAGTTAGTCCTATTGATTTAAACATTAAGAGCACAATGTAGGTAAGTTAAATTAATGAACTAGTATCCCTATGGGAAATAAATAGTTGAACCCAAACAAATTAATATGGAAGCCAAATAGAATTAAATTCAAAGTCCAAGGTGGTTGCCTAAATGTGTGTGTGTGTGTGTGTGTTGAATAAAAAGAAAATCAAAAAATGGGAGAAAAAGAGGGAAAGGAGCCGACCACTTGTGAGGTTCAAGGTGGAGTATTTATAGCTTGCTTGCTTGGATTTTTATAAGAACAAAGTTGCTCAACAACTATCAAACAACCCTAGTTAATCAACTTATCAATCCAAAGTGTCAATCCATCAAATAGTAAACAAGATTAAGTCCTTAATTTTACCAATGTTAGTTGATTAGGAGCATAATTGGGAGAGTCCTAGAGTTCTATAAATAGGAGTCATTACTTCATTGTAGAGAGTTTGTTTATTTGCTTTGTTTTACCAAGCTATAAAGAGAGAGAGAGTGTGAGTTATATAGAGAAGGTTGTGAGTTTCATCTATATTTCTCTAAAAGTGTTAGTGTATATTTTTGTGAGCTGAAAGTTAAGTCATCAAAAAGGTTAGCTATTCTCGGGTATCAAGAAGTCAAGGAGGAGATTTCATTCATTTTATCTTCAAAAGAAATAGATCAAGAAGAACTCCAAGGTTTAAAAGTGTTCTACCTCTTAGATCTTGAGTTTTCTTCATGATTTAAAGTTCTAATATAATTTACATTGTTTGGTTGTGGGAGATCTCTATGTGAAGGGGATCTATGGTAAGATCCGAAGATATAGGGGTAGATCTATGATAGAGTATATGTGTATATATGAGATCTATATGATCTATGTATTTGTATATGATTTTGATGGTCAAAAACCTATTTTGAAGTATAAAGTGTAGTCTATATATGAAGACCTATGCTGAAAGACGTATGATTTGTGTATTAACATGTTTAGTATGTGAAAATATGGAATAATGATGAATATGAACATGTTTCAAGTAAAAATCATAGTTAAATGTCTAGGTTTATGATTTATGAGTTGAGATGTGTGACGACCCCAAATCCGGGTTCCATAACCTCGAGTTTGGTTCTCACTATTCAACACATTACTAACAATTAAATACATACATTGCATTTAAATATCGCGGAATAATACATATTGGTTCCCTTTAAAAGGTTACAATACCAGGGTCTATCAACCTTAACATAATAACAGTTCCTATCACAAGGAATTACAAAAGGTTTAACAACCGTAAATACATAATTAAAGATCTAATTAGCATGCATAAGCTAACTTAAGCTCGGGCATTTCCTTTTCCCTTATCCTTCTTTGAGCAATCAGGATTATCTGAAAAATGGTTCATGATATAGCAAGAATGAGCAACTAGTTTGCTCAGCAAGTTTAGAACAATCATATAGATTTAATATATCATGAATGAATGGGAAATATCATCAATGATTCAACAATAGATATAACAATTGTGAATGAAACAGGATTCAAATTTTAATAAACAGAATATTTGAATCTTAAAATGCTGAGTGGTCATTAAGGACCTTGAACTAACTAGGGTATAATAGAGTTTCCTCTGACCCTTTGAGTTGTTTGGTTTTCAAGGGGATCAGCCTATTCAACCCGCTGTATATGCATTACATTTAGTCACTGGCGCCCAAAGTCGGTTTCCCGACACAAAATCCCCTAATTTAGGGTTGTTCAATTCTCAGACTTAATATAAGAAATCCGCACCCAACAATGGTTTGGATAAGCTTTTAAAAGTATTCAAGTTATTGAATTTAGAAACGCAATGTCTAGCTGAACTATTAGCTTCAGACATTTTTAATACAGTTCATGAATCAAGAACTAACAAGCTTCAAATGCACTAAGTGCGATTGTATAAACAATATGGATGTGGAATAATTTTAAATAATTAAACCACCTCAAGCTTTAACAATAAATACAAGTATGGAAACTTGTTCAACGATAATAATTGAGTAGGGTTAGAGAACTTGCCTGTTTGCTCAGCTACAATAATTGTCTAGCTTTACTAACTTGCTTTGAAAGACCTAACATTAATAAAGTCGGTCTAATAATTAGTACGGCGTATTTGCATAACTATACGCTTAAATAACGAACTTATTTACCACACATAAGTACTAACACATAATTTACAGTAGTCAAAACAATATTATTAACCTTATAGACACTTAATCATTTTAGGTTAATAATTTAATAAGTTAGAAAATATTTTTCTTAAGTGTTGGACACTTATTAAACCTTTAAACAACTTATTATAATTGTTTAATTAAATTCAATTTATTTTATTAACTCAATCTCTTCTTAATTACTATTTAATATTGATTAAATAGAAATTAATTAATTAACTCTAGTTATTATTTAAAATAAATAATAACTAATTGTACTTACTTATTATTTAATTATAATTAAATAATAAATAATTATTAACTTAATTTTAACCTTCTTTAATTTAATGTTAATCAACCAATAATTAACTAAGTAATTAACCTTACTTATTATTTAATTAAGGAAATTAAATAATAGTTTACTAATCTTAATCCTCTTTAATTATTATTTAATGTCAATTAAATAATAATTAATTATTTAATTAATTTTAATTATTATTTAAGGTTAAATAATAATCAAATCATTCTTATTTATTATTTAAATTAAATAATAAATTATTACTCTAATAACTTAATTTCCATTAATCGTTATTTAATGCTAATTAAATAATAATTAATTACTTAATTATCCTTATTTATTATTTAATAATATTTAAATAATAAATAATTAATTTATAAATTTTATCTCTCTTTAAATATTATTTAATAGGCATTAAATAATAATTGCTAATTTATCATCTTTATTTATTATTAACATTTAAAATAATAAATAAATAATAAATTTATTTAACTTAACCATGGTTTAGCTAACTAGATTAATATTTAAAATATTTAAATATTAAACTTAATGAAAAATATCCTCCCATTATTATTTTTGTATTATTATTATTTTTGTTATAATTTTAAATTAATTTTTAATTATTTAAATTAATTAAAATTTAACCCGAATGGCATTTTCGTAATTAAGTTGAAAAACCGGACCGATGGCAGTTTCGTAAATAATCAGAAAACTGATCGGAGGGCAAAATGGTAATTTCGCCGAAAAAAACACGGAGGGGCAGAATCGTAATTCCGCCGAAAAGTTTCTTACCGCGCATTGCGCGCGTTTTAGTTTTTACGGGTCAAAACGACGCCGTTTTTGAAAGGCCGGAAATGGCTTCCGCGCGTACGCGCGGAGTGAATTTTCTACGGACGCCAAACGACGTCGTTTGGCTCCGCGTCCTCGGTGAACAGTACCTCGCGCATTGCGCGGCCAGTGTTAAATTTTTTCTTCCAAACAGAATGTGAACAGTGTCCGGCAATACCCATTTTAAATAAAAATATACCATCAAGTAAGCTTTAAATCCTCAATAAAAATCCAAAAAAATTACCAATCACCTTATATTAATTTATAACATGAAAAATTAATTTTTCATGATTAATATCAATATTTTTTTATAAAAATTTTTACATCACATAAACTACCATAAATCATAACTTTTTGTATATAACTCCATTTTGAGTGATTCAAACTTTGTTTTTCTCATGATTTAATGTTCTATAATATTAGAACATCAAATCTAAGTTTTACAAAAATATTTTTGGACATAATTTCCAAAACTTGTTTACACACTATTAAATACATATTTTAGCATATAAAATATACCAAAATACAAACCCAACATATTAAACTCAAACATGGCATAAATATTACAACTACACATTAATAATTATATTAACATGTTTATACTAACATGATGATTTATTTAATTTAAAAATAAAACTTAGATTTAGAATAACCATTACCTTAATTTAATGGTTATCTTTCTTTTTCTTCCAAAGTAGGTGATGAGGTTTGAAGGCATGAACCAAGACTCCTTCTCTTCTTTTAGTATTTTGCTCTCAAATTTTCTCACCCTCTCAAATGCTCTCTAGCTCTCTCTTTTGTTTGAAAATAAAAGATGAGAAATGACTTTCAAAACTACCAAATTGTAAGTATACTTGCAAATATGATAGATACATAATATATCTAATAATTTTAGTCCATCATGCACCTATTGGATACTTACACAAGTTAGCCCCATTAGGTGAAAAGAAGCATGGTGCATGTACTACAAAAAGAAAACAAGCAACCCTTTTATTAATTAAATGAAAAATCAAATAATAATAATAATAATAATAATAATAACAATACACTCTCTCTCCTCCTCACCACATGATGTCGGCTGATAGCTTTTCTTTAGTCCCAATTTCATTGTCACATTTACTTTTTAAATAATTAATAGTTTAATTAAGTATTTTTCAAGTGGGTCAATCATTGGGCTTTAATTTAAAATACCAATTGGGCTTCTATTAAATTGTTTGGGCTACTAAATTGTCAAATTTTATTATTCCCCACTTGGGCTACTAATTGACCCATGTTGGGCTAATTTAATAATTTACACATTAATTATTCAATCCATGGTTAAATAAATAATTAGATTGAATAAATAATTAAATATTTTAACCCATTAGTATTAAATTACTAAATGGACTAATAAATATTATTATTAATATTTCACATGATTTACATTAATTAATAATTATATTAATTAATTTATTATATTTAATTCACTCATTATATTCAATTTAATTGAATATTTAATTAATAGGAAACTTATCAATTATTTTGATATTAAAACTTTAGGGTTTGTTCACTAACTTAATAACATATTAGTGACCCCCTTTAATTAATTTTAGTAATTAATTACATAATTATTTAATCACATAATTAATTAATCACATAAAAAGATTTAAATAATCTCATAAAACTAACTCGTTGGAAATTAAATTAATAATTTAATTAATAAAGATGTGGAAATTCTAGGACATTACATTCTCCCCTCCTTATAAAAATTTCGTCCTCGGAATTGTAAAAATAAGGTTACTCAAATAAAAATGGGTAATTTGCCCTCATTTCCTCCTCTAATTCCCACGTAGCTTCTTCAATGGCGTGATTCCTCCAAAGTACTTTGACAGAATGAATTACCTTATTTGTCAGTTTCTGTTCCTTCCTATCGAGTATCTGAACAGGAACTTCTTCATAGGATAAGTCCTTCCCGACTTGAATTGGTTCATAGGAGATAACGTGCTTGTAGTCTGGTTTGTATGGCCGCAATACCGACACGTGAAACACTTTGTGAATATGTTCCAATTCAGGAGGTAAAGCTACCTCGTATGCTACTTCACCCACTCTTCTCAATATTTCGAACGGTCCTATGAACCTTGGACTCAATTTTCCCTTCTTTCCAAACCTGATCTTCCCTTTCCAGGGAGATACCTTAATGAACACAAAACTCCCCACGTCGAAGTCTCGTTTCTGTCGATGTAAATCGGCGTATTTCTTTTGACGGTCTTGAGCTGCTACTAGCCGAGCTCTTATTACCTTGATAATTTCTACCGTCTGTTGAACCAATTCTGGCCCCAACAGTCGGCGTTCTCCTACCTCATCCCAACGTAGAGGTGTTCTGCATTTTCTGCCATATAAAGCTTCGTAAGGCGGCATACCTATGCTCGCATGATAACTGTTGTTATATGCAAACCCAACTAGTGGTAGATGGATTTCCCAACTGCCCTTGAAATCCATCACGCAGGCCCTGAGCATATCTTCCAATGTCTGAATTGTTCTCTCACTTTGCCCATCAGTCTGCGGATGATACGCTGTACTCATTCTCAACTGTGTCCCCAATCTCTCCTGAAGACTTCTCCAAAATTTTGACGTGAAGCGCGGATCTCTGTCTGACAAAATCGATACCGGTACCCCATGTCTTGAAACTATCTCTTTGATGTACAATTTGGCCAATTGATCCAAACTGAACCTAATCTTGATCGGCAAAAAGTGCGCTGACTTTGTTAGCCGATCCACAATCACCCAAATTGCGTCATATCCCTTCTGTGTTGCTGGAAGTCCTACCACAAAATCCATTGTGATATGCTCCCATTTCCACTCAGGAATTTCTAACGGCTGTAACAATCCACTTGGTCTCTGATGTTCGGCCTTTACCCTTTGACAAGTTAAGCATCGGCTGACACATTCTGCAACCTCCCTCTTTAAATTCGGCCACCAAAAATGCTGACGTAGATCTTGATACATCTTCGTACTCCCCGGATGTATCGAGTATCTCGTACTGTGGGCCTCTTGCAAAATTTCCTCTCGTAATTCAGGCACTAGCGGTACCCAAACACGATTTTCAAATCTCAGCAATCCCATGCTATCAATTTTAAACTTGACATCTTCTCCATCGGTCATCCTCTTCCGGATTCTGTCACATTCCTCATCTTTGTCTTGAGCCTCTTTCACCCTATCTAACAAGGTTGGGCTCACCTCGACTTCTATTGACTCGTTTGGACTTCTCACTTCCAACTCCATTCAAGCCATCTCTTGAACCAATTGTTCTTGATCTGTCAATATGAACAATTTCTCCCTGCTCTTTCTACTCAGAGCATCCGCTACTACGTTGGCCTTGCCGGGATGATATAGAATTTCACAATCATAATCTTTGATTAATTCCAACCATCTCCGTTGCCTCATATTCAACTCTTTCTGTGTGAAGATTTACTTTAGACTTTTATGGTCTGTGAATATCTCACATTTCTCTCCATAAAAATAATGCCTCCAAATTTTAAGGGCAAACACTACCGCTGCCAATTTCAAGTCGTGGGTAGGATATCCCTTCTCATAATCTTTTAATTGTCTGGACGCATACGCAACAACTTTGCCGTTTTGCATAAGCACACAGCCAAGCCCCTTGTGCGATGCATCACTGTAGACCGTAAAACCTCCTGTATCGTCTGGTAAGGTCAATACAGGTGCTTCACTAAGTCTTTTCTTTAACTCCTGAAAACTTTCCTCACACTTCTCCGTCCACACGTATTTCACCGTCTTTCTTGTTTAGTTGGTCAACGGTGTTGCTATCTTTGAGAAGTCTTGAATGAACCTCCGATAGTAACCCGCTAACCCTAAGAAACTTCTTACTTCTGTCGGCGTCCTTGGTTGCTCCCAATTCATTACCGATTCAACCTTCGCCGGATCAACCGAAACTCCCTCCTTGTCAATAACATGACCTAAAAATTGAACTCTCTCCAACCAGAATTCACACTTTGAAAACTTAGCGTACAACCGCTCCTTCCGTAAAATCTCCAACACCAATCTTAGGTGTTCAGCATGCTCTTCCTCCGTTTTGGAATACACCAAAATATCGTCAATGAACACGACTACAAATTTATCCAAGTATTGCTTGAATATTCTGTTCATCATGTCCATAAATGCGGCTGGCGCATTCGTTAGTCCAAACGACATCACCAGAAACTCATAATGCCCATATCGAGTTCTGAATGCCGTCTTGGGTATATCCTCCTTCCTGACTTTCAACTGATGATAACCAGTCCTTAAGTCAATCTTTGAAAAGTACTTCGCCCCTTTCAATTGATCGAAAAGATCGTCAATTCGTGGTAACGGGTACTTGTTCTTAATTGTCACCTTATTCAGCTCTCTATAATCCATACACAATCTCATCGATCCATCCTTCTTCTTTACAAACAGCACCGGTGCTCCCCATGGAGAAACACTTGGCTGAATGTACTTATTATCTAACAACTCCTGCAATTGCACCATCAATTCCTTCAGTTCTACCGGAGCCATCCTATATGGTGCTTTCGATATCGGTGCTGTCCCCGGTACTAAATCAATCACAAATTCTATCTCCCTGTCCGGCGGTAAACCCGGCAGTACATCTGGAAAAACATCCATAAATTCCCTAACTACTGGTATTTGCTCCATCCCGGGACTCACCACTTGTGTGTCAACCACATGAGCCAAATACCCTACACAACCTTTCTTCAATAATTTCTTGGCTTGCATCATCGTCAGACAAGAAGACTGTCTTGACGACTTGCTGCCATAAAATACAACCTTAGACTTATTTGGTGTCTTAAGGTGTATGCACTTCTTCTGACAATTAATTATCGCCCCGTGGTTAAACAACCAATCCATCCCAAGTATTACATCAAATTCCCCCAGACGTATTGGAATTAGATTCACATTTAATTTCTGACCCCTGATTTCGGCACAACAATGTCTATGAATGTACTCTACCGGAATCACCTCTTTATTAGCAACTTCTATGTTCATTGAGTTTTCTAGTTTGTCCCTAGGCAACTCAAATCGTCTAGCGAAATCATCAGACACAAATGAACAGGTAGCACCCGAATCAAACAATACATATGCATTTATATTATTGATCGGAATAATACCTGACACCACGTCTTTTGACCCCACGGCATCCTGTACCGTCATATTGAAAGTCCGGGCTGTCGGCTTGTTCTGTGGTACCGGTCCCCCGATAGCCAATTTGCTGTTATTTCCCTTGTAGCCGCTACCCCCGTCATTCTTCTTCTTAGGGCAATCCTTTATCAGGTGGTCAGATGCTCCGCAAGAAAAACATCTCACTTTCTTTGGGAGGGGACAATTTGGAGAAATATGTCTCACCTGACCACAATTGTAGCACGTGTTCTTGCCTTTCCTGCACTCCCCAAAATGATTCTTTCCACAAATATTGCATGCTGGCTTTTTCTGAACACTTCCTTGTTGATTCCCCGAGCTCTTGTCATTACTGTTGTCCCATTTGCGCTTATTGCTGTTATTGTTATTATTGCCTCCACTGTTGCTGTTCTTGCTTCCCCCTTCATTTTTCTTCTTGTTTCTCTCCTGGTTGTACTTGGTTAATGCGTCGCTTCCTCCTTCAGCAATGATTGACTTCTCTAGCAAAGTTGCGAACGAGTCAATCTGCAGTACTGCTACCTTGTTGAATATCCAAGGTCTCAATCCATTCTCGAACCTCCTGGCCTTGCGTTCCTCCGTGTCTACCTGATGTGGAGCGAACCTGGCCAGCTCATTAAATTTTGCAGCGTACTCCGGTACCGACATGTTCTCCTATTTCAGTTCTAGAAACCTTACCTCCATCCTACTCTTCATACTTTTCGGGAAATAATTCTCGTCGAATATTTCCTTAAATTTTGTCCAGGGCACCACACCATCCCCAGCCCTATTCTGATTGGCTTCCTACCAGAAATTGGCTTCGCCCTTCATCATGTAGGTAGCAAAAACTGTCTTTTGCTCCTCAGCTACTCTTGCGATAACGAACGCCTTCTCTATCTCCTTTATCCAAGACTGGGCCTCTTTCGGGTCCGACGTTCCCCTAAACTCTGGCGGTCCCACCGCTTTAAAATCTTTGAAATTTGCCAACTGAGTTGGTGGTGGATTTGCTACAACAGGGTGGCGGTTTTGCATTGCCTCAGCTAGCATGTCGACAAAGTTTTGCATAGGGTCTACATTGTGTCCCCCCGCGTCGTTGTTAACTGACTCTTCTACCCCCTGGTTCCTTGGTGGTTGTCTACGTGGCGGCATTTTCTGTTATAAACAAAAATTTACATTATTATACTGGTTTCATCTTTTTCATTTCATTATTTTGTATCTTAGACAATGTTTAGCCAAAATACAAATAATTATTTCAACACACATATAAACATAAATTTGACTACATTTATATTCATATGCTAAAACAGTAGTGCATAGCACTTTACATCGACAGCATACTGCTATAAATGCTTCTATCCCAGAGAAGCTACAAAAGATGGGATCTGACATATCCTACAACTTCCTAGAGTTGGGATTTAGTGACATATTAACCCTCTAATAAAACAAAAGTTGGGTTCTACTGCATCTATTTACATACGAAATTAGAAAACAACTACTACTACTACTGAATGCGCATCCCCCTACGGATCGCGTCGTCATACTCCTCATCCCCGATGGCCATCACCACGCTCCTGCTGATGGTGTATATAGACTGGCCCTCCTCAGCTGGGTAGTAGTGCACCCTGCTCTGAAGCCTACCATATGAAGATCGGTAGACGTAGCTAAGTCTATCCGTCCTCACCCGCTTCTCGCGGACCTCCTCCTCTAGCTCCATCATCTGACCATGAGCGGCATCCCGCTGTGTCTCCATCTCAATACGGTCCTGTATCGCCTCCTGCCAGTGTGCACGGATGGCGGCCTTCTCTGCCTGAACCTGCTGAACCTTCAGCTCAGCCTCGGCTAACCTAGTCTCAGCTACTGCTAACTTAGCCTGCAGCTCCACATCCTGATCTACCAGCTGATGTGTCAGCACTGCAAAGTGCTCCACCGAATCCTCGTACTCCTGTATCTGATCCTCCAGTCCTACGATCCTCTCCTTCAGCTCTGTGTTCTCGCCAGAGAACTGATGAGCCGCATCCCTATACTGATCCTCCATGTGCTGGTGGGTCAGGTTCTGCTCCTCTAGATGCTGGACCCTTGCCTCCAGCTCCTCGTTCCTAGTGGTCAGTCCCTCTATGATGTCAGCGGCAGTGGTGCCCATGCCATCAGCTGACTCCTCCTCCTCAGACTCCTCTGACTCGGCCTCATCCTCACTGTAAGGCCTCATGACTCCGCCCCAGACGGGCTCCACACGATCCCCCTCCTCAGGATCTGACTCTAGCTCCTCTACGGGTGCAGCCACCAGCGGCTGTGCAGTATCCATATGGATATCAATATAGTCCTCCTCAGCAGTGCGACTCGACTGTCCGATCTCTGTCATCCTATATCATAAAACAATAACACACGTTAGTACAGCAATAAAATATATTCATTGATGAAATGAAATGATATTTTATCATCTACATCTCGGCTCGATGGATTTTCTCAATCCATCTCCACAAATACACAACATGATGAATCTCCCTGATTCATCCCCTAACGCACTCGATATGAGTTTAATACTAAGGTTATAACTTAGGTTTCGCAAATCCTAACGTTTCTAACCTACAGCTCTGATACCAACCTGTGACGACCCCAAATCCGGGTTCCACAACCTCGAGTTTGGTTCTCACTATTCAACACATTACTAACAATTAAATACATACATTGCATTTAAATATCGCGGAATAATACATATTGGTTCCCTTCAAAAGGTTACAATACCAGGGTCTATCAACCTTAACATAATAACAGTTCCTATCACAAGGAATTACAAAAGGTTTAACAACCGTAAATACATAATTAAAGATCTAATTAGCATGCATAAGCTAACTTAAGCTCAGGCTTTTCCTTTTCCCTTATCCTTCTTTGAGCAATCAGGATTATCTGAAAAATGGTTCATGATATAGCAAGAATGAGCAACTAGTTTGCTCAGCAAGTTTAGAACAATCATATAGATTTAATATATCATGAATGAATGGGAAATATCATCAATGATTCAACAATAGATATAACAATTGTGAATGAAACAGGATTCAAATTTTAATAAACAGAATATTTGAATCTTAAAATGCTGAGTGGTCACTAAGGACCTTGAACTAACTAGGGTATAATAGAGTTTCCTCTGACCCTTTGAGTTGTTTGGTTTTCAAGGGGATCAGCCTATTCAACCCGCTGTATATGCATTACATTTAGTCACTGGCGCCTAAAGTCGGTTTCCCGACACAAAATCCCCTAATTTAGGGTTGTTCAATTCTCAGACTTAATATAAGAAATCCGCACCCAACAATGGTTTGGATAAGCTTTTAAAAGTATTCAAGTTATTGAATTTAGAAACGCAATGTCTAGCTGAACTATTAGCTTCAGACATTTTTAATACAGTTCATGAATCAAGAACTAACAAGCTTCAAATGCACTAAGTGCGATTGTATAAACAATATGGATGTGGAATAATTTTAAATAATTAAACCACCTCAAGCTTTAACAATAAATACAAGTATGGAAACTTGTTCAACGATAATAATTGAGTAGGGTTAGAGAACTTGCCTGTTTGCTCAGCTACAATAATTGTCTAGCTTTACTAACTTGCTTTGAAAGACCTAACATTAATAAAGTCGGTCTAATAATTAGTACGGCGTATTTGCATAACTATACGCTTAAATAACGAACTTATTTACCACACATAAGTACTAACACATAATTTACAGTAGTCAAAACAATATTATTAACCTTATAGACACTTAATCATTTTAGGTTAATAATTTAATAAGTTAGAAAATATTTTTCTTAAGTGTTGGACACTTATTAAACCTTTAAACAACTTATTATAATTGTTTAATTAAATTCAATTTATTTTATTAACTCAATCTCTTCTTAATTACTATTTAATATTGATTAAATAGAAATTAATTAATTAACTCTAGTTATTATTTAAAATAAATAATAACTAATTGTACTTACTTATTATTTAATTATAATTAAATAATAAATAATTATTAACTTAATTTTAACCTTCTTTAATTTAATGTTAATCAACCAATAATTAACTAAGTAATTAACCTTACTTATTATTTAATTAAGGAAATTAAATAATAGTTTACTAATCTTAATCCTCTTTAATTATTATTTAATGTCAATTAAATAATAATTAATTATTTAATTAATTTTAATTATTATTTAAGGTTAAATAATAATCAAATCATTCTTATTTATTATTTAAATTAAATAATAAATTATTACTCTAATAACTTAATTTCCATTAATCGTTATTTAATGCTAATTAAATAATAATTAATTACTTAATTATCCTTATTTATTATTTAATAATATTTAAATAATAAATAATTAATTTATAAATTTTATCTCTCTTTAAATATTATTTAATAGGCATTAAATAATAATTGCTAATTTATCATCTTTATTTATTATTAACATTTAAAATAATAAATAAATAATAAATTTATTTAACTTAACCATGGTTTAGCTAACTAGATTAATATTTAAAATATTTAAATATTAAACTTAATGAAAAATATCCTCCCATTATTATTTTTGTATTATTATTATTTTTGTTATAATTTTAAATTAATTTTTAATTATTTAAATTAATTAAAATTTAACCCGAATGGCATTTTCGTAATTAAGTTGAAAAACCGGACCGATGGCAGTTTCGTAAATAATCAGAAAACTGATCGGAGGGCAAAATGGTAATTTCGCCGAAAAAAACACGGAGGGGCAGAATCGTAATTCCGCCGAAAAGTTTCTTACCGCGCATTGCGCGCGTTTTAGTTTTTACGGGTCAAAACGACGCCGTTTTTGAAAGGCCGGAAATGGCTTCCGCGCGTACGCGCGGAGTGAATTTTCTACGGACGCCAAACGACGTCGTTTGGCTCCGCGTCCTCGGTGAACAGTACCTCGCGCATTGCGCGGCCAGTGTTAAATTTTTTCTTCCAAACAGAATGTGAACAGTGTCCGGCAATACCCATTTTAAATAAAAATATACCATCAAGTAAGCTTTAAATCCTCAATAAAAATCCAAAAAAATTACCAATCACCTTATATTAATTTATAACATGAAAAATTAATTTTTCATGATTAATATCAATATTTTTTTATAAAAATTTTTACATCACATAAACTACCATAAATCATAACTTTTTGTATATAACTCCATTTTGAGTGATTCAAACTTTGTTTTTCTCATGATTTAATGTTCTATAATATTAGAACATCAAATCTAAGTTTTACAAAAATATTTTTGGACATAATTTCCAAAACTTGTTTACACACTATTAAATACATATTTTAGCATATAAAATATACCAAAATACAAACCCAACATATTAAACTCAAACATGGCATAAATATTACAACTACACATTAATAATTATATTAACATGTTTATACTAACATGATGATTTATTTAATTTAAAAATAAAACTTAGATTTAGAATAACCATTACCTTAATTTAATGGTTATCTTTCTTTTTCTTCCAAAGTAGGTGATGAGGTTTGAAGGCATGAACCAAGACTCCTTCTCTTCTTTTAGTATTTTGCTCTCAAATTTTCTCACCCTCTCAAATGCTCTCTAGCTCTCTCTTTTGTTTGAAAATAAAAGATGAGAAATGACTTTCAAAACTACCAAATTGTAAGTATACTTGCAAATATGATAGATACATAATATATCTAATAATTTTAGTCCATCATGCACCTATTGGATACTTACACAAGTTAGCCCCATTAGGTGAAAAGAAGCATGGTGCATGTACTACAAAAAGAAAACAAGCAACCCTTTTATTAATTAAATGAAAAATCAAATAATAATAATAATAATAATAATAATAACAATACACTCTCTCTCCTCCTCACCACATGATGTCGGCTGATAGCTTTTCTTTAGTCCCAATTTCATTGTCACATTTACTTTTTAAATAATTAATAGTTTAATTAAGTATTTTTCAAGTGGGTCAATCATTGGGCTTTAATTTAAAATACCAATTGGGCTTCTATTAAATTGTTTGGGCTACTAAATTGTCAAATTTTATTATTCCCCACTTGGGCTACTAATTGACCCATGTTGGGCTAATTTAATAATTTACACATTAATTATTCAATCCATGGTTAAATAAATAATTAGATTGAATAAATAATTAAATATTTTAACCCATTAGTATTAAATTACTAAATGGACTAATAAATATTATTATTAATATTTCACATGATTTACATTAATTAATAATTATATTAATTAATTTATTATATTTAATTCACTCATTATATTCAATTTAATTGAATATTTAATTAATAGGAAACTTATCAATTATTTTGATATTAAAACTTTAGGGTTTGTTCACTAACTTAATAACATATTAGTGACCCCCTTTAATTAATTTTAGTAATTAATTACATAATTATTTAATCACATAATTAATTAATCACATAAAAAGATTTAAATAATCTCATAAAACTAACTCGTTGAAAATTAATTTAATAATTTAATTAATAAAGATGTGGAAATTCTAGGACATTACAAGATGAGTAAGTTGTTTTGAATGATAGATCTATGTGTTATAAAGATAACCTAATTTGAACGATCGAAAAATATGTTAAAACCAAATAGTTATGATTTTTCTACCAAAATATGTCGAATTTTAAAACCCTAGATGATTTAATGGATTCGATCATGAAATTGATGTCCAAAATGTTTTTGAAAAGTTGATTGATTAATGAAATATTATAAAACAATAAGTTAAGAAGATAACAAATCAAACTTGATATTATTTGGATGTGTATATATTCATTTTATGCAAGTTTAAATCAAAGTAGCAAAATTTTAAAATTCTAAAAACCCTAGAAAATGTTTATGCAATAACATGGTCGGGGCCCTACTTATAAACTAAAAACAAGGGTCGGGGCCCTAGTCCATTTTCAAAAAAATAATGTTTAACCCAGTCGGGTCAGGCTGGACCAAACGGGTCAGATTGGATCAGTTTAAGTCAAAATGTTTAAAAATTAATATAATTAATTGGCTACCTAATTGAAATATTATTTGTCATTTAAAGAATGTTCAATGCTAAATAATGTAAATTGAAATCATTAAGGTGATTAATTATTATTTAATCAATATTAAATAAAAATTAAGGTAAATAAAGTAATTATTTATTATTTGATAATATGAAATAATAAATAAAGCAAATAAAAAAAATAAGTAATTAAACAATTAAATTAAAGTGTTTAAGTGTTTAAATATTAAAAAATAAATAAAATATTATTAAATGGTTAATAATATTTGTAAAGGATTAAAATATTATTAAATAATTAATAATATTAGAAAGGGAGTAAAACATTATTAAATGATTGATAATGTTAATAAGTATTTAAAATAATTAAGTGTGTAAAATATTATTAAATGATTAATAATATTTGTAAGTGGTTGAAATATTAGTAAATGATTAATAAAATTGATAAATGAGTAAGATATTATTCATTGATTAATATTAGCAATTTAATAAAATATTATTGAATGGTTAATAATATTCGCAATGTATTAAAATATTATTAAATAATTAATCATATTCGTAATGGTGTGAAATATTGTTAAATAATTAATAATATTC
This sequence comes from Hedera helix, assembly GCA_947179155.2. NCBI lineage: Eukaryota > Viridiplantae > Streptophyta > Magnoliopsida > Apiales > Araliaceae > Hedera > Hedera helix. The sequence continues at coordinate 1,300,814 of OX359286.1, forward strand.
GTAAGGGAGTGAAATATTGTTAAATGAATAATAATATTCATGAATGATTAAAATATTATTAAATGGTTAATAATATTTGTAGGCAGTTAATATATTATCAAAGGTTGATAATATTATGAAGTGATTGGTATATGATTAAATGTTTACGAATGTGATTAAGTGTTAAATGATTTAAGTGATGTATAGAAAGATTATTACGGTAAAATAAACCTGTACGCGAGATACTAATTGGTAGATCAACATTATTAATGTTAGGTCATCCAAAAGAAGTTAATTTAAGTTGATTAGCATTAGTCAGCGAAACAGACAAGTTCTTCTGAACCTTAACTCAATTATTATTGTGCAAATTCCTAAATTTAACCTTGTATTTATTATGCAAGTTCTTTTGAAACTCAAACTCATTTCATTGTGCAACATATGTTTAAACCTAGAATTATGTTATTGTTCAAGCTGGAGTAATTATCGATAATTATTTCATATCATAATTGTTATTGGTAGTCGCATTTATGTGCATTTGCATAACTTGTTCTTAATATAAACTATTTAAAGAAGTAGATTTATGCAAAAAAATTTGGCTAGACATCGTATGTATCGATTCATTAATTTGAATACTTTTAAAAAGCTATCCAAACCAGTAGTTACTGTGACGCCCCCAAATCCGGGTCCCTTGAACCTCGGGTTCGGTGCTCACTATTCATTACTAAACAAACATTCATAAACTAAATCTTCAATAACTCGCGGAAAATATACATAATTTCATTACAAAACGTACATTCAATCCTAGGTTCCACTAACCTTAATACATCATCATTACCTTATAATACAAAAGGTTTATACATAAAGTAAGAACTAAAATACTTCTACTCGTTCACCTTTCCTTTGCCGTTGCACTCCTTAAATCACTCGGCTTAACTGAAAAATAGTTCATGATATAGTAAGGGTGAGCAACTACTTTGCTCAGTAAGTTTAAATAACAATAAAAGATATATCATGAATGAAAAAGAATTAGCTCTTGGAACTTCAACAATATACAATAATTGTGAAGACGTGCAACTTTTAGTAAACATTCTCAATTGATTTAACATACTGTTTCTCATGTTGAAAGGTCACAAGACCATGAACATACATTTTGAGTATTTACAATACTCGGTAGACAGACAACTATCATTTCGTTTTGAATATTAACAATCGTTTCAATTGAAATATCTGGAGATGAGTACTTTAGGTGATCAGCCTATCGTACGTTTATAGAGTGCACAATATAACCATCAATTTTGTTTTGATCGGGAATGTTCCATCCGACTGTAAGCATATCCGCTTATAATGATTTGTTCATTTTAGCTTATCCCATCAGATTCTGCACAACAACAATATGGTTTGGACTAACTTTAACAATATTCAGATTTATGAATTTAAAACGTACATGGTCTAGCCGAAACAATTGGCATAGAACCCTCACTTAGAACAGTTCATAACAAGAATAGTCATAATAACACATGCAAAATCTAGCTGAAACAAATAACACATATATTTCTCTTTAAATAGTTCATAACGTGAATAGTCATGCAAATGCACATAAGTGCGATTGTCAATAACAATATAGATGTGAAATAATTCTTAATAATTATTTCATCATGCATTTTGAAATAAATTCCAGTTTCTACATAAATAACTTGCCAAATAAATACAAGTTAGGATTCAGAGAAACTTGAGTCGTGCGTAGTCTACTACTAACAATTCAATTTACTATCCTTTGAACCGACCTAACAATTAATCAGTTCGATCTTAAATTAGTATCATATAAACAATCTTATGATAACCTTTATAACTTTTACTTGACCACATAATTAAATAATTACGGGCATTTAAACACTTAGAAAATATTATCATTACTTGATAATATTTTCATCACATAAAACCTATATTATTATTTAATATAGTTCATAGAATTATCTAATATTATTCATAATTTAATAAAATTTTATTAGTATTATAATATTATTAATCATTTAATAATATTTTATTAGTCTTCTAATATTATTAATCATTTAATAATATTTTATTATCATTCTAATACTATTAATCCCTTAATAATATTTTATTAAACTTCTAATATTATTAATCATTTAATAATATTTTATTCATTATCTAATATTATTAATCATTTAATAATATTTTATTAGTTAAATTACCCTTTATTTATTACTTAATAAATAAATAGTTACTATCTCTTTTCATTTTAATTATTATTTCATATTAATTAAATAGTAATTAATCACATTCATGACTTTTAATTATTATTTAATATCCACATAGTAAATAATTATATATTTTCTTTTTATTGGGTCCCAAACTAATTATATTAATTTTAAAATATTTTTATCCATTTTTGTCTTAAATGATTTGAACCGGCCCGTTTAAAATGAACCGACCCGATCTGAAATTAAAAAGATCCGTTTGTGAATAGTGATGAGGGCCCCAGCCCGGAGCCCTCAAAATAACAAAGGAACGAGGGCCCCGGCTCTTGAGTGGCAGAATTTGCAAAATTGCCATTTTCAGATTTTTCAACTTTTGCTCCTTTGATTAAAACTTGAATAAAATGAAATCTATATATCCAAATGACCTCCAATTGGTATCAATGGATTCGTATTTTCTTAAAATACAATATTCCATCATTGGATCAAATTTTTGAAAGAGTTTTGGTTATGAAAAATAGCCACAATGTGGGCTATTTGTACATTAGGTCATTAAAATGACACGTTTTGCGGTAAAAGCCATAACTTTATTGTTTTTCCATATTTTTGAAAGCTAAAAGTTAGGTTTTATTTAAAACTCATGTATGTAACTTTATAGCCATAAAAATCCATTTTCTAACTTGTACATTTCAAATTACAACATTAAACATCACATGCTTAGTTAGGGTTTTACCGGTAAAGTTCGATATGAACATTTCTATCATTTTTATACATACCACACGTAGCAAAACATGATATAAACACATCAAATCATGAATATACATATATTACATAGTTTAAGACTTCTAGACCATCAAAACAAGTTTTGATCGGTTAAAAATGTATTTTAACTGTTTAAAATCGTTCTAGACTACAAAAATGAAATAAATGAAGGTTAAAGCACTTTTAAACCTTTGTGACTTGTGTGCTCTTTTTCTTCTCCTACCAAGTATGTGATGATGCTTGCGGACATTCACCAAGACCTTCCTCTAGCTATTTCACACAACACACAAGTGTATTTTCTATTTTCTCTCAAATGCTCTCTACTTTCTCTCTTGTATTATCTAGGAAATGCTACAAATGAACTAACAAACCTATACAAGTGCGTGGAGTACTCTATTTATAGTACTTCACTAATCCATCGTCAACCTACTAATCATCTTGTGTTGGTAAAATTAGAAGCTTAAGTGAGATTACTATTGCATGAATGACCAATTGGAATGACTAGGGTGGTTGCCAAACTATGGAAAGAAGTGTGGAAGAAGCAATATTGCAAAATCAAGCAACCCATGTGGGCCCCCTTTAAATCTTAGCAAAATGGCCATTTTTGGCCTATTTTTCCTTTATTTTTTATAGCTAAATCATGCATATATACATATATATATATATATATATATATATATATATATATATATATATATATACACACACACACACACACATGTGTTCAATTTTTGACCAATTTTGACTTTCTATTGGGCTCTTCCATTTAATTTGGTTGGGCTCAATTTAAATAACACATTGGGCTAACATTTAATATTCTATGTTACTTTTAATTAAATCAAACATTGAGCTTGTTTATTTAATTACATGGACTAATAATTAAATTAATTACATGGGTTCCTAGGTCAATAAAATTGACCTAGTTTAATACCCCATTTGGATTTAAAATATAATCCAATTAGACTTTCTATTTATAAGTCCATTAGACTCCTTAATTAAGTTAACTTACATCATAATATCACTTACAAATTCTTGGATTTGTTTTAATAAAATCTTAGCACTTATTAATACAAGTACTTTGACTTGATTAAATTAATTCATTCACTAACCCTTACCATCGAATTGGGTTTATAATATCGTTACTCCTACACATACAATTATTCTCACATTAGGTTATCTTAAATAATTCACTTGCTTCTTCTTTCTCTTTATTCATACAAGTAATTAACTTGTTCATTATAAATCTTCTTAATTGCCATACAAGGCCAACATTCAAGTTTTGTGATTTCATCGCATAAACTTCTCTTGCAATCTTTTTCCTTCTTTAGTTAATTAATTTAATTAACTAATTTAATACCTCTCATCATATAACTTAACACATACACACATACCTCATACATCATATTTTCTTATGGATATAATTAATAATAAAAAAATAAATTGAATTCGTAATTTTCTCAGTCATTACATTCACGCCTCCTTATAAGAATTTTGTCCCCAGAATCACCTCTATAAGATTACCTAAGATTTTCTTATAATATGTTCTTTTCCAGACTCTTTTCCTCGTATATCCGAATTAATTTTACGGACAACTTACTTTTCATCTTTCTAACACAATTCTTTGATTTAAAGACACTTCATTTTAATACAGTATTCTACTTTCTTCGAGAAATTCTAATTATTTAGTGAAATTCTCAGATAGATAATACCCGAATCAAATAATACTTAACCAATTATATTATTGATCGAAAAATACCTATCACTATGACTCTATAACTTTCTTGATATTACCACTCGCCTTGCTTTTCTTCTTCGAGCAATCCTTAAATGGATGACTCATTCCTCCACAAATAAAACATTTTCTACTCTTTCTTAAACTAGGACAGTTCGAAGCACCATGTCATTTCCCTCCACATCTATAACAACTATCTGTCCCTTTTAGACATATTCCTATGTGGTTCTTTCCACAACTTTCACAAGTTTCTATTTTTCGTTTGCCTTTTCTTTGACCATTCTCACCGTTTTTATGGTTCCTCTTTCGTTTTTGAGCGTTATAACATCCGCTACTACCTTTACCATTTTCTTCTTCACTATTCTTCTCTTTCTTCTCTTAATTATATTTTGCCAAAGATTCTCTCCCTCCTTCTGGTATAATTGCCTTCTCCAACTTTGTTGAAAATGTGTTGATCTGAAGAATTGAAACCTTACTGTAGATCCATGGATTTAATCCTTGTTCAAACCTTCTTGTCTTTCGTTCTTCCGTGTCCACTTGATGTGGCGCAAATCTCTCTAGTTCATTGAACTTGGCGACATATTCTGCTACCGTCATGTTACCCTGTTTGAGTTCTAAAAATTTCACTTCCATCATTGTTTGAGTACTATTTGGAAGATAGTTTTCAAAGAATAACTCCTTAAAACGAGTCCACGCAATAATTCCTTCTCCTGCTCGATTTTTATTAGCCTTCCACCAATAATTAGCCTCTTCATTCATCATGAATATGACAAATGTTGTCTTCTGTTCCTCTGCAACACGCATAACTTCAAACACTTTTTCCATCTCTTCTATCCATGTTTGAGCTTCGATCGGATCTATGGTTCCTCGAAACTCCGGTGGTTCTACTATTTTAAAGTCCTTAAAGCTCGTCAATTGATTTACCAGCGAACTTTCTACTGCTGGAGTTCAGTTTTGAATTGCTTCTGCTAACATATTAACAAAAGTTTGCATCGGGTCTACCTGACCTCCTTCATTATTAATTGATCCTTCAGCCCTCGGATTTCGGGGTTGTCTATGCGGCGGCATTGCCTGTTTTTAAAATAAAACTTACGTTATTATCTTACCTTTTTACCTATTACAATCATTCTTATAGCATTTACTATTTAATGCTCACATTAATCACTTCAAAGTATATAAACATTACGCATTTATATTTATACGCAAACAGTAGTGCCTTAGCACATTACATTCTAAAACATTCATACATAAATGATCATATACCATACTGACAACAAAAGTTGGGAATTATCCCAATCACCTATCCCATATACTTTCAGAGTTGGAATTTACAAATATATGATATCTCTGAATCCTCTTATTCACTTCTTCTTCCTTTTATTTAACATATTTTACATTTCTTACGAAGGATCTTAATAACTCGAATGCCATATTCTTCTTATATTTCTTACACGTACTTAATTGCTAATCCGTGTATCACTACTCTCTTTTAATTGTTCTTCATCTAGTAAAATTTGCTACCATGCTAACCCTTGCCATTTATTCCTCAACATTTCTTTCATTAAGCTTATTCATCTCTATTAGCATATCTTCATACTCTCGATAATTTCTCATACAGTTTATCAGCTTCTTTCTTTCTTCTTCTTTTTGAGATTTCCGTATCTTTAAAACCTATACGTAATCCCTTCTCTGATAATCGTACTTAAACGATTCTCTTAGAATTTCATAACTATGTTGCCACATATACGATCATCCACCTTATGCTATTTTAGATCATAGCCTAATCATCGATGTCAAGCATTACTATATATTACAACCTACCAATAATATTTAGAAAATAATACTAGGTCGTACTCCATTTCTATTAATATCCTCAAATCCATGAGAACTGTTCAATCTCTATCTATGACCTACTCCTAACTTTCACCACCTATTGTTCGTCGAACTTACCACACAATATGAGTTCAGGAACTTACCACATCCATATGGTTTGAGGAACTTATCCTAGTCAGACCAACATCGACCATTCGTTGAGGGGTTCCACCATACGAATATGAGTCACGAACTTACCATACGTGTGAGTTTTAAGAACGCGCACCTACTTAACATCATCTACCTATTCGGTATACACATGAGAAAAGAATCACCTTCTCAACATACATATAGCGAATAACGCGGCATAAGATTTCAACGATTATCATTATAGGAAGCTAAGTGGTTGTCAAACCAAATACAATCTCCTGCCCATACAAGAAATCGGTCAACTCGGCCACTATATTACTATAAGAAACTAAGCGATTCTAAAATCAAGCATAAATTCCCCGCCCATACAAGGAATCGTACATCTCAGCCACTAATATGAGTCCTCAAATGAAATCAACAAACCTCTAATTTCCTTCTTAAATTAATATGAATTCTCTTAATCTATATCTTAGCACATAACTCCTTTCGAGTTCATCTTTTTAGATCATTTTACGATCTTATCATTATTCTTTCTACTACTTAACAATCTTATTGTAAGATGTTTTATATCACTTCTTGATATCTTCTTTCAGATATTACTTATATGTAAATTAATTTTTTCTTTGTCTCTGGATTTCTCCAATTTCATTGATTCATTCCTCAAAAGCGTCTACTATTAGACTCGTCAATCGCCTATAAGGAATCATGATCTAATTCCTTAACTTTCTTCCCTATTGTCTAGGGTATTCTTTCTTTAGAACTTTCTCTTGACATTTTCGTTTGGCATAATACGATAGTATTATTACCTCTTTATTGATTTTAGGCATATACTATTAATGCCAACACCTAATCAATCATATAAAATTTGTTAACATGTTCTTCCTTGGTACGCAGTACCCCATCATTTATATAGATACACATTTTTAAGCATTCTTTTGCTTATTAATCCTACGCTCAATTATTAGGCACCTATATTCAAACCGTTTTTATAGCCTAAATGCTATATCTCGATCTTCTCATTCACTCTACATTCTTCAAACTTTCATACTATCATCACCTTGTCTTTCTATCATCCATTTGCATATTTAATAAATATTTTTATTTTAATATGCATCACATTAGTACTTATTACTATACTTGTTCTCAGCACCATCTAAATGCATAACATATCCCGTTCTTAACCCCAAAATTAGGATTTTTCAAAATTTTATAACTTCTTTCAACATCCTTATAGATATGATTCAACTTACACATTAAAAAATCATCCGATTTTTAATCTTCTAAAAATATCTTTCAAAAACATAATTCTTCAAACATATTCTCCAAAGTCAAACTCCCAAAGATATACACTTCCAAAGTTAGACTCCTTAAGATGCACTATTATCATTCTTATATAATTCTTCATCATGTTTATCTCCTTCTACGATCATTCTATTCTTCCTCAATCACTTTATCATTTTCTGCTTTTATGATTGGCTCCAAAATCTTCTCATTCTTCTATGATTTTGTAACTCTTCAACAGCTTAGCTGTTTATCCCATCATTTCATCTCTATTTACTCCGATCATCTATACTACTACCAATCTATCTAGATCAATCTCCTTAATATCTCATCTATATCCTCGAAATCATTACTTAATACCTTAACATCACTTCCTTCTATTTATCCTTAGTCACCTTTATAAATAATAACTTCTTATTATCTATCCTTCATAGATTAAATATCTCTCAATCGCTTTTCTCTTTTCTTCATTCTTCTTTTCTAAATCATTGCTTAATTCTAACTTTCGGATCATCTTTCAAATCCTCATACTCTTCCGATCTAATATCAGATCATTTCTTACATACACATAACTTTTCTTACTTGATGAATTTCCATCAGCCATCTCCTAAACTCTTTATGAGTTTTCTTATCTTCTTTACGGTCATAATCTTAAGAGTTTTCCCTCACCTAAGGTTTATAACCTACAGCTCTGATATCAACCTGTGACGCCCCCAAATCCAGGTCCCTTGAACCTCGGGTTCGGTGCTCACTATTCATTACTAAATAAACATTCATAAACTAAATCTTCAATAACTCACGGAAAATATACATAATTTTATTACAAAACATACATTCAATCCCAGGTTCCACTAACCTTAATATATCATCATTACCTTATAATACAAAAGGTTTATACATAAAGTAAGAACTAAATTACTTCTACTCGTTCACCTTTCCTTTGTCGTTGCACTCCTTAAATCACTCGGCTTAACTGAAAAATAGTTTATGATATAGCAAGGGTGAGCAACTACTTTGCTCAGCAAGTTTAAATAACAATAAATGATATATCATGAATGAAAAAGAATTAACTCTTGGAACTTCAACAATATACAATAATTGTGAAGACATGCAACTTTGAGTAAACATTCTCAATTGATTTAACATACTGTTTCTCATGCTGAAAGGTCACAAGACCATGAACATACGTTTTGAGTATTTACAATACTCGGTAAACAGACAACTGTCATTTCGTTTTGAATATTAACAACCGTTTCAATTGTAATATCTGGAGATGGGTACTCTAGGTGATCAGTCTATCGTACGTTTATAGAGTGCATAATATAACCATCAATTTCGTTTTGATCAAGAATGTTCCATCCGACCGTAAGCATATCTGCTTATAATGATTTGTTCATTTCAGCTTATCCCATCAGATTCCGCACCACAACAATATGGTTTTGACTAACTTTAACAATATTCAGATTTATGAATTTAAAACGAACATGGTGTAGCCGAAACAATTGGCATAGAACCCTCACTTAGAATAGTTCATAACAAGAACAGTCATAATAGCACATGCAATATCTAGTTGAAATAAATAGCATAGATATTTCTCTTTAAATAGTTCATAACGTGAACAGTCATGCAAATGCACATAAGTGCGATTGTCAATAACGATATAGATATGAAATAATTCTTAATAATTATTTCATCATGCATTTTGAAATAAATTCCAGCTTCTACATAAATAACTTGCCAAATAAATACAAGTTAGGGTTTAGAAAAACTTGCCTCGTGCGTCGTCTACTGCTAACAATTAAATTTACTATCCTTTGAACCGACCTAACAATTAATCAGTTTGATCTTAAATTAGTATCATATAAACAATCTTATGATAACCTTTATAACTTTTACATGACCACATAATTAAATAATTACGGGTATTTAAACACTTAAAAAATATTATCATTACTTGATAATATTTCCATCACATAAAATCAATATTGTTATTTAATATAGTTCATAGACTTATCTAATATTATTCATAATTTAATAATATTTTATTATTATTATAATATTTCTAATCATCTAATAATATTTTATTATCATTCTAATATTATTAATCCCTTAATAATATTTTATTAAACTTTTAATATTATTAATCATTTAATAATATTTTATTAACCTTATAATATTATTAATCATTTAATAACACATTAATCATTTTCAAATATTATTAACCATTTAATAATATTTTATTAATTATGTAATATTATTAATCATTTAATAATATTTTAATCATGATCTAATATTATTAATTATTTAATAATATTTTATTAGTTATCTAATATTATTAATTATTTAATAATATTTTATTAATTATCAAATATTATTAATTATTTAATAATATTTTAATATCTTATTAATATTATTAATCATTTAATAATATTTTAATAATATTATAATATTATTAATTATTTAATAATATTTTATTAATCTTATAATATAATTAATTATTTAATAATATTATTAATCATTTAATAATATTTTATTTATTATCAAATATTATTTGTCATTTAATAATATTTTATTAGTTATATTACCCTTTATTTATTACTTAATAAATAATTAGTTACTATCTCTTTTCATTTTAATTATTATTGAATAGTAATTAAATAATAATTAATCACCTTCATGACTCATAATCATTATTTAATATCCACATAATAAATAATTATATATTTTCTTTTTATTGGGTCCCAAATTAATTATATTAATTTTAAAACATTTTTACCCATTTTGGTCTAAATGATTTGAACCGGCCCGTTTAAAATGAACCAACCCGACCCGAAATTAAAAAGATCCGTCTGTGAATAGTGATGAGGGCCCCGGCCTGAGGCCCTCAAAATAACAAAGGAACGAGGGCCCCGACCCTTGAGTGGCAGAATCTGCAAAATTGTTATTTTTAGATTTTCCAACTTTTGTTTTTTTGATTAAAACTTGAATAAAATGAAATCTATACATCCAAATGACCTCCAATTGGTATCGATGGATTCGTATTTTCTTAAACTACAATATTCCATCATTAGATCAAATTTTTGAAAGAGTTTTGGTTATGAAAAATAACCACAATGTGAGCTGTTTGTACATTAGGTCATTAAAATGACATGTTTTGCGGTAAAAGTCATAACTTCATTGTTTTTCCATATTTTTGAAAGCTTCAAGTTGGGTTTTCTTTAAAACTCATGTATGTAACTTTATAGCCATAAAAATCCATTTTCTAACTTGTACATTTCAAATTACAACATTAAACATCACATGCTTAGTTAGGGTTTTATCGGTAAAGTTCGATGTAAACATTTCTACCATTTTTATGCATACCACACATACCAAAAAATGATATAAAGACATCAAACCATGAATATACATATACTACATAGTTTAAGACTTCTAGACCATCAAAACAAGTTTTGATCGGTTAAAAATACATTTAACCGTTTAAAATCGTTCTAGACTACAAAAATGAAATAAATGAAGGTTAGAGCACTTTTAAACCTTTGTGACTTATGTGCTCGTCTTCTTCTCCTACCAAAGTATGTGATGATACTTGTGGACATTCACCAAGACCTTCCTCTAGCTATTTCACACAACACACAAGTGTATTTTCTATTTTCTCTCAAGTGCTCTCTACTTTATCTCTTGTATTCTCTAGGAAATGCTACAAATGAACTAACAAACCTATACAAGTGTGTGGAGCACTCTATTTATAGTACTTTACTAATCCATCATCAACCTACTAATCATCTTATGTTGGTAAAATTAGGAGCTTAAGTGAGATTATTATTGCAGAATGACCAATTGGAATGACTAGGGTGGTTGGCCAACTATGGAAAGAAGTGTGGAAGAAGCAACATTGCAAAATCAAGCAACCCATGTGGGCCCCCTTCAAATCTTAGCAAAATGGCCATTTTGGCCTATTTTTCCTTTATTTTTTATAGCTAAACCATGCATATATACATATATATGTGTGTGTGTGTGTGTGTGTGTGTGTGTGTGTGTGTGTGTGTTCAATTGTTGACCATTTTTGACTTCCTATTGGGCTTAACATTGGACTCTAGGATTAAATATATTGGGCTCCTCCATTTAATTTGGTTGAGCACAATTTAAATAACACATTGGGCTAACATTTAATATTCTATGTTACTTTTAATTAAATCAAACATTGAGCTTGTTTAATTAATTACATGGACTAATAATTAAATTAATTACATGGGCTACTAGGTCAATATAATTGACCTAGTTTAATACCCCATTTGGATTTAAAATATAATCCAATTAGACTTTCTATTTATAAGTCCATTAGACTCCTTAATTAAGTTAGCTTACATCATAATATCACTTACAAATTCTTGGATTTGTTTTAATAAAATCCTAACACTTATTAATACAAATACTTTGACTTGATTAAATTAATTCATTCACTAACCCTTATCATCAAATTGGGTTTATAATATCGTTACTCCTACACATACAATTATTCTCACACTGGGTTATCTTAAATAATTCGCTTGCTTCTTCTTTCTCATTATTCATACAAGTAATTAACTTGTTCATTATAAATCTTCTTAATTGTCATGCAAGGCCAACATTCAAGCTTTGTGATTTCATCACATAAGCTTCTCTTGCAATCTTTTTTCTTCTTTAGTTAATTAATTTAATTAACTAATGTACTACCTCTCATCATATAACTTAACACATACACACATACCTCATACATCATGTTTTCTTATGGATATAATTAATAATAATAAAAAAAAAATTGGGTTCGTAATTTTCTCGGTCATTACAGTTATTGTGCGGACTCGTATAGTGAGACTGAGAACAACCCTTATAATGAGGTATTCTCTATTGGCAACATGATCTTTGCATACAGTATGACTACATTTTATGCATATACATAGGATACATGAGGACTGACCCCTTCTAGTGTCCAGTTTGAGTATTTACAGTTTTATAATTGTTAAATACACCCGAGATAGTCAAATATGACCTGGCAAGTCCTCCATACTCTCGAGATATTCAGTTTATAAGCTGAAAAGTCCTCACGTATATTCTTGGTTCTCTTTAACCAACTCAGCAATAAATATTTTAAACATTCTTTTATTGAATATAATACATATGTTGCATGCCTTCACAATTATTGAATATTGTTGAAATTTCCAAAAGTTAATTCTTTTTCATTCATGATATATCTTCATTGCTTGTTTAAACTTGTTGAGTAAAGTAGTTAATCACTCTTGCTATATCATGAACTATTTTTCAACAAAGCCCGAATGTTCTAAGAAGGACAAAGGCAAAGGAAAGACATCCGAGTATAGTGTGTAGCAGTAAGCTTTATTATTATTATATGTCATATGTAACTCTTTTGTGTAATGAGGTGGTGTATGTATTTAAGGTTAATAGAACCTAGGATGATGATACGTTTTTGTAATAAATCCAATTATATTTTTCGCTAGTTATTGGAGATTAAGTTTATGTATGTGGTTTAAGTATTAGATCGTGAGCACCGAATCCGAGGTTCAAGAAACCCATATTTGGGGGCGTCACAAGTTGGTATCAAAGCTTTAGGTTGTAAACTTTAGGTGAGGGAAAACCTTAGGTTTATAATCGTAAAGAAGATAGTAAAACTTAGTATAAGAGTTTAGGAGACAGATTGTGGAAATTCGTTAAATAGGAAAAATTTATGTGTTATATGAAAACTATGTTTTCCGCATGAGATACTAATTAGTTTGTGTTTGTTGTTGATGTGGTGGTTGTAGAATGTCCAAAAAAGATGAATTTAGAGATGTTCACATCATCTTGGAAGGAATGGTTGTACCACCCAAGCATGAGGCCATGACTGCCCCAGTGGGTGGAAATGAGAGAGAGATGTTGATAGACGGCATATCTTTTAATGTTGTAGTTTTTGAGGAATAATCTGATGAAGATTTAGCATAATTGAGCGATTTTGTTATGCTTAATAGAAGAAAGTTGATAGCTAGAATTGTTGAGTTAAAGAAAAAGATGTGAGTTTTGAAGAAAAAATGAGAGACCCTAAAGAAAGAGTTGAAGAAGAAGAGCAAATAGTTGGCCTGCGTGAAAAAATGAGGCCATGATGATGTGACTATAATTATATATATAGTTATTAATATATGTAGGATGTTATATGGTATGTAAGAAGGGAGTTAGGTAACTTCTAACTTTTGTGTAGCATGTGGGATAACTTTTGTTAATCCCAAATTTTGGAATATGCGGTATGTTAATGTAACCCTATGTATTAAGGAATGAATGTGAAAGGGATAACATAATGCTATAAAATGTGTAATGTATTATGAGAAGTATATTAATATAAGATATTTATAGAATGTTCTTGTGATGAATAAATTCTATTAAAAATATTAAGGTAATGAAAGCATGAATAAAATTCTTAAAAGATGAATGATTAAAAGTTAATACATTAATAACTTATATTTGAAGTAAATAAAGAGGGAATTACACTGTTTTGTGCTTGTTTTGTTTCTAGAATGCCACCTCGAAGTAAAAAGCCAGTGCAACAAGAAGTAGAAGAGGCAAAGAATGAACTGAGGGAACTAAATCAAGATCCCTTTCAACAATTGGTGAAGTTATTAGTAAAAGCCTATGAAGAAGGTAGCAATGAGTGTAAGAAGAGTCTGACGAAAAATGAAAGGGTCAAAAAGAGATTACTCCAACAAAAAAAGAAAATGTTATTCATTCAACAAAGCTAAAAAAAAGTCCAAACTAAAAAGGATAGAAGCGGGAGTAGTAGAAACCTTAAAAGAAAATGAAAAAACGATAAATATAAACCTGAAGGAAGCCAATCAAAGAAGATAAAGGCATCTTCCTGTACTAATTGTGGTAAGAAGCACATGGGAACGTGCTTAAAGGGAAAAGAGGTTTGTTACAACTACAAGCAAGAGGGACATATTACTCCCAATTGTCCTAATCCAAGGAAGGGAGGGTGTTTCAAATGTCATGAACTGGGTCACCATATTAAGGACTGCCTTAAGAAGGGCTAGTCCCAACGCACTTGAAGACGATGGTAATGGAGAGGAGAAGTATTGCGACACCCAATAAGTATAACATGCTTCAGTAGTAATCTAGTTGTAGTATGTTTTTATTATCTATGTATGTAGATATATGTGAATCCCAACTTTTGTTCAATCAAGGGATATGTTGTTGTGTAATCCTGATTTTTGTGGTCTTTGTCAGATATGTATGTTTTAGCAATATACTTCGAAATGTAAAGTGTGTGGCACTTATGTTTTGCATATGAATATAAGTGTGTTATATTTATATGCTTTGAAGTAATTAAGTGTGCATTAGAAGTTTAAATGTCTTGAAGATAATATGAGTAAAAGGGGAATAAAAGACAAGATAATAACATAAAATTTTAATTTAATAAAAAATGTCGTCGTGTAGAAGAAATCAACCCGCACCACCGACTCTTAAAGAATCTGTCAATGCAGAGGAAGGACGGCCGAACCCAATGCAAGAATTTATGAAATTTCTTTTGGGAGCGTTCCACAACTATAACACTAACGTCATGGGAGCACCAAACCTTACTGTTCCACTAGCTAATTTTAAAGACTTTAAAATTATAAGACCACCGGAGTTCCAAGGAACGACAGATCCGATCGAAGCTTAAACCTGGATAGAAGAAAAGGAGAAAGTGTTCAAAGTTGCGTGTGTGACGGAGGAACAAAAGACATTATTTTTCACCTTCATGATGAATGGAGAGGCTAATTATTGGTGGAAGACTAACAACAATTGAGCAGGAGAATGAATTATTACTTGGACTCGTTTCAAGTAATTGATCTTTGAAAACTATTTTTTCGGATAATACGCGAGCAAGAATGGAAGTAAAAAATTTGGAACTCAAAGAGGGGAACATGACAGTAATTGAGTATGCCGCCAAGTTCAATGAACTATTGAGATTTGCTCCACATCAAGTGGACACGGAAGCGCATAAGGCAAGAAGGTTTGAACAGGAATGAAGCCCTGGGTATTTAGTAGAGTAGCTGCTTTACAAATCAATACGTTTTCAACACTATTAGAATTAAGGATGGGAATAGTGGTGGCAACAATTTAAACAAATGCAAGTAGAATAACAACAAAAGCTCTGGAAATACGCTAGAAGATGATCAGACGAAAGGGAAAAAATATAGTAAGTGGAGGAAAGAGCATGCAGGGGAGTGTTTAAAGGGTACAAATGTATGTTACAATTGCGTACTGGAGGGGCACATCACTCCTAGCTGTCCCAACTCGAAAAAAAGAGTAGCATATTTTGCGTGTTATTTCGCAGATCATCAAATCAGGAATTATCCGATGAAGAAAAATGGTGGAGACAGCTGCATTAAAAGTAACAATGACAGATTAACGATTAGAGGACCCGTGCAACAGAACTAACCGACAGCACGCTAGTTTAATATGACCGTGCAAGACGTGATGGAATCAAAAGATATGGTGACAAGTATTATTCCGATCAATAATATAATTGTTGAAGTATTATTTGATTCGAGTACTAACTATTCAATTGTGTCTGATGATTCACTAAACAGTTAGAATTACCTGCAAAAAATTAGAGTGCCTTATTAATATAAAGGTCGTGTATGTGTAAGTAACACCATTCATGTATATCCATCGAAGGGTGTACAAGAGTTGTGTAGGGTAAGTTGTCCATAAAAATTAATTTAGATATGCAAAGATAAAAGAAAAGAAAATATTATAAGAATTTGTAAGAAACATTATAGTGATGATTCTGGGGACAGAATCTTTAGTTATGTTACGTATTTGTTTATGTTATGCGATAAGAAATAGCGAGTTAGTTAATTTAATTTATATGAATTAACTAAAAAAGAAAAAGAAATACATGAGCAGCTTATGTGATGAGATCACAAACCTTGAATGTTGGCATTGAATGACAAATAAAAAATTTAATAATCAATGTTAGTTGATCAGGAGCTTAATTGGGAGAGTCCTAGAGTTCTATAAATAGGAGCCACTACTTTATTGTAGAGAGTTTGCTTATTTGCTTTGTTTTACCAAGCTATAAAGAAAGAGAGTGAGTTATATAGAGAAGGTTGTGAGTTTCATCTATATTTCTCTAAAAGTGTTAGTGTATATTTTTATGAGTTGAAAGCTAAGTCATCAAGGAGGCTAGCTATTTTCGGGTATCAAGAAGTCAATGAGAAGGTTTCATTCATTTTATCTTCAAAAGAAAAAGATCAAGGAGAACTCCAAGGTATAAAAATGTTATACCTCCTAGATCTTGAGTTTTCTTCATGATTTAAAGTTCTAATATAGTTTACATTTTTTGGTTGTGGGAGATCTCTATGTGAAGGGGATCTGTGGTGAAATCTGAAGATATAAGGGTGGATCTATGATGGAGTATATGCGTGTATATGAGATCTATGTGATCTATATATTTGTATGTGATTTTGATGGTCAAAAACCTATTCTGAAGTATAAAGTATAGGCTATATATGAAGACCTATGCTCAAAGATGTATGATTTGTGTATTAACATGGTTAATATGTGAAAATATGGAAGAATGGTGAATATGAACATGTTTCAAGTAAAAACCCTAGTTAAATATCTAGGTTAATGATTTATGAGTTGAGACGTGTAAGTTATTTTTCTTATTTATGAGTTTTGAATGGTAGATCTAAGTGTTATGAAGATAACCTAACTTGAACGATTGAAAAATATGTTAAAACGAAAGAGTTGTGATTTTTCTATTAAACTATGTTGGATTTTAAAACCCAAGATAATTTAGTGGATTCGATCATGAATTGGTTGTCCAAAATATGTTTGAAAAATTGATTGATTCATGAAATATTGTAGAACAATAAGTTAAGAAGATAACAAATCCAATTTGAAGTCATTTGGATGTTTATATTTTATTTTCTACAAGTTTGAATTAAAGTAGCAAAATTTAAAAAATTCTGAAAACCAGTAGTTGGTGCGGACTCGTATAATAAGACTGAGTAGAAAAACCCTTATAACGGGGTATTCTCTATTGGCAACATGATCTTTGTGCACATTATGACTGGATGTTATGAATATACATAGGATACAAGATGACTGATCCCCTCAAATGTCTAGTTTGAGCGTTTACATTTTTATAATTGTTAAATACTCCTGTTGTAGTCAGATAAGACTTGACAAGTCCGCCATACTCCCGAAGTATTCTATTTATGAGCTAGAAAGTCCTCACGTATGTTCTTAGTTCTTTTATTAAATATAGTACGTATGTTGCATACCTTCATAATTATTGAATATTGTTGAAGTTCCCAAAAGTTAATTCTTTTTCATTCATGACATATTTTCATTACTTTCTTAAACTTACTGAGCAAAGTAGTTGATCACCATTGCTATATCATGAACTAGTTTTCAGTAAAGGCTGAATGTTCTAAGAAGAAAAAAGACAAAGGAAAGGCATCCGAGTAGAGTGCGTAGTGGCAAGCTTTATTATTATTATATGTTATACGTAACTCTTTTTTTGTAATGAGATGGTGTATGTATTTAAGGCTAGTAGAACTTGGGATAATAGTACGTTTTTGTAATGAATCTAATTATATTTTTCTCTAGTTATTAGAGATTAAGTTTATGAATGTGGTTTAAGTATTGGACCGTGAGCATTGAATTTGAGGTTCAAGGAACCCGAATTTAGAGGCATCATAAAGAAAGTCAACGTGTACTATGATTTTAGCATACTATTTTGGGGAATTCAGATTGTTATATAATACATTTAATACTAAATTATAATGAGAAATGTTTAAAAGAATTAACCAAGTACTGAAGGTTGAGTTTTTGTATGCTCATAATTAACATAGTGTGATGAATCATTATATATATGATTTTGAAAACAAAGATAGATTACAAAGAATGCGATCCGGAGATAAGATAAAGTTGTAAAGTTTTTAATTAAACAAATGTAATGAGCTATAATGATAGTGAATGTTGTAAAATTTTAAATAATCGAGTTTTTATTAATGTATTGATAATGAATGTTGTAAAAATTAAGAACGATGTTGTATATTAACGCACAAGATCGGAATTGAAATAGTCCGAATTTTGGGGGCATCATAGAAGTGCCCCAAGTTTCAGTTGAACAATCTGGTTCCTCATCAACCTCCAAAGGAGTTATTGTCGGTATTGTCTCTTATTCCATTTGCAGTCTAGGGGATTGACTTGTTGGGATCCTTGCCCAAGGCTAAAGAGCAACTATAGTATGTGGTGGCGGCAATCGACTACATGACTAAGTTAGTAGAAGCTAAATCATTTAGGCATATTACGGAAGAGGATTGTTTGAAGTTTTTGAAAGAATCTGCAGTATTTCGGTTTGGCATTTCCATGGTATTGGTCTCGGATAATGGTTTACAGTTTATGGGGTCAAA
The DNA here is from genome assembly GCA_947179155.2 of Hedera helix. Taxonomy (NCBI): domain Eukaryota; kingdom Viridiplantae; phylum Streptophyta; class Magnoliopsida; order Apiales; family Araliaceae; genus Hedera; species Hedera helix. Next base: position 1,320,187 of record OX359286.1, read on the forward strand.
GTTTAAATAATTCTTATCAGAATTTGGGATTTAGCATCGGAGGGTATTGGTCGTTCATCCTCAATCCAATGGGCAGGTGGAGGTGACTAATTGAACTTTGCTTATCGGAATTAAAAGAAGGTTGGACGAAATGAAAGGGAGGTGGGCGAAGGAATTGTATACTGTTTTGTGGGCTTATCAGACTAAACCTCAGACAACTACTAGAGACTCATCGTTTAAGTTGGCGTATGGTACCAAGGCTTTGATTCCAGTGTAGATCGGGTCTACTTCATTCAGAGTATCTAATTTTAAAGAGTTGTACAATGAAGAAGGACTTCAACTTAATATGGATCTATTCAGTAGAGGACGACGAGACATTATAATGAAGGGTTTGAATGAGAAGGTTTGAGGTCAGAGACTTGGTGCTTTGGGAGGTAGAGGCTTCTACTCTTCAGAATGTAAGAAAGTTGATGCCAAATTTGGGAAGGGCCTTACGAAGTGATTGAGGTATTGAAACAAGGGACTTATAAACTAAGGGATATTAGTGGATCAAACTTAGAAATACTTGGCATGCTAGTAGTCTTAAAATGTATTATCAATAGATAGTGTGGAGTATATTATAATAGTTCATTTATGTAATGATCAACTGAAATAAAAAGATATATTTTTATTCATATAAGTTGTTATTTACATAGATTGTCTAAATATATTAAAAATTTTCTAACGAAATATTAAAAATAAAATTACATTTATATGGGTGTCTCAAGGGGGTTTCTACTTGGAGGATTGTTGTTAGGATTTGGATCAGCTTGGTTTTATGTTGAGTTATTGTTAGGAGGGTTTTCGTCTGTTTGGTTGGTTGTAGGGTTATCTTCTGGGTCTTCTTCAAGGCTGTCTTCATCATCGAAGAAGCCCATAGTCTTGGGGTCGACTCCGACTACATAGATCTTAGAGAAGGCAGCTTAGTACCCTTTGGAGAATTCAGTTACTATCTCCTCGAGTAGCTCAGGTGAAGTGCAATAGACAACAATGATTTCTTGTCGTTGTTTGGCGCTTATAGGTTGCGCTTTGAGGGAATCAATGTCGTCTTTGAGTTTGATGGCATATTTTTGGAGTTCTTTGTGTTCTGTGAAGCCCTTCCAATTAATTTCTTGGGATCGGGCGATGCTTTCTTCTTTAGTTTTGACTTCTTCTTGGAATTGGGTGTTTTAACTCTGGAATTCTTCGTTTTGTTGTCAAACGATAATGTGTTGTTGAAGTTATTTGTGGAGTTTGAGTCTTCAAATTATTTTAGTGAATCTTTAACGATGCTGTAGACTTCGTGTAGTTGTTGGAGGTTCGTGGTGTATTCTTCATTTTGTGCTTCTAGGGTTGTGTTTCGGGCTTGGAGTAGTTGAAGCTCATCGTTTATATTTTTCTTTGATTCGCTAGCTTCGGTTAGTTGTTGTTGGAGAGTTATGCTTCAGCCAAGTAGTTCAACGTTGCTCTGAGCTTCGATAGTGAGTCTTTGGTTTTTTGTTTTTAGCTCTTTGACTTGAATGTTTAGTTGATGGTTCTTTTTGGATGAGTTAACGAAGTTGTTTTCCATTTCTTTTATTTGGCCTCGAAGGTTGGCTATTTCTTTTTTCAAGGCATTGATTATTCTGTCCTAGCTAGGTCCGTACAATTCTCGCTTTATCAACGGCTATACATCGCCATAAACAACATAAATTGGAGAAGTTAGTAAGTATTCAGGGGACAACAAGTTTAAAGTTGAGATTAGGGATAAGGGAATAGAGATTACATACCCGTCCTTGTTGAACTGCCATTCCAACGAGTAGCTCCTTGTTACTGTAATCGTTAAACAAGTTATTGTCAAGAGGTGGGTTAAAAGATTCAAAAATTTTGTAGGGCATGTCTTCAGGGTTGTCTGGCTAGAAGGAAAAGTTGTTGAAGTTGTTTTAGAGGCATCTTGAAAGGGGTTGTAGGCATTGGGTTTGGAGGTTGAAGCTTCGGCTCTGTTAGGAGGATTTGGGATGGGAATATTTTATTGGTTATTGGTAGGTTGGGCTGGCGGTGAAGTCTTTTTGAGGTGTGGGGCTTCAATAGTTTCTTCGAGTTGTTAGGTGATTTATCTGACAATTTGGTCAGTTTGGTTAGGGGACTGTTTGTGTTGGTTTTATTATTTCTGAGGTTGAGGTCAGTTGGGAAGGAATTGCAACAACTATGGTTTGGGAAGCAGTTGTGGTTTGGGGGGCTGTCGTGGTTTGGGGTGTAGTTTTGAGGTGGGCTTTCACTAGTCATCGTTGTTTTTTCTTCATGAGGGTAAGTTTTTCGGTTTGGGATATTTGGGAGATTTCTCTCTTGTTAGTTGTTTTTATGGGGATTGTTTAGATGGGTTCAGTGGTTTGTGGTTAAGTCTCTGATGTTTAGAGAGGAGGTTTTGTGTGTTGGTCTTGTGGTTCGGCATTGGTATCGACAGGGTGGTTTTGTTCTTCTATTTTGTAATTATTCTCTTAGTGCGGTTGGAGCGTTGGAGGGGTTCGGTGAAGTCTTCGGTAGGGTCGGCGATAAGGTTTCAGGTTAGGTTTTCTTGGAGGGGGGTGGATTGGTTGAGCTTCTTCGTTGGTGGGGGGAAGTAGGTTCATTGATAACCTAATCCTCCTGGACGAAGAGGGCATCAGGGCGTGGTGGTGGAGGCATGAGAGCCTAAGCTTAAGGTCTAATCAATACTATTAAAAAAAAAAAAAGGAATCGGATTTAGTATGATGGATGTTAATTAAGTATGTTAAAGTGAATGATATTTAATTTATGTACTGAGGGTTTGGATACTTACAACCATGGTCGAATAACCATTGCTCGTTAGTGGGGAGATCCAAACTCTAATGTTGGTCGAAATGTTGTTGCAGAAGTCGTGTAATTCTTTCTTGTGTTCGGTAGACATTTTTTTGTATCCTAAGTTTAATTTTAGGGGTTCTCCCCAAGAGGGCACTTAGACTATGTCTGTGTTGCAAATGTAGAACCAGCCTGGATGTCATCCCTTATTGATGGTTGGGGTCTGCATCCATACTCAACGTACAGGGATTTTGTTCAGGCATCGAAAACCTGGTTCTTTGGTTTTGGTCAAGCTGAAGATGGTAAAGAAAAAATCAATGGATAGGGTAATTTTCTGTTAGTAGTAGCATGCTACGAAACAAAAGTAGGTGGATATAGGAATTGGGGAGAAGTTAGGAGAGACTGATGCCGGTGAGTGAGAAGAACGTGTTGACGAAGTCATGGAAAGAATGAGGAAAGCAGGAAAGCCAAGGGGTAATTTTTGGGAGAGTGAAGTGAAAATGAAGGGAAGTGAGACATTTTGAGGTTGGTAATAATGGGCGCAGTAGTCAAGGGTTGCATGACTTGATGGGTACAGTAAAATTTGTAAACCCATTAATGAGACGTGTGACGGTTCGTGGGATGACGTGCAGTGTATTTGATGGTTTTAATGTCAGAAATGATTTGTAATTAAGAAATCAGAAAATTTTATCTTGTCCCGATGAAATTAACTGGTTTTTCAATATTACTCTCCTGTTTTAAATTTCTATAAATAGGTGAGTGGAAGCAATGCTGAGATATAATTTATTGGATCCCGAATTTGGTGTGGGCCAAGGATTATTTTCTATTTGGAGTTGGACTGGATATATTTTACACATTATAATGGGTCCGGGTTTGAGGTGGGTCCATTCAAGTGTCCCTTTGAGGGCGATTTGGGTAATTTAGGAAGGTCAAACTCCATATTGATTTAGAATCATAAATTATATTGTTATAGAGATTAACCGATCAATATCATAATTATAATTGGATTCTAGTCAAGGAATTTTCTATCCTAATCAGTTACGGGGACAGTAGAAGGTTGATGAAATGTATAAATAAGGCTACAAGCGTTGAGGTTCAGGTTATACAATTCTTACTCATCAAATACCTACTATTTTTCAGCAATAAAATTTTTTTCATTGTTATGTTTTTTGGTTTGTACGTATTCTCACACTAGAGAATTTCGGATGGTCCAAACTGTCGCTTGATTCGGGGTGACTAACGGTTATTTTCAGTACAAATTGCTTGTTATTTGGTGATTTCATCGGACGAACAAAATCACACGTTAGTAGTAGCATATGATTGAATAATGTTGTAATTTATTTATTATCCGCGGACCCAAACACAAATGCATCTTTTGCTTTTTCAGCCCCACAAGAAAGTGACAACGCCAAATTCTCTTCTTTGGCAGCCATTTCTTTACTTCAAATTTTATGCATGTTGAAGACGACATATAACCAACGATATCGATCATGGCCATAAAGATTCGTTGTTATAACATGTTATATATATATATATATTCCTCCTTTTTTCTCTTTGTAACATTCTTTATATGTTCTTAGCCACATCGTTTTTGTTGGAGGGTTACATGCACGTCCCTCAGTAATAAATGATGCGAAAGCTCATTTTACATATTTCAATAAGTTATTTATGTATATATACTAGTTCACATGAAAATAGAGGGAAAAAAGTATTAATTATATTGTAGTACATTTTGTTTAAAAAATATGCACTCTAAATCGGTAGAACCTGTGTAGATATGTACCGAGTGCAATAGTATAAACACATTATTTACTGGCCCAATAAAATTAAGAAAAAAAAAAAGAATAAAAAAAAGTTTTAAATTTATTTTTAGTAGCTTTACAAAATTATATTAAGTGATGAGTCTTTTATTTTTATATACTAGAGGATCCCACCAATGCTGTGTTTGGATTGAATTAATAGAATAGATGAAGGAATGAAATAATTTTAAAGTATTTTAAGTATATGTTTAATTATTGATAGCAGTAAATAGTATAATATAATGATAAGATTATCATATATATATTCTATTGAAATGGATTTTATTTCGTCACCTCTTACATGGAATAAAAATCAAAAGAATTAAATGACTATTTGTTCCATTTGAATAGGAATATTTCTACACTTACCTACAAATCTTACTCACAAAATCTATCTGCAGAAAAAATAAAAGAGCATGGCCCCACTGTATTTATCTTAATAATAAAAAGTGAAGTCATATTTTTTTGTCTTTTTTGTAGGTAAATATACTGGATAAGATTTGTAGGTAAGTCTAAAAGAAATTTTAAAATAATTTATCCTCCGAAATAATCATCTTTAATAAATTATTTTTTATTATATTCTTTTATTTATTTTATTTTTTAATCTAAACGTGTAGCATAAATGACATATATAAGTCATTTTTTTATAAGAGGGATAGAGTATCTCCTATTAGAGATTCAATTAAATTTGATGTATTTTTCAGTTTTAAGCATACGTGGATGTTCGTTCCTGATGACTCATTCCGCATGTACATAATAAGCAACAACAAAAGATTAGAACCCACCACCAATCCATTGAATCGCACTATTTTACCATGTTAGACATTTTCCTCTGAGTATAATTGGTTTTGTTTTTGTTTAGAAGGATAATATTTGAGATTGAATTATTAATTTTTTATTTATTTAAACAATTAAATTTGTTATTATTAATTTTGGGATAATAAAATAATTTTAAAGGAAAATTATTTAGTATCATGTCCAATTAAGTATTATAATTCGTAATATTCGGGAATAAAAATTTGTGGATAAAATTAATTTTTACTTTTGTTTAAAATGATCGATATATCTTATTATATTCATCTATACTTAAACTATTAAGAATATGATCTCTTTGTTATTAATGATAATTAAGGGTATAATAATTCAAACGATAAATTTTTATCTAAGTCTTTAAATAATCTCAGACAAAACAAATATAACATAAAATTATTTTAAATTATCTTACGAATAATTTATTCAAAAATAAATATGTAATTAAAATTATTTAATTTTAAAATTAATAATTTTAGAATTATAATTCATCATAATACAGTCTTAGATTATAACTCTTGCCACAAAAAAAAAAAAAAAAAAAAAAAAAAAAACATGACTTAAACCAAAATCAACATCTACATAAATACCAAAATATGAACAAGTGAACTGTCATTTTTTTATATATATAAATTTTATAAATGAGATTATTGTATAAAAAGAGATAATAATTAAAAAAAAAAAAGTAATAAAAAAATAAAAATGGTGACTTTTTTTAAATGGCGAGGTGACTTGATCTTCTCCATGAAACCCACCATCAGTGGGCCACCCCTATGATAACACATAGTTCCAAACTCATTGGACTGTCAAAGCATCATAATTTTTCTATTTTTATTCCTTTCTCTCTTTTCTTTTTCTTTTACCCTTTCTGTTTCTCAACCCTCCCTCGTTAGTCTCTCCTCACTTGCACATCTTCAATCAAAATCCACTTTTCTTTATTCATTCTTCAACTATATAATATATACTATTACCAAGATTAATAATGATCTATACTAGTGGTATGAGTTTAATAATTTATTAATTTGTTGAGAATCTCATTTAGAGATTCTAAACTGGGTTCCTTTTTGGGGATTTTGTAATAATTATGGGAAATGTGAATGGTAGAGAAGATGGTGGCGGTGGTAGTGGCGTTGATAACCAATCTGGAGGTGGTTACATGGCGGCGGAGGACGCTGGTGAACTTGGTGATGGTGAATTTATGGGCCCTTCTCCTCCTCCTAGCCCTAGGGCTGCACGTTCACCATTGATGTTCACCCCACAGGTCTGTTTCTTCGTATAAATTAGCACCCTTTAATTTTAATATTTCTCAGTTTATTTATTTAAAGATTTGTGCTTTTAGGTTCCTATTTAAAAATTTTTGAGCCCGTTTTATACCTTTTTTGATATGGGTAATTTGTTAATTTATCAGTTTGTAAATGTAACTAGTAATTAATGAGTAGATCTGGGAAAGTTGCAATTTTGATCATTGGACTGGATGGTGAGAGTATGAGGCTGATTTGGGTATGTGCACTTTATTTTCTGTTGTGTTATTTTATTTTACTTTGATTTGGTTTTGGGGATGCTTTGTACTTTTATTTTATTTTGAAGCCTATTAAATTGACTGAATAAATCTGAGACTGGAAAAGGCAATATCTAATGGGTTGTACTTTTGACCGAAAGAAAATAGAGTATAAAAGTTTTAAATGGGTTCAAATTAGGCAGAAATATAACCCTTGATGTTAAGGCTCTGTGATTCTGGGTACACAAATTTGATACTCGTCTGCCTGTGGAAAATAATTTCTGCAGTCTTGAGTTTACCTGTTTTATGTACTTGAGCTGATTCAGTGCATAATGCAGCCTGGTCATAAAGTCCATTTGCATTGAACTGCTGATTTGCAATATGCTTGTTTATGCTCGAAATATGTTTGGTGAAATTGCTCCATTCGTTTTGGCTTACCTTCATCTTTCTGTGATATTGATTCTTACGAGAAACTATACATTACGATTGTGATCTATCAGCTCTTGCTTTTGTTAAGTTTTTTTCAGGCCCCTGTGGTTCCTTTACAAAGACCAGATGAGATTCCCATCCCGAGCCCTTCATGGATGCAAACTACCTCAGGGTATGAAGACATGTCCAATGAACAAGGAATTCCCACGATGATAACATGGAGCTACAATGGCAAGGAGGTTGCTGTAGAGGGCTCGTGGGATGATTGGAAAACAAGGTTAAAACTAATGTATTCTACCTACGATATTATAACTTGTACGTTATGACTTGCAACTTGAGAGCACTCTTTTACCCTGTTTTTCAGGAAGCCATTGCAGAGATCTGGGAAAGACTTCACCATTATGAAAGTTCTCCCTTCAGGTGTTTACCAGTATAGGTTTATTGTCGATGGTCAATGGAGGTATTCACCTGACATGCCATGGACCCAGGATGATGCTGGCAATACCTACAATATTTTAGACTTGCAAGTAATTCCCAACTCTCTTTCCAAATTATGCACATTAAAAAGTTGGTGTGGAAACCTCATTTGAAGTCTGATGTTGACTGATATTAATCAAATATTTGCTTTTGTTAATTTGTTTGCCTTTCTGTATAAACAGTCCCCCAAAATCAAGAGGGGCCAGATGTACATCAGCTACATTTCTTGATTCCTTATCACACAAGACGCACATTTTTCGAAATAGGAACATGATCATTTCAGTTACAAGCAATGAGCAGGTTATGTACTGCTTTTTAAACAAATCCTAGGCAGTAGTTTAAACTTGAAACTAAAATGGGGAATCTATGTAAGCAAGCTCTAGCTTATAGAATCAAAGGTCTGGCCTGAGTAGGCTGCACCACCTGCTGGGAGCACAGGTATAACTACGTTGAAATCTTCTTCAAAGACTACTTGAGTAAGGCTAATTATGTCAATATACATCCAATAGTGATAAACGGCACATTCCTCGTGTAAATTTAGATTATTGGAAGAACTTAGATGTCATCAAAGCAAACTCTTATAGTTCTATAGACTAAGTTTCGAGCTGATCTACTCTTCTGAGATTCATAATTTTAGGCCATTTGTTAGTTTTGGTTTCGTACCTTTTGTGAATCACCTTGCTAATGCCTTTTACCTATTTCTTCATCCCATTAAATATTAAATAATTCTATTTTTAAAAGGTTTTATGATCAGCTACAACTGTCATTGAATTTTTTTCCTTCTAATAATTTAACTCCTAAATAATTCTATCAACTTTTATCTTCAAGTTCTCAACTTTTCTCTTCCTGTGGTGACAGTATATTTAATATCAGTTCAGTAGATTAAGATATTGGAATCTTGTATTGATGGCAGCTCACTTCATGTATTTAGTCTTTGCAACTATAAAAGATTAGCCAGTATAGACCATCCAAGTGGGGATTTGATGATGCTGAGCATTATTTCTTTAGGTTTCTTCTGTTACATGTCCCCTTTTCATCTTTTGTTACTCATCTTAAAAACAAATAATGGTAGAAGTTATCTTTAACAGTTTATACCTGCTGAATCGCTATAGTTGACTAGTTGTGTACTAATACATCCATCTCTGGCATGAAATAGTCTCCCTATTTAGTGACCAGAGTTGTGGTGTTCTTTTGAAACATGATCGCAATTAGGGGAATCCTAATTCCCTAATTCTGTGCCTTATGCACTTTTAGTTTTTCAAGTTCCGTGAAGACCCTTTAAAGAATTTTTCTTTACTCTGAAATCTGTCCTCGGAATTTTGGTAACGTGTTGACATACCAAAATCCTACTGAGGTGCTGAATGTATTAATCATCTGTAGCAAGAATATAAATAAGTAGGCTGAGTTCATATTGCAAGTCTCTGACTTTGGCACCATCTCATGCAAGCCAGGGTGAAATGACAAAACTAATTAGAGTTGGAAAACAGATACCCGACTAAGATTGTCCTTTCATCTAGTCGATTGATAAGTCACATGACCAAAGGGAATTGAAGGCGACTGTAATTGTAAATATGAGGGGTTTGGGTAATCTCTTTGAGGCTTGTCCTGATGGTGGTCATGGCTCCTTGAAGATCAGCCTCTGCTAGTCCTAACTCCCAAACTAGAATGGTATACATACCTTTGGTCAACCAGCATTTGGCCAAAAAAATTTAAGTAATAACATTTTATTACATTAACTATTGTATACTTTACTAGGAGGAAGAATAAGTTGTTGATGCATTAGTGGCTTCCTGCAAAAGAGGGTTCAGCCACTGCTTGCATGGGTAAAGGTTGTTGTATCAACTTCTCTTTAGCTCCCTTAAAAGGTTGGAGAATAGGCTCCTGCATACCATCCAAAGAAAACAAAAAAAAATTATATAATAATGTAAACTAAATAAGTAAAAGGCCTGGGAAATTTGTGATTAATTTCTCTGGCCTTGTTACTCTTCTGTTCCTGTTGGTTGGCATTTTAATTAAATATTGACATTCTTTGTGTTGCCATGCGATCATTCATCTTTTTGTGTGTGGTTGTGCGTGTTTGTATGCGCGTGTTACCCACAGGGATGCACACTTCTGTGTGTGGAGAGTGCATGAGCTCAGTAAATGACTGCTTGATGGTTGGGATGTCTTATTAGTGCAATGATGTTTATGTGTAGGAATATGTTCCCGAGGATATTGAAAGCATATCTGGTTTTGAACCTCCTCAGTCCCCAGATTCGAGCTATAACAACTTGCAACTTGGTGCCGAGGACTTTGCGAAGGAGCCACCAATGGTTCCTCCTCATCTACAAATGACTTTGCTGAATGTGCCGTCATACCACATGGAGATTCCACCTCCTTCAAGACCTCAGCATGTAGTTCTTAACCATCTTTACATGCAGAAAGGGAGGAGTAGCCCATCGGTGGTGGCACTCGGTTCTACACATAGGTTTTTGGCCAAGTATGTGACAGTTGTACTCTACAAGTCCACACAGAGGTGAAAAGGCATATTCTGGCTGCTAGCCTTTTAGATCCCTTTTATGCAATTGATACAATTATAAACATGTAATTGCCATGCCAGTGGCTTAAGTGAACTTCAGAAACAGGAGTTATAGTCAGTTCAAGAATTTGAGCGGCATAATACACATGCTTCCATATTGTACTGTGTGCTTGGTTTCCCACTTTCAGTATAAATTTTCAAGGAGATCAAGAAACCATTTGGCTGTGTAATGTATGTTCATTTAATCATTTGACTTGCCATGAAAACACCTGTGCAAATTTGCTTGTGAATTTTGAAACTTCATGGGCGGACCCTGCGTGTAAAGCAGGAAGCTTATCCTTGTGCTGCAGTTTTTAAGTTTGTTTCTGGAGAAAGAATGGCTGCATTTGGAACAAATACAGGGTTTTATTCATAGGAAGCAAATCATACACAGTTAAATAACCGCCAGGAACATCCATATATTGCATATTAGCAGCAGAATTTAGTCTCAGTTGCAAAAGGGAACTCCCTCCTTTAATGTTGGGGAGTAACTATGCATTTACAAGGCAAATCAATGTTTATTCAAATCTCTAACAAAGCTTCCTATCCTGCTATAACACTTTTGCACTTTGCTTTAATGAGACTGCCACATTTCTTCTTGTTTTTGCACATTCAAAGATCCATTCCCTCCTTTTATACATGACTATGCAATTACTAGAAAACTGGGCATCCTTTGACATTAATACCAGGAGCTGTTGGGCAATTTGCCAAAGGACAATGATCATACGCTGTTCCCCACCACTTCAATTTTACACCTTCGTTCTGCAGGGCAAAGAACAATAGAACCACCATGGTAGCTGTTCCAGCATCCAATGCTGCTGACAGAACATAGTTATACTTCTGCCACCATCCTTTCCGGTATCTAAACATAAAATAGTTGAAGATCATTCCGGTGACAAGCCAGCTAGCAATATTGGTCGGTCTCGCCGGTGGCATTCCAGCAAAGCCGTAGGATATGACAGGTATGTTAATCAAGGGAATCCATTTCTTTTCAGGGAAGATTTTGCTCAGGACCCAAACAGGTACTGGCAAGAGAGCTCCAACTAGGAATAACCATACCAAATTCCTATACAACCCTCCCGGTCCAAATAGTCGCTTTGGTCCAATTAGGCCCCATATAACAGAGGCATCGAAAGTGACTCTGAATTTGGGGCATGTCCACGGGCTATCTGGATGGAGCCCTTCTATATCACAGATATTCTCGATGTTCTCTAACATCCACCAGGAAACTCCAAGATTGACTATACCAGAAACTAGAGTTCCCACCAGCTGGAAAAGGATACAAGAGAAGAAAAAAATAGCATATGAAAATGCTAGTAACCCAAGAATTAAAGAAAATTGATAGCTTTATTGTGTTTCTACTAGCAGAACAGACCTGAGCTGTGTACATGCACCGTGGCGGAATCTTCATGTAGTGCCCAAGTTTAAGGTCAGATAGGAAAGAGAGAGCATGAATAGTGCTGATTCGCCCGTATATTTTGAAAAGCAAGTTGGCAATGGGCTTTCCTGGTAGAATATACCCAATTATGAACTGCGCAATAATGTCATATCCAGGTTGCTGCAAAGTAGTCAAATGTCCCATTTATGAACTGCCCAAATGACTTGAGGATATATTTATATTTATAAACTGGCGCTTATCTTCAAATTCTTGCCACTTGATACTAGATCAAGGAAGAGCAAAGCAGATAAGAAGAACTCCAGGTATCGAAGTTTGACTTTCTTACCTGGTTGGTAGTCGCTTGGATAACCCCAATGGGAAGGGTGACAATCCAAGCCAAAAAGAAGGCAAAAAGCATCCCCCACCATGGCAACTGTACATCTTCTTTCCACACAAAAGACATTAAGAGGGACAACACAATGCTCCCTAGTAATAAGATAAGGTACCACCACTGAGGCACCCCTTTGTAAGTTCTCATCAATTTTGCATGGATGTCCAGTTTGACATTCTTTGCTGCAGATCTGCTCTGCATCCAAATATCCCTAGACAATATATACCCATGATACTTTTGTCAAGTAAAGAATGAATTAAAGTCGTTTAATGCTCAAAACATGGCTTATAAGAGCCAATATTATTCCTCAAGATCAGAAAAGCTACTTGGCAGTGATGCAAATTATATTAACAAGTGTATCTGGTGTTCAAATGTCAAACTCATAAGCAGCATACCTGCCATGAAATAGTGCAACATGCGTGAGGGTTGCCGTAAATCTTAAGAACCCTGATCCAATTGATAGGGCAAAAAGAGGGCTAAGATAGAGCTTGCTATATTTCTCATAGGCAGCAATGTTGAGAGAAAACTTTGGTGTCAAAATCTGGGTGATATTATATTTTTGCCCACTAGCAGTAAATAGCTGGTCAGAAAATATGGGAAATTTCTGCGCATCAAAAGTGTTGAACTTCCAGTAACACAGAGGGACAATTATGTATATAAACATGATAAAGCCAATCCCAACATTGAGAATGGAAGACCATGGTGCGACCAGTGGGCTGCCATGATAAGCTGAAATTCCTGCCCAATCAATGGTGAAGGCACCAACTCCAAGTCCATGGTAACCGGAACCAATTTGCTGAGCTGTGATACTGTGAGGCCATACCCAACAGACCCACGAGAAGAATGTCAGCATTGGAAATAGATAGCCTGGTAATGCGTAGTAGGAAAAACTTGCAGCCATGAAAACAAGGAAGAATTGCATCCGAGTCAGGCCCTTTGTCTTTGTCTCCTTTTCATGCAGTGCTCTGTATCGACAAAGATAAAAGTCATTATAAAGTTAATCTAATACACATTAGTGTTGACTTTTTCTCCTTTATTTTTTAATTATATTTTTCGGTTTTAACCTGATGTTGGAAAGGTGACTTTATATGGCTATAAGAATAGTGAACAGACCAACTCTAAAATAACTTTTGCTTTATACGAGTTCTTCAGGAATATGACTGCATGAAAATTCTCCATTAAAACCGTGAACAGATTAAGAAAGTGGTTCATTTCCACTCGGTAGCTTCTTACTATAAAAAGAATTAGATTACTATGCATTTCTGTCCTACAAGAGATTACTGCACCCATTGAGCAAATCGATCGGTGATGCTAATTTCATCCAATAGCTTTTTTGTTTTTGTTTTTTGAAGTCCCATTTTGAGAAACACTATAATCTCATAATTGTGTACATCATCACCTATTACATTATCAATAACCAATCAAACCTCATAGAGGAGGAAGAAACCAATCCACAAACAAGTCTCATATAAAGAGGAAACAAACTCACCTAAGTGAGAATTGAACCTAAGACCTAAAAGTCATAGTACCTCAGTCTTAACCAATAGCTTAACTATGGAAAGGTTTCCGGTGACTTACACCCCTTTTATTGTAAAGATAGAATAGATGCTCTTGAGCACTTTCTAAGAACCATTCTCCCAGTTCTCAAAATGAATTAGATAGAAGCATAAAGAATATGTGCATGCTTTGAAGGTTTTAGAAGACAACATAACAACTAATGGCAATCAATTGAGAACAAAATTTGTGAGGATAAAAGAAATTTAGATATGATTTGAAGACAAGGAATAAGATAGCAACATGGAATATAAATATATCAGTAGCACCCTTCACTTTTTGATTTATACGAGGATGTTCAATGCTACCAGCCTGAATGCAAAACACTTTCTAAAATTCAAGATAACAGTTTTTGACACAATTTTCAATATTACCCTTAAAGATACTTGCAGTGGGTCTAGTAAAAAAGAAGTATAACCCTATGTTCCACTTTGCACCGTGTTTGTGGTACATCATTTGAAAGGTATTGTTGATATATATATGTGTGAGAACAAATTATATAAAGAGTATCTGTAAAACTATTGTTTAAACACTTTCTAAGAATCATTCTCCCAGTTTTTCAAAACGAATTAGATAGAAAACAAAATGAATATGTTACAGAATATTGCTTTCAAATATATTTTTTGAATGTCATAAAATGCATACCATTCAAAGTGGAACATAGACAGTAATCTTTTGTATTAATATGTGCATGATTTTAGACATAATGACTACTATCTTCATACAAAAGAAGACCTCAATTATGAGGTTCCTCTTTTGATGATGTTGGGAATAAGAATTCAAAACAATCAAATCTAATGCACTGATTCAATTCATCTGCATATCTTCTTTCTTAATTAACAATTTGCTCAAATCAGTTGTAAGCATCAAGACAATTTTGAACATATAATTCAAAGCTCTAGCAAAAAATAAAGAAATTACATATAACAATAAATCGTAAACAAAATTCCAATGAGAATAGAGACATGCCTAAATAGAGAAACCTGAGCAAGGTTTTGAGGCCACCACATCTCAACAGGATCAACTAAGTACCTCCTCAACATTCCAGCCCATCCATAACCCAATATCTACATATAAAGTAAGCTATATCAATTTATTGAAATCGGATTTATTTTTTTAAAAATTTTTTGGCAACAGGGGACTAACAATAAAATCATTAGTTTACTACAAAATAATTAAATAAATAAATAATGAAAAGACACAAGGAATACAGAGAAGGAAAGGTCTCTATTGACTTGATGTATATAAACTATTAAGGAGCACTACTTCTACTATTTCCACATGTATTTATGCGTTTTCGCATTTTTTTTCTCTTAGATGAGGATAAAATAAGGTGAACAAGATACTGCTGAAAAATAAAAAAACACATACGAAATATGAACTTCAAAAATACATATAAAAATAGAGTCCTATAATATACTACAACAATAATAATAACTTAGGGTTGTAAACAAGCCAAGCCAAGTTTTAACTTAACCGAGCTTGAGCTCATCTAAAAGTTATATGAGCCGAGCCGATTCGGGCTTTAAATGAACTTGAAATCTTGTGTACGAACTCGACTCGTCTATAAATGAGCTAGGTTCTAGTTCAAGCCGACTTAAGTGAGTTGAGTTGAACCGAGTCGAGTAAGCCAGACCCGTTTATTTTATTTTAATTTTTTCGAGAAAAAAATCTATATTCAAATTAAACCATCTACAATCATAATTTAGCAATAGTTACATACTTAATTTTAATTACATTTATTTTTGTATTATATAATTTATATAAATAAAATAAAATTTTAACTAAATAATTGTTAAACGAGTTTAACTTAAATGAGTAGAACTCAAGCCCGCTTCGAGTTGGGCCTAAACGAACCGGTCTCTAGTCGAACTTCACACTGCTCGAGCTCGGCTCGTTTAACTAAACTTGTTCGAGCTCGGCTCGTTAACGAACTCGCTCAAGTTGGGCTTAGTTGAGACGAGTCGGGCTCGCGGACGGTTTCATTTACAACCCTAAATAATATGTTCATTCTTGTTGCTGGTAGATATAACGACGTAATCAATAAATTAAATAATGAATACAAATTAATTGATAAATTAAATATGAAATATAATTGTTAGTAGATTTCAAGAAAGTATTAATGATTTAATTTTCTAGTATTACATTAAATACTCTTTTTTTTCATCTTTTTCAATAAATTTTAGAAGGGTAAATTTGAAATTTTATAGACAATTTAATAAATCAACACAATGCATATTAATTGCATTTATTAATTTATGTGATTTCTCCTACAACGTCAACTAAAAAGGGATAGAGCGAGTAAACTCTTACCTTGTGATACAATTATTAGTACAGATTGTAGTATCTTTTATTAGCCGTGCAGAAGTGACCCAAAAGGTATTTTGCATTAAAATCAGATACCATATATAGTTTTGGATTTTATTCTTAACCGATTGATATGCCTATTAGTAACAAATTCTGACGTCTTTTTGTTGAAATATAAATATTTTCCCATAAAATAAAATTACCTGAGTGGTCAGGACAATAAGGAGGGCGCACAGAAAATTAACACTCTGTTTATAATAACCCTTCATGACGGTAATGGCCCCAATTGAATAAGCATCCCCTCCGCCCGGAGAAACCCCACAGTTGGCAAATACAGTAATAATCACATGCTCCTTCATATTGAACGGACCCGGGTTCAAGGTGAAGCTCCGACCCATCAATCTGTACTTCTTCGTCGGAAGGGTCGCCGCCATGAACTTTCCGACCGGCAGCACCGCGATTTGCATGAGAATGGCGGATATGATGAGGGGTTGGGTTCTGTATATGAAGAATGTGTTGAGGAATATTAGAACCGAGCAAGAGATGATTCCCAGAAACCATGCCCGAAATGTCATCACCGGAAGTGATGGGTCGTCGGTTTCCGGCACCACCAGAGCTACCTCCTCCACCGAGCACCTCTCCTCCTCATGCGGCGGCCCCGGCGGCTTCTTCTCCCCCTCCGTCGCCATTTTTAGAGAGAAAAAGTGGCTGTTCTAGACTGTAAAAATGCTCAGCTTAATGAAAGAGTGCCGTTACATGTACATAATTGACGGTCTATTACAGCCTGGTTATATATATAGGAGAGAAAGGGAGGAGACTGGTGTGGAAACTACTTTTTTACCCTTAGTGTGTGTGAACATAGTCACTAGTTTGTTGGGCTGTTTTGTCCGTAGGCATAAGTTCTACCTTTTATGTATTTGAGATAGACCCCCTAATTATTCCACACTTATCAAGGAAATTGTAGAATTTTATTCGCATAAAAATGTGTCTTATTTATTTTTTTATATGAATAAAATTTTATAAAAATATTTATTTATTTTTAAAAAAAATATTAATTCTCTTTTTTTATATCAATAATCATCTTTTCGCTTAAAAAATTAGTAAATATTTTTCTGAAGTATTTAAATAAAATTTCACTTTTTTATTATAATATTCTCTAATTTTAAGTCTCAAAAAATTTCTTAATATCATTACATTGATTAGGTAAATATTACCTGATTGATTATATTACAAAATACTATTAAAATGTTTAATGTTACATTATTTGATATTAGAACTTTGAAACTCTTGTTATAATCCTTTTATTTTACATATTCTCTTCATTTCAAATTATAAAATTATAATTGACTTTTTAAAGTAAATTTGATTTTTTTTTTAAACTTAAAATTGAGATAATTAACTAAAAATTATAAGACAATAAATTTAGAATGGGTAGTATTTTTTATATATTTTGCAATAGTCATTTTTGCACCAACTTAAATTAAAGAATTTTATATTAATTTTGAGTTTAAATTGATTTTAAAAAATTAATAATAATCTTATATTTTAGAACATTGAAAGTATTTTCTTAGAGTGCAAAATTATTCTTTTTATCTTTCATTTGTAATCAAAAGAGTATTTTTTTAATTTTTATTTTAGTTTAAAATAATAAATTTAATAAAAAAATATTATATACTCATGATAATTGCAGACGTAACACGTATTTAATTTCTTTAGTTATTTGGGGTGCATTGCCTATTTATTCTGATTCTATTTTCCCATTAATTAATTTAGAACAAAGTGTGGTCTCATTATATATGTGTACAGCTGTATTTTTATTTAGAATTAATCTTGGATTATTATAATTATTAGTATTAATTAATTCATTATTATAGTTAATGGCTACTTTTGACTTTAAATGACTAGATGAATTCATAAACCCTTTAATTCTAAATCTCATTAATTTTAATTTAAAATACCAAAAAATAATTTTGCAAAATTGAAACTAACTAAATAATACAAATTTATAAATTAATAATAAAAACTAGTAATGAGAAAAATTATATAGAAATCTGAATCCACTAAATACTAACATAATAATTAACTTCTTCTTTTCTGAATTAATTTCTAATTTAGTTTTTCCTTCCCTCTAAAAATATTAATGAATAATATAATTAATATGGGCAAGTATAAGTTATGAAAAATTCACAGATTAATTATAATTTATCAAAACCTAGAAATTAATATAAGAACAATAATGAATTTTGTGCGTAAGTAAAAATAAAGAAATAAATAATTAGACATTAATATCGGAACGGAAAGAAAATATTAATATATAATACATTGTTTCATCATCGATCATCTTAAGTATTAAAAATTTAACTAGTCATGGAATAAAATTTAAAAATAAAAACAAATAAGATCAGTACTACCAATTTCATAAAATAAAAATTAAACTAGAAAAAAATAATTAACTAAACAAGTAGCTAGAGGTGGCAAACGGGCAGGGCTTCGCCGGGTCGGGCTAATTTTGGGCCAGGCTAAAAAGGCCCGGAATTTGTCGGGCTGAAAATCTTAAGCTCGTGGCTCACCCGGGGCGGCCCGCGGGCTTTTTAAGTTTTTTTTTTTTAAAAAATAATTTTTTTTAAATATATATATATATATATATATATATATATATATATATATATATTTACAACTATAATACATAATTTAAAAAAAATATTAACTCTAATTATTTGTAATTATAACACATAATTTATACATAATCATTTGATAGTATTAGTAAATAAAATAATCAATAATTTTATAGTCATATAAATTAAAATGTAACTAATCTTGTGATTAATTAATTGATAAATGTATATAATATTAATATTAAAGATAAGAGAGTAAAAAAAAAGACTAAATGTAATATATATATATATATATATATATATATATATATATATATATATATATATATATATATATATATAATATTCATAAAAAAAAATTGTATTATTATTCAAGATCACATGTTAGAATTTACTCTTATATTCTTCATAATTTCCTACTTGATTCATTTCTTAAGTTAACATTTTTTTGTCAATAATATCAAACAATAAAAATAAGAAGAAAAAATTGGGCCACGGGCCGAGCCATCATAGGTCGGGCCAAAAACGGGCCAGGCCAAAACGCCCAGTTTTTTTTTTGGCTGAAAAATGGGAGCCCATAGTCCAATTTTTTAGGGTTAGCCCGGCCCAGCCCGCGGGTCTGGGCCTTTTTTGCCAAGTCTACAAGTAGTTACAATGAAGGCAAAACTAACTTATATTATAGAAACAAAACTAATGCATCTGATGTGAGATGAGATGTGATCTATATAAATAAAACAACTAAACTTCATATTTAGTAGTCTTGCCAAAGTATATTATATAGAGTTATAAATGATAATCAAAAAATTCTGATTCGTCTATATTTGAATTCGGAAAAAAATAAATATTATTCGCATACAGAAAAAAGGGATATATATGTATTCAGTTTAAAGGTATCCGCAAATAAGCGGATACGAATACGGATATAGGCGCATTTGTTTAACATCCAACTGTAAATATATCCGGCGAGTAAGGATATCCGGAATCCAATATCCGAATTCGGATTCGTATCCGGAATTCGTATCCGAATAACTTATATATATATATATATATATATATATATATATATATATATGTATAATAAGCAAAATAATTTTTTTAAGTGACCTTCCTTATATAATAATTAGTTTTCACTATCATATAAAAATTATTTTTAAAATATGTCATTTCACTTTTAAAAAGTAGAAATTAAACACTTTTATTATAATATTAATAAATTTAAAAAATTGATTTAAGTATAATTAATGAATTTTTACTAT
This sequence comes from Hedera helix, assembly GCA_947179155.2. Taxonomy (NCBI): domain Eukaryota; kingdom Viridiplantae; phylum Streptophyta; class Magnoliopsida; order Apiales; family Araliaceae; genus Hedera; species Hedera helix. The sequence continues at coordinate 1,340,051 of OX359286.1, forward strand.
TATAAAGTTAAAATATCTAAAATGTATCATTTAACAAGCATTATAAATGTTATAAATATCATTTAACAAGTGTTACAATATAACTTTTGGATCATTTAACAAGTGTTATAAATGTTATAAATATAATTTAACAAATGTTACAATACAACTTTTGGATCATTTAACAAGTGTTATAAATATCACTTAAATATTATAATTATAGGTTATAAATATTCATACATATTACAATATTACTCCAAACATATAAAATGGACATCAACTTATTAATGGACAACTAAACTTTAATAAGTAGAGCATTGATTTTAAAATTTAGGATTTCAAAAATAATGAAAACTTATTTGAATTGTAATTTAAAGCATGGATTATTGTATTTATTATAAATAAATAAATTAACTTTCATTCATTAATGAACTATACTTTAAAACTCATTATTTTTTCTCTTATTCTAGTTATATATAGTGTTACAATATATCTAAAATGCATTATTTAACAAGTGTTATAAATATTATTTAAATATTATAATTATAGATTATAAATATCCATACACACTACAGTATTACTCTAAATTAACACATAAAATGGGTATCTATTTATTAATGGACATCTAAACATTAATAAGTAAAACATTCATTTTGAATTTATGATTTTAAAAATAATAAAAACTTATTTGAATTGTAATTTAGAGTATTGATTATTGTTTTTATTAAAAATAAATAAATTAACATTTATTCATTAATGAACTATACTTTAAAACTCATTATTTTTCCTTTATTCTAGTTATATATAGTGTTACAATATATCTAAATGTATCATTTAACAAATGTTATAAATATTATTTAAATGTTATAATTATAAATTATAAACATTCATACATACTTCAGTATTACTTCAAATTAACACATAAAATGGACATCTACTTATTAATGGAGATCCAAACATTAATAAGTAGAACATTTATTTTGAATTTAGGATTTCAAAAATAATAAAAACTTATTTGAATTGTAATTTAAATCATTGATTATTGTATTTATTAAAAATAAATAATTTAACATTCATTCATTAATGAACTATACTTTAAAACTCATTACTTTTTTTTATTCTAGTTATATATAGTGTTATAATATATCTAAAATATATCATTTAACAAGTGTTATAAATATCATTTAAATGCTATAATTATAGATTATAAACATTCATACACACCACAATATTACTCTAATTTAACACAACAAATGGACATTTTACTTATTAATGGACATCTAAACATTAATAAGTAGTGCATTCATTTTGAATTTAGGATTTCAAAAATAATAAAAACTTATTTGAATTATAATTTAGAGCATTGATTATTGTATTTATTAAAAATAAATAAATTAACATTCATTCATTAATAAACTATACTTTAAAACTCATTATTTTTCCCCCTTATTCTAGTTATATATTGTGTTATAATATATCTAAAATGTATCATTTAACAAGTGTTATAAATATCAGTTAAATGTTATAATTATAGATTATAAATATTCATACACACTACAGCATTACTCCAAATTAACACATAAAATGGACATTTACTTATTAACGTTTTAAACATTAATAAGTAGAGCATTTATTTTAAATTTAGGATTTCAAAAATAATAAAAACTTATTTGAATTGTAATTTAGAGCATTGATTATTGTATTTATTAAAACTAAATAAATTAATATTCATTCATTAATATGTATGGTTTAAACTTTAAATTGTGATTGGTTATGAGTAATTATTCAAAAAAAATCTTTATTTTTTGTAAATAATTTGAATGAATTTTATATTAGGTGATTGATAAATGAATCCGGATATCCTAATATTCGAATAATCTGCTTATTAGTAGGCCTGTGTAAAAAATTCGATATTTTCAGTTTTTTGGTTTTTCGGACCGGTCTGAACCGAACGGTCCAGTACAAAATAACCCGGTTCGGTACCGATACAAAAAAACCGGTATATACCGATTTTTCGGTACCGATTTCGATAAGCAAATTGACTAATTCGGTACATACTGTATCGAACAGGTTATACCTGTGTTTTCTTATTTGTCTGTTATGTTTTTGCAATTTTACTTTACTCTTCACTAAGTCTTTAATCTTCATCTTTACTATCTTTACTTCTTCTCTGATTCAGTGATTCTCCCTGACCCCGACCCCGAGTCCCTGACTAGTGACCTCGATCTTTGGCAGTCGGCACCTCGCTGGCTCACTCAGTTGCTCGATCATTCTTCTTTCCTTCTTCCGTTCTTCGCCTAAAATTGAATGGCCTATTCTTTAGTTCTCTAAAGACATAACCCGAAATTGAATCTTCCCACTCCCATCGGCTATCGATTCGCTCTGATTCTCTCATTTTCTGATCTGAATTCTGAAGACTGAAGGCTTATCATCTCTGAAGATTCAAGGACTGAAGGTTGGTTTTCTATTTCCTCGTGGTGATGTCAATAGTTTAGTTTGGATTTTGTTTTTCTTTTATTTGGGTATTTCGGAAATGGCAAGCATACATTTCATTATATTACCAATTTAGTTGTATGTATTAGTTTTCTCATTGACGCAACAAACATATATTCGGGTTTCTAGTTTTGCAATATTTTATAACCCTTTATTTGATGGATTGATAAAGTTGTAAACTGTAAAGCATGCACTTGACTACACCTATAATGGTTCTTCATTTGATGGGACCTTAGTTTTATTCTTGTAGATTTAATATGTGAGATCAGTCCTCAGGGTGAGTTTTCAATTTTTCATCATTTGTATAGGATTTCGATTATATGAAATATACTACTTATTATTTTCTATAATAAACTTATACTAACAATTATTTTCTTATGTGCAGTTTGATGGAAAATATGGATAATGATATAACAATAATATCTGATGCAAATACAACACAAGTCTCAACTAATCCAATGTCAGTCTCAACTAATCCAACGTAAGTCTCAAATGCTGGAGGAAACAATAGAGGAGGCCAGACGCAAAATCAAAGTGAGGTTGAAGAGATTGAGCAAATAATCGGTAAGACTCGTACTACTATATAGGAACATTATATAAGATTTAAACAAAGTGATGAGATAAAAGGCAAGGTGCAAATATTGTGCTCAAATTTTAAAAGCCGACTCAGGAAAGAATAGGACAAATGGTTTAAAAAATCATAATGCGAGATGCAAATTGTACCCTCCCAAAATTTTGAATTAAAGGAAAGAAAACAATCACTATTAAATTTTCCAACATCAACTATTAATGAAGAGGGACAAAACATGGAAAGGGAATCAAGCAATAATTTGGTGTTATGGAAATTTGATCAAGAGTTAATTAGGAGGGCAATTTTGTTTATGATAATTATAGATGAACTTCCTTTTAGTCATGTGGAGAATGTGGGCTTTAAATACTTGATGTTGGTTGCGTGTCCAAAATTTAATGTGCCTTCACGTACCACTATAACTAGAGATTCTTTGAAGTGCATTTTAAAGGAGAAATTGAAATTAAAAGCTTACTTCAAAAATACATTGCAAAGGGTTTCTCTTACTACCGATACATGGACTTCACTAGGTGGAACTCCACTTATTCTATGTTGAATGTGGCCATAGACTTCGAACGTGCTTTTAATAGGCTTGCAAGCAAAGACCCTTTATTCAAATTGGAAATAGAATCGGGTGATGGGTGGCCTACCATAGAAGATTGGGGAGTTGTGACAAAATTGGTGGTATTCTTGAAGTATTTCTTTGACATTACGATGAAGGTTTTGGGTACATCTTATGTGACATCAAATACTTTCTTTCATGAATTTCTTGATCATGAAGATGCTTTGAATGACTTGTTCAATGAGAGTGACTATGGCATGAGAGAAATGGCATTGAGGATGAGAGCAAAATTAGATAAATATTGGGGGAATGTTGAGAAGATGATAAGTTATTGCACATTGTGGTTGTTCTAGATCCAAGACATAAATTTGCATTTGTGGAATTTTCTTTCAATTCATTATATAGGAATGGGAGTGAAATGGCAAATAAAATGATAAAATCGGTGTGTGATGCCATGGAAGAATTGTTTAAATGTTATAGTCTCAAATAATATGCTTCCCAAAGTGCACAATCATCCCAAAGTGCACAACCATCTCAAATTGCACAATCTAATGTGTCTAGTGAAAGTTTTGATGTGCATCGTCGAGAAAGGACAAGGAGGAGGATGAAAAAAAAAATTGTAGAACACATTGCGAATGTTCAAGGAGGGGATAGTAATGAATTAGATAAGTATTTGAGTTAGCATATTGATCAAACGTCTTCAAATTTTAATATTTTGGGTTGGTGGAAAAATAATTCTCCTAGATTTTCGATTCTCTCTCAAATGGCTAGGGATGTATTAGCGGTTCCTATGTCAACCGTTGCTTCTGAGTCGGCATTTAGTATCGGTGGTCATGTACTTGATCCATTTAGGAGTTCTTTAACTCTTAAAATGGTACAAGCTCTTATTTGTGCTCAAGATTGGCTTCGTTTAAGCAAACAACCAATGCCCATAGAGGAGAACTTAGATTCACTTGAAACAATTGAGAAAGGTAATCCTTAATTTTAAACTATTTAGCTTTCATCTATAATGTTTATATGTTAATGACTTTCTTTAACTAGTTTAATTTTCTTTTGATCTTAGAATTTGCGGATGTTTTGGATATGGATGGTGGAATTTAATAGCGATATAGCAGTTGGCATAGGTATATATTCGTTATTCTAGTTTTGTTATATTGTTGTCCTTCTATCTAATAAAATAATTTATCTTCTATTTCTCTTTATTAATATTTGTTGATGAAATATTAGAGATATAATTCAATGGTTATTGAATTCTGCTTAGTGCTAAAACTTTGGTTATTGTTTTCTGTAGTTGCTGCTATTTTTTGTTGTTGTTGATTATTGGTTGCTGCTATTTTTGGTTGCTGATTGCTGTTGTTTTTGGTTCCTGCTTTTGGCTTGTTGCTGGGCTGCTCTGATGTTGTTGCTGCTTCTGCTGCTGCTGTTGCTCTTTCCTTTATTGTTGTTGTTGTTGTTGCTACTGGGCTGCTGCTGTTGGGCTGTTGCTGTTTCTGTTTTCATTGTTTAAATTAGAACTTGTACTTTAAATTTGAAACAACAATGGCAGTGCATCTTTGCTCCAACTGTGACTTTCAGAATCTATTATTAGTGTTATTGCTTAGTAACAATTGACTTTTCAGTATTACATCTCAAATTTTTACAGAAAAATAATATGCAGTTAAAACCCTCGTGTGAAATTTTGGGAGAGAAGATTTTGGTTGTTTGTATTTATTTAACCTTTCCTTTGCAGAAGCTTTGAAAAATGTTGTTTTGAAAGAGTTCAAGGTTTAATCTATACCAAAATTCCCATGTTGGTTAAATTGGTAAGAGGCGTAAAGTTGTTTGGCATTATTTGGTCAGAGTTTTGTACCATTTCCATATGTTAGCTTTGGGTTGCTTGTGCTGCAAGTACCACTTTGGTTTGTGTCCTACTCTTTTCCCTTCTTTTTGCTAAGTAATAACACTAATAATAGATTCTACTATTGTTGCTGCTCTTTCTTTTATGGTTATTTCTCTCATATTTTAAAATTTCTTGTAGCAATCTCAAAACTGGTATATTTTTATGTAAAAATCTGTACCAGATCGGTACCGAATCGGTAAATCAGTTCGGTAAACCGGTTCAATCGGTTTCGGTTCCGGTATATGATTATGGGTATTACCGGTAATCAGTTCGGGACAGTTCGGTCCGATAATATACTGATGCACATGCCTACTTATTAGAATAAAATAAACGGAACCAAATATTATCTATATTCGAGTATTATTTCGAATACCGGATACATATAGCATTTTTAAAATTCGCCGAATAGCGGATACGAATACGAATAGTGAATTAATTTTTCGAATACGGATACAGATACTTCTGTATTCGAATTCGTATATCTGTTTATACCCTTAATATTATATATTAATATAAACTAAAGTAACGTAATTGATACATCACGGTACACGAATTGGTAAAGAAAAATAAAGCTATTAAATTGATCTAATATATATTCCCTCTTTGTCCAGCCAAGGTGTGAGTAAAAAAAATCAAAATTGACTCTAAGTCATACCAAAAATCGATCAAATCACATTAATAAAATCGCAATAACAGTTCCGACATATATGGAGGTTTTAGGAGGGTTGAAAAACTGCATTTGCGGTTTAATTTTGATTTCTTCAGTTCACCGCACTGAAAAAATCGCACCACACCAATCATGACCAAAATGATGTTGTTTTGATTTGTTTTTTAAAAGTCTCCTTTAATATATTTTCTATTCTTTTAAAAGTAATATGTTTATTTATAAATCTTTCTAATCATTAACCAATCATATTTATCCTCATATTCATTATGAATTAATCACTAATATAAAACTACTCTTTTAATATAAACTTATTATATTTTAATGAATATTTATAAAATTGAAATACAGAAAATAAAATCTGAATTAAATTTTGAAATCTTATTAATGGGGGTTGTGAGGAGTTGTTGACTCACTGAATAGTGATCACTCAACAAATACTCTCATCATTAATGCATGCAGAAAAGAGAAGTCTAATTAACTTGCTAATAATATACTAACTAGAAATTATGCACTTTCCACTTGTTTCTTTGTTGTTCTATTTTGATTGAGCTTTTCTACCCCCCCCCACCCCCCACACACATACATACATAAATATATATATATATATATATATATATTTAAAAATATTGTTATTTAGTTACATAATAAAAAAGTGAAATTGAATTGCCGGTGTTATTGAAATATGCTTCATCATGTTATTTAGACTAGTGGACTATAGTTTAAAAATGTGACACATATAATATTATTGTAATAGTTAATATTTTCCTACTAATATTGTAGTTGATGATAATGTATATGTATTTATTTTTTTAGACTCGAATTGGTTATTGAATTGATAAAGTTATTGAGTGGATGTGTAATTAACTCAATCAATATTTGAATCATTATTAAGCAAGAGATATAATAAACCAGTGAGATTGTATGCAGGAGCATTGGTTAGAACACGATATGCACAGTATCACACGATATGACACAGTGTTTCATATTATTGAACTAATAAAGTGGCTATTGTATAATATTGACTTTATTAAACCAATATTTGTCACATACACAATAATTCATATTATTAAACTGATAATTGTCATAGTAGCATATGCACAATAATTCATATTACTGAATCAATAATTGTCATTACACAGTAATGTGTGTTTTCTTTTCTTTTATTTTTTGCATTATTATTATCACTATTGTAATGTTGATTTAACTGTTGTATTATATTATTAGTTGGTATTTTTGCTTGTATTGTGAGTATCTAACTCAGAAAGTCAACTACACTTTAATTACAATAATTGATTATAATAATGAATAATTATGAATAATTGGTGAATTACTGTTGAATAATTAAATTTATAAAGTTATTTATTTTATATACTTTATATAAAGCTAATTGTTTTATATATAAAGTTAATTATTTTATATATAAAGTTAATTAATTAATATAAAATTAATTATTTTATATATAAAGTCAATTGTTATATATATATAAAGTTAGTTATTTTATTAAGATATGACATGAACGATATAGATTAAAAGAAATTTGAATGAATTTTTAAGATTAAAGAAATCTTAAAAGATAAAATATGTGGTATGGATTAAAAATTATCTTGAAATAAATGATTTTGATTAATTTAAAAAATCTTGGTTTATGATAAGATTTTTGGGCTATAAATAGAGATCTTAACTTAAGAAATTTTCACAACTTCCTTGCTTATTTTTTCTTTCACTCTCTAAAATATTACTTTGTATAAGTTTTATCTGAGTGTGCTTAAGCTATCGTGAGTATTTGTAAAGATGAGTAAGAGTACAAGTATTGTTCAACTAAGTCTTTTCATAATAGTTAGTCAAGTAACCGCACACATCGCACAGTATTTATAAATCTTCATTTAGAAGACTCTTCATTTAGAAGATTCATTTTGAAAAAAATTTCTTGAAAATTCTTTTGAAATAATATTTTTAAAAATTATTTTGAAGTTTATTATACTTTATTCTATATACTACACAAATTTTTACTATTAAATCACTTTTGATGATTTCATACGAATTAGTATACACCATAAAATTTATATGTGGTAATTAATAATTAAATTATAAATATATAGGTTGATCAACTTCATTTAAATCAATATCAAGTCACGTGCTTAGGTAAGGGATATCATTTTCTTTCATACTCTTAAACTTACTATGGTAAATATTGTTCTGTAATTTTTTTTAAATGATTATATACTTTTTAATAGTTTACGCTTCATTTAATATCATTTCACGTGAACCTTCCTATTTACTTGAACATTTCTATTGAACTTCAACCGTTATTTTGAATTATGGATCTTAATTGTCATTCTTGAATTTGAGTCCACATCATATAGATAATTTGGACATTATTTGACTCTAGATAAAGTAAAATTGTAAACTTTTGATATCTTTTGTTTATCTTATTTTATTTATTCTGTTAATCATTATATTACTGTTTTTTATTCTAATCTTTGGCTTGAGTGCAAAGATAATATAATTGGTGAATATCTTTGGCCTGGAGTAAAGATGATAGGATAAAGGTGATATAATGGTGATGTGTCTTTTAGGGTACTTGCTGAATGTTCTCTTTGGCCTACGGTAAAAAAGAATTGTTGTTTGACATGATCATGACTAGTGGTATTTCAGATGATAAAAGTTTATGAGGTTTTTCTGAAAAAAGATAAGCTAGTGGACATCATAGTCTACACGATTTTTTCAATGGTTGTTATTCTGCTGCAGTTGTTAATCTAAATTTTGTTTAAGAACTTAACTGCAGTTGTTGATTTAAAACTTGCTGCTTATTATATTCTAGCAAAAGTTCAACTATTAAAGGCTAATAATAATTTACTCATTGTTATCTTAGTCATGATATTTTTTATTGGGTTATTTGAGCCAACCCTTTCCCTTTTATTCTATTGTTCAAAAAATAAGAATGTAGTCGGGACTAGCAGTAAAAAAATGGGAATGAAGTGATGGTCCGAGATAGTTGTTGTAGTAATGTTCACCATATTGTAAAATAGTATGGTAATAATAGTGAAGACTTAGTTATGTATTAATGAGCACTGTATTATTCTACGTTGTACTATTTTGTAATAGTTATTGTGTATTTTGACAACTCAAATTTGGGTTGTGTGAGCCCTAATTTGGGAGCATCATAGTTGGTATCAAAGCTTAAGGATATGTTCTTTAATGGATATTGTGACATCCCGAATTTTTACAAGATTTCTAAATAAGAATCTTGACTATTTAAGTAAAGGTTAGAAGATTAAAACCTGGTTTAGATGAATATGACGTATTATTATGCAATTAAATTTAATCATTATTTAATCAATGTGCTAGAAATAACCTATGTGGTAGGTTGAATATATGTATATGTATATTTGATTTGATAAAGAAAGAAGGATTTAATGTATAAAGAAAAGTGATAAATGAGGAAAACATATGTGAATTAAGCTTTAGTTATAAATATTATTAACTAGCTTAATGAATAGGCCTGAAGATGCGAGTATTTGAGAATGACAAGGTAAGGTAAGTCTGTATGTGCAGAAAGGAAAGAATCGTTTAACCTGATCGGTTTATTGGAATTAAAGGAATAATAAGGTTATTGATTGTTGGAATAGTTGGAAGTTATTAGAAAATTGATTTGTATTTAATGAAATGAGATTAGCATTAATACGATGTGTAAGTACATGATGTAATACCCTCGAGAATGAGTAGAAAGAATGTTGGATGAAAGAATGGTTCAAATTGACATTTATGTGCTAAGTAAATAAGTGAAAGGACGTAAAGTCATATTGAAAGAATTCTGTGTATATGATTAAAGATATGAATTTTGGTAATATGGTCGGGGTTCGCTTCTCGAGAAAACGGTTTATGTAAAAAGTGAGTATGTCGACTTGATGAGATGTCAAAAATTAAAATTGATTGAATATGGAACCGAAATAGTTCGTAGCAAATTAAGATCTTATTGATATGTATTTGAGCATAATGATAAATTGATGATTATGTAATTGATGGAATTCATGTTTTGAAGTGTGATAAGTGTTATGGAACAAGCAAGTTATGGAGCATTTGATGCTAGATTAAAATTCAAGCTTAATGAAACGAATGTGGATTGAAATGGACATGAATTGGTTAAGGAATGAGTAAGCTATGATTTAATAAAAATTAAATTATCTAAATTTGGTGGCTAATGACCATGCTACCCTTGATAAATTATAGAATAACTTTGGAGTCCTATGTTGGAGAAAATACCATGTTGCCCTTAGCAAGTTATGAAATGACAATTGTGGCCTAGAAGGGTGTAATGACTAAAATGCCCTCAATAATTTAGTTAATGACCATTGTGTCCTAAATGGTAAAATGACCAAAATACCCTTGACAAATTGAGTAATGACCTATGTGTCCCAAGTGATGAAAAGTCAAAAATGCCCTTGACTTAAAGTGTGAAATGACCAAAATGCCCTTGGATGGGTTAACCATAGTTATTACACTTAACCAAGCTTAGTTAAATTTCATATAATATATCTAAAGCAAGCAAGTGCTTTTGTTTGTTCCAAATTGCTGAGTTTTAAAGCCCTAAGAGAGAGAAAGACAAGGAAACCATGAGAATATGAGAGAGAAAGCTTGATTAATCAAGAAGGGATGGTTAGATGATCATGGAGCAAGAAAAAAAGAGGAAAGTTTCATCATGAGGAAGCTCTTTATGTAAAGAAGTTGGATATCTAAGAAGGTATAATTATATTTAAGCTTTAAAATTTTGTGTTTATGTATTTAAGTTCAAGAATAAGGATAGCCATACATGAATCTTTGGCTATATGTATTGATTAGGTGGAGTATGTGCTATATGTGTAGATTATTATGAAACCCTAAGCTTATATGTTGGAAGAACAAAGGTGTTATATTATTCATGTTCATGTTCAAGGCTAGAAACCATGATTTAATAGATAATCATGTGTTATATGTTGAGGGAGGTAGTAAAACCCTAGTTGGAGGTGTTATATATGTATGATACATGTATATTTTATGCTAGAGATCATCTTAAGTGCACAAATGAAAAAGAATCATGTTTTGTTTAAGGAAAAAGGTAATGTTAAGCTATGATTCATGAAAGATTATGTGTTATATGTTGCTAAAAGTGATACAAATCTAACTAAAAAGGTTGATCATGTTTGATATAAGCAAATTATTTTGTTAAATGGCAAGCTAGATGCCTAAATGATTTAAAAGTATGAATTGTGATAGAAAGTTACAGTATTGGGCTATACCTTGTGTATAGACTAAATTATAATCTGAAAAATGCATTAGAAGGTGCATATAGAAGTTATGTGAATTCATAAAGTTGCTAAATGAGCATGTGATAATGTATTTGATGTGTGGAGTCAAGAATTGAAGTATAGGATAAAGAGCAAAGTTTTGAAAGTTGGCAAAATTCCACCAACGTATGATTTTTGGCCATTTTGGATAATTAATGATTTAATAAAGCCAAACAACTAAGTTTTACATAAATACATGTGTTAGAGTCGTTTTGAAAGTCATTTGGACAATTGTGAATTTTAAACGTCTTAAAACGTTCGCTGACGCCTAAAATGAAAACTTTGGAAAAATGAAACCATTTGAAAAGTTTTAAATGTTTTGAATTCCCATGCAAGTAAATTATATGTTATATGTGTTATGTGATATGTTGGAATCAAGTTTTACAAAAAAGGGGCCAAAAATAGCATGGATTTTTGAAAGAAATTCTTTTTCAGAAAAATCAGTACTACACCAGGGCGTAGTTATTTGAACTAGAAACTGTGCCGGGGCGCAGTGCTTTTTGAAGAAGCTCGTTATGGCGAAATCAGGGGGCGCCGAGGCGCGGTTTGGCCGAGAAGATCTCGCGGCCAGTGGGATCTTCTAGGCTAAATATCTCGCCGGGGCGAGATATACTGTTCCAGCCAAAAAAAATTTATTTGAAGTCCAAATCGAAATGTTTTTTTATATAATATGATAGAGACATATATGATAAGCCACAAATTGATAAAAATGATCAATGTGGTAGAAATTAAAGTATAAAGGAACAATGTGTAACGTGTTAAAATTATGTAAAGGCAAAGATAGATTATATAGCAAGGTTTAGCATACACATGTGTGTAACCAATGCATGAATCAATATTATGGTTATGTAGGACCCAATCGGGGTAAAATATTACCAGTAGAGGTAAACAAGAGTGAAGGATATTAAGGTAATAAACGGGAAATAATATAAAATAACATACCTATAGCTATAAAAGCATTATAATGGTTGTGTGCTAGGTCAGAGACAAGCTATGATGTATTATTAACCTAAATAAGGTATAATACATCAAAAGTGAAATGAATAAAGATAAATGGTTAAGCGATTATGGATAAAGTTTGATAAGTTATATTAAGTCTTATGACCCTATAATGTTATATAGGTGCAATGTTAACAGATAAAGTTCGGACTAACAACCCAATGCGATGAAAGATAGAAAGAACGAACGAGAAGCGTAAATGTTAGGTAAATAAATGCGGATCAGGTAAGTTTTTCAGACTAAAATGTAATGATTGTTCTATGTGGACTATATGATAATAAAAGATGTGGAATGTGCCCTATGTGCAACTATGTGATTTAACTGCTAAATGAAATATGTGACATTTAAGTATAGCATGGTAAAGTAAGGAATGCATGACGCATATCTATAAATTGTAAACATGAAAGGTATTTTCTGATTGACTTGTTGAGCCTTTGTGCTCACTCTTGCTATGAACTAACTTTTCAGGTAAAGTACGAGAATGTCGGAGGTTCCGGTTAAGCTAAAGGTAAAGAGTACTAAATGCATAGATAAGCGTGAAGATTTATTATATGTATTGGTGTAATGTGCAAGCAAGCCAAATAAATATAAACCTATAATGGTATATGTAATTAACGTCTAAGTTTTAATTATGAGCTTAGTCATTAACAAGGACTGTATGATTTGTAAATTCATAATGATAGTAGTGAATGTAATTTATTCTGAGAAATATTGTAAAAGGATAAGATAAAAGTATTATTGGTAGTCGAGTTTTATATGTAGTAAACTTGTATGTATTGTACAGATGTATGGAACAGGCATAAGCAAGCAGGGTTATGTATGTATAGTTTAATGATAAAAATTTATTCACATGTTATGTTATGTAAATAATAATATATATGATTTTGATAATTGTAATAGACTAGGTCACAATTAATAAATATTTGACCTAAGTTCTAATGAATAAAATGTGAAGGTTGTGATTCTGAGGCAGTTAATGATTGTAAGTTAAATAAACAAGATTTATGGACCGTATTATGGTCAAATGAATGATTTTAAAGGTTAAAGGTTATGTATTAACGCACAAAATAACCGTTATGATGCTTTATAAATATATAATATGGTTTTAAGATTAATTATTATGTTATCCAGAAGTGATTGGATAGAATTAAGGAATGATGGGGTTTCGGTACGTTACAGATATTTGGGGTTAAAACTAGGAGGGGAGGGATGAATAGAATCAATACTAGTGTCTTACCTAAATTAAATTTTGTTATCTAATGAGTCAATTTGAATGTGGGAATAAGAAGTGACAAGTCATTTTATTTAACTAACATTTATTTTGTGACCACATTTAAGAATGACTTTTGAAAATAAGGGAATAAGCTATCTAATGGCCGAGGCAAATATGGTCGAGAACCAAGAAGCTATAAATAATCCTCATGCAGCTTCGGAAAATAACGTGGGTGACCATGTTAATTATGATGGTTTCTTTAGAAACTTCATGCAATTTATGCGAAATCAGGTGAGGGGAGCTCCTACTAGTAAAAACACAGGTAATTTGAGGATGGTCACTATTAAGCAGTTTAAGGAGTTGGGACCACCTGAATTTTTCGGGAAGCTAGACCCACTCAAGGTAGAAGCAGGGCTAAAGCTGATGATAAAAATATTTGATGTCCTACGATGTGCCGATGATCAGAAGGCTTCATTTTCCACATTTATGTTACGAGGTGAAGTAGACCATTGATGGAAAGCGGTAAAACGTATCCATCATTCAGCACTCGAGATGTCTTGGATAGAATTTTAAGAGGTGTTTAACGAAAAGAACTTTTCAGAAAGTATTCGCCGCATGAAGGAGGTGGAGTTTATCAAGTTGGAGCAGGGAAACAGACTGTCTCACAGTATGAGGTCAAGTTTGCCTAGTTATCCCGATTTATAACCCATCTGGTAGACGACGAAGTACGAATGAGTCGTATGTTCTTGCGAGGTTTGAGACCCAAAATTCGCCAATACCTCAGCTCTTATAAATCTTGTTTATATTCAGATGTTGTTGATAGGGTTCAAAGGATGGAGCAAGAAAATGGAATATTACAGCCAAGAGTTAATGACCAGCAAAGAGAGATAAATAACGACAATAATCACCGAAACAAGAACCATAGAGGAGGCAATCAACACTTCGGTGGTAATCCCGACTCAAATAATAGAAGAGGATAATCAAGTGGGAACAACTTAAAGATGAAGAGATCCCACAATGATTACGGAAGGGCACCAACACTAGCACCAGCACTAGTTTTAAAGGGAGGAAATCGACCACTAGTAAGATGCTATAAATGTGGTTAAGAGGGTCACATCAGCTTGAACTGTACTTAGAAATCCAAGTTGTGTTATGGTTGTGGGAAGGAAGGTCATATTGCTTAATTTTGTCCTGTTACAAAATCAAATCCAACTGCAATGATGGCTCTAAAAGCTACCACGGACAAGGAAAAATTTATAGTTCAGGGGAGAGTTTTTGTTATAACATCCTAAATGGCATGAAACCTGAACGAGGTGATAACCAGTAAGCTATTCATAAATTCTCGTGAAGTCTATGCCCTGTAAGATACTAGTTTTACCCACTCTTTTATCTCACATACATATGCTCAACGATTAAACTTAACTCCTGAAAATTTATATTTTGACTTATCAGTTGAAACCCCATTATGAGAAATAGTAATTATATCTACTGTTTATAAATCTTTCTTAATTCAAATCAATAACCTCATACTACCCATTGACCTTATTTCTTTGAAAATGTATGAATTTGAAGTGATTTTAGGAATTGATTAGTTGACTAACCATCATGTTAAAATTGATTGTTTTCAAAAGATCATTAGTTTTCATATTCCTAATCAACCTGTCATGCAAATTTAAACAACCAAACCATTGAAATCTATAGCTGTCATTTCTAGTCATAAAGCCACTCGTTTATTGAAAAATAGATGTCAAGCCTTTTTA
Source organism: Hedera helix (assembly GCA_947179155.2). Classification (NCBI taxonomy): domain Eukaryota; kingdom Viridiplantae; phylum Streptophyta; class Magnoliopsida; order Apiales; family Araliaceae; genus Hedera; species Hedera helix. Next base: position 1,355,495 of record OX359286.1, read on the forward strand.
GCTCGTGTCACTGATTTAAACAAAAATATGTCAAATTTGAATGATATTCATATTGTTAATGAGTTTTTTTATGTTTTTCTCGATGAACTTCTTGACTTACCCCCAAACCGTGAAATTTGAGGTGATCTTGAACTCGGTACTAAGCCTATTTCCAAAGTCCCATACCGAATAGCTCCTATTAAACTTTAAGTGTTAAAGGTCCAACTAAAGTAATTGTTAGATAATGGATTCATTTGTCTGAGTGCATCGCTTTAGGGTGCCCCTGTTCTTTTTGTCAAGAAAAAAGACAGGAGTATGAGATTGTGCATTGACTACCGAGAATTGAATTATGTCACCATAAAAAATAGGTACCTATTACCTCGAATTAATGACATATTTGATCAATTACAGGGTGCTCTAGATATCAATAATTAAAAGTTAAAATTGATGACATTCCAAAAACTGCTTTCAGAACTAGCTACGAGCATTATAAGTTTTTAGTCATGCCTTTTGGACTAACCAATGCTCCTGCAGCTTTTATGGACATGATGAACCAAATATTCAATGAATATTTGGATCATTTTGTGGCTATTTTTATTAATGGCATTCTCATATACTCTAAGAGCCGTGAGGATCATGTACAACACCTGAGATTGATACTCCAAAAGCTACGTGAGAACAAATTATATATCACGTTGAAGAAGTGTGAGTTTTGGCTTGAGGAAGTCACGTTCCTTGGGCATGTGATTTTCAGTTAGAGAATATTAGTTGACCTTACAAAGATTGAATCAATATTAAATTGGGAGCAACCTCGATCAATAACTGAAGTTCAAAAATTTTATGGGCTTAGCTAGTTATTATCGAAGATTCGTAGAAAGATTTTCTTGAATCGCCACTCCATTAACTCAGTTGACTCGAAAAAGCATAAAAATCATATAGAACGAGGATTGCGAGAAAATTTTTCAAGAACTTAAGAAGAGAATTATTTTAGCCCTTGTTTTGAACATACCATCAGGATCGGGAGAATTTGTCATCTACAGTGATGCTTCAGGTAGAGGTCTAGGCTGCATTCTTATGCAACATAAGAAAGTTATAGCTTATGCCTCTCGACAACTTAAGGATTATAAGAAGAACTATCCTACTCAAGATCTAGAGTTGGCAGCGGTCATTTTTGCGTTAAAGATCTGGAGACACTATTTGTACGGGGAGAAAGTGAAAATCTTCACGGATCATAAAAGTTTCAAGTATTTCTTCACCCAGAAGGAACTTAACACGCTATAATGACGTTGACTTGAGCTGTTAAAGGATTAAAATCACGTCATCCAGTATCAACCAGGAAAGGCGAATGTTGTAGCTAATGCATTAAGTAGAAGATCTTATGCGAATGCAAATGCAATGCTGATGACACAAATAAGTATTTTGTACGACTTACAAAAGATGAAGATAGAGCTAAAGACATCAGGGATCCACTTAAAGATTACGCACGTTCGAGTATAACCGATTTTAATCGATAAAATTAAAATTGCTCAAGCTACTGATCCAGAAATAATGAACATGGTGAAGAAAGTACAAGAATGTGTTATTCCTAAAGCAAGAATTGACGAGAAATGAATACTTCGAGTCAACTGTCGACTCTGAGTTCCTAACGACCCTAAATTAAAGCATAACATCATGATGGCGGCACACAACACGCCGTTTGTAATACACCCAGGAGGTACTAAAATATATTGTGACATTTGACATACATTTTGGTGGAACAATATGAAGAGAGAGATAACAGAGTTTATCTTAAGGTGCCTAACCTGTCAACGTGTCAATGCAAAGCATCAAGTGCCTAAAAGTTCATTGCAATCACTCGAAGTTCCAGAATGGAAGTGGGAACACATCACTATGAATTTTGTGATGGGTTTTTCCAAAGTTTCTCAAGGTTTAAATGCAATTTGGGTCATCGTAGATAGATTGACCAAGTCTGCTCATTTATTGCATATAAGAGAAAAAAATTCACTTGAGCGTCTTGCTAGTATGTATGTAAATGAGATTGTAAGATTGCATGGCATGCCAGTTTTTATAGATTATGATCGAGATACTAGATTCACTTCACGCTTTTTGGATCAGTCTACAAAAAACTATGGGCGTCGAGCTGCAATTTAGTTCTTTATACCATCCTCAAACAAACGGACAATCAAAAAAGACAATCCAGACTCTCGAAGATCTTTTTAGACTTTACGTACTAGAATTCAAGGGAAGTTGGGACAAGTATTTGTCATTGGTTAAATTCTCCTACAACAACAGTTACCAAACAAGCATAGGCATAGCTTTATTTGAGGCTTTGTATGGACAAAAGTGTCGCTCTTCAGTATGCTGGAATGAGGTAAAAAAAGCAAAATTATTGGGACCCGAGTTGGTATGCATGACAACATAAAAGATCCAAATAATTCCACAATGAATAAAAACAGCACAAGAATGACATAAGAGTTATGTTAATCTTCATTGAAAGGACGAGACATTCAATGTCGGAGACCATGTATTATTACGTGTTTCTCCATGGAAAGAAGTTACGAGATTCGAAATGAGAGAAAAGATCAACCCTTGATTTATTCACTCATTTGAAATTCTAGACCAATTAGGAGTCGTGACCTACATTCTAGCCTTACCACCAAGCATGTCCCACATTCATAACGTTTTTCAAATATCCATGCTACGTAAATATATGAAGGATATGAATCACTTCATTGAGTTGGACATAACGTTTTTCACATATCCATGCTACGTAAATATGTGAAGAATCTGAATCACATCATTGAGTTGAAGCCAGACGTTATAGCAGAGGATTTAATGTACGAGGAGGTACCTGTCAAGATCTTAAATAAGAAAGAGTAGATTCTACGCTCAAAGGTTATACCTCAAGTCAATGTTTTATGGAGGAACCAAGATACTGAGAAATGACCTGGGGGCTAAAATCTGAAAGGAAATCTAAGTATCCTTACATCTTCGAAATGTCAGGTACGTCAATTTCGGGGACAAATTTCATAAGGAGGGGAAGTTGTAAGACCCCGACTTTTATAAAATAAAAAATTAATTTTTTTTTATATATTTTCTTCTAAAACGATAAATGGATAAATTGACAAAAGTTAAATTTAAAAAAAATATTTTGTACAAATTTTATTTTGTTGGAGAATATTTGTTTTGTCGGATATAGAAAACGACAGTCGTAACCTTTTAAAATAAAAATGGTCAACGGTACTATCACTTTTAACTATTAAAATACCCGATGGTAAAAGAATAGTAGAACACGATATTGCATAGTATCACATGATATGACATAGTATTTCATATTATTGAACTGATAAAGTGGTTATTGTACAATATTAACTTTATTAAACCAATAATTGTCACATGTACAATAATTTATATTATTGAACTGATAATTGTCACAGTGGCATATGCATAGTAATTCACATTATTAAATTAATATTTATCATTACACAGTAACGTGTTTTTTCTTTTATTTATTTTGTGCATTATTGTTATCACTATTATAATGTTGATTTAACTGTTGTATTCCATTATTGGTTGATATTTCTGCTTGTATTGTGAGTATTTAACTCAAAAAGTCAACTACACTGCAATTACAACAACTGGTTATAATAATGAATAATAAATAATTGTGAATAATTAGTGAATTATTGTTGAATAATTGAATTTATAAAGTTATTTATTTTATATACTTTATATAAAGTTAATTGTTTTATATATAAAGTTAATTATTTTATATATAAAGTTAATTATTTTATATATAAAGTTAATTGTTTTATATATAAAGTGAATTATTTTATATATAAAGTTAGTTGTTTTATTAAGATATGAAATAAACGGTATAGATTAAAAAAAATTGAATGAATGATTTAGATTAAAGAAATATTCAAAAATGAAATATTTGGTACGGATTAAACATTATCTTAAAATGAACGGTTAAGATTAATTGCTTATTTTTTCTTTCACTCTCTAAAATATTACTTTGTATAAGATTTCTCTGAGTGTGCTTAAGTTATGATGAATATTTGTGAAAATCAGTAAGAGTACAAGAATTGTTCAAGTAAGTCTTTTTATAATAGTTAGTCAAGTATCCACACACATCACACAGTATTTATAAATCTTCTTTTAGAAGACTCTTCCTTTAAAAGATTTATTTTGAAAAACTTTTTCTTAAAGATTCTTTTAAAATAATATTTTCAAAATTTATTTTGAAGTTTATTATACTTTATTCTGTACACTACACAAATTTTTACTATCAAATCACTTTTGATAATTTCATACAAATTGGTATACACCATAAAATTTATATGTGGTAATTACTAATTAAATTATAAATATATAGGTTGATCAACTTCATTTAAATCAATATTCAGTCACGTGTTAAGGTAAGGGATATCATTTTCTTTCATACTCTAAAACTTACTCTGGTAAGTATTGTTCGGTAAAATTTTCTAAAATGATTATATGTTCCTTAATAGTTTGCGCTTCATTTAATATCATTTCACGTGAACCTTCTTATTTACTTGAACATTTCTATTGAACTTCAATCGTTATTTTGAATTATAGATCTTGAATGTCATTTTTAAATTTGAGTCTACACCATGTTGACAATTTGGACATTATTTGACTCTGGACAAAGTAAAATTGTAAATTTTTGATATCTTTTGCTAATCTTGTTATTATATTTATTATGTGTATCATTATATCACTGTTATTTATTCTAATCATCAAGAATCAAGTCTGGGTGAATATCTTCGGCCTAGAGTAAAGATGATAGGATAAAAGCGATATAATGGTGGTGTCTCTTTTAGGGCACATGATGAATGTTCTTTTTGGCCTGGGGCAAAGAAAAATTATTGTTTGGCATGATCATGACCAGTGGTGTTTCAGATGATAAAAGTTTATGATATTTTTCTGAAAAAAAGAGAAACTAGTGGACATCATAGTCTACATAATTTTTCTAATGGTTATTATTCCGCTACAGTTGTTGATCTAAACTTTATTCAAGAACTTAACTGCAGTTATTGATTTAAAACTTGTTACTTATTATATTCTATCAAAAACTTAACTGTTGAAGGCTAATAATAATTTACTAATTGTTATCTTAGTCATGATATTCTTTACTGGACTATTTGAGCTCACCATTTCCTTTTTGTTCTATTATTCAGGAAATGAGAGTGTAGCCGGGACTAATAGTGAGAAAGAGGAATTGAGTGATGGTCCGAGATAGTTGTTATAGTAGTCTTCACCATATTGTAAATAGTATGACAATAATAATGAAAATTTAGTTGTGTATTGCACTGTATTATTGTACATTGTACTATTTTGTATGTGAGGACCCGAATTTTCAGAATTTCTTTAATAATAATAAATAAAAATTTAATTAACAGAATTATTAGGGTTGTTTAATTATTTATGATATTATGTGATTTAAGGTATGGGATGAGATTTAATTAGTAAATTAAATATGTGCAGAAATTATGATAAATGGTATTGAATTAAAGTAATTGAAAAGTAAATAAATTGTTTAAAAATAATTTATTAAGAATAAGAGAAATTTCAGATAAATGTACATTAATTTGTACAATTAAATTGTTATGAAAATGTGAAAATTTAGATTTAAAGGAAATTATATGGTAATGTGAGAGGTAAGATTTAAATATGTATATTTATATATGTGAATGTTTAATTGATAATTATAAATTTCATTAATTATGAGAATTAAGGGATTAATAATTAAATTAATCCAAAGTTAAATAAAAGCGAATGAGGAAGTTAATAAAATTATAATTTTTGATTTTTGATTTAATTAAGAATTATGCTGAAAATTTAGAAATTGATTAAGAAGAAATGTAATTATATAAATTATATAATAATAAATTATATAATTTATATAAGAAAATTAAAGTGATGTTTAAAGAAAATTATAATTATATAAATTATATAAGGATAAATTATATAATTTATATAAGAGAATTAAAATAATGAGAGAGTTAATAAATGTGAAATTATTGATTAATTGATAATTATGGAGGAATTTAAGAAATTATTTAAGAAATGAGAATGTAAATATATAAATTATATAATATTAAATTATATAATTTATATATAAATAAATTATTGTAAATATTAAAGAAATTGAATAATAAATAAGAAAAAAGAATGTTTTAAGTTATTAAAAATTATATTTATGTATAATGGAATTATTATGACTTTTATGAAAGATAATATTTTAGAAATGTGAAGATGTTAATGTAACATGTTGTCCAAGTAATGAAGTGAAAAATTACGAAAAATAAATTTTATATGTTATATGAATTATTTTATGATTTTTGGAGGTATAAATTACCTCATTTAATTACATGCATGTCATTATGCGTGTACAAAATTTGTCAAGTAAAGTACCCAAAAGATGTATTAATATTAATGATAAATCATGTTATGATTTTTAGTGAATTAAAATAAATATTTTATATATATTATATAAAACAATTATTACACGGTATAATTACGTAATGTATAAAAATAATTAAATTTTGCATGCGTGATTTGTGTGGAACGTCCGAGAAGCGACAAAGTCGGTTGGTATTTTTTTTATTCCAAAATGGTTGGTGACTTGTGGGATTATAAAAGCATGAGAAGAAGGAAAAGAAATAAAAAAAAAAAAAAGGCAACAAAACTCTCTCTCTCTCAATATATTTCTCTCCCACCGCCACTTTCTACCACCATCACCGTGCACCACCACTACCGAGAAGGATGGGAGAGTTTGGTGCTATCAAGTGGAAGAGAAAGCTTCCAAAGAAGGATTTCTAAGCCCTTTAGAAGGTATAAATAATTTTATTTAAATTAATTTATGTAATTATAGTGATAATTAAATTGTGTGAAAAATTAGAAGTTTATTAAGACAATTATTCTAAATAATTTATAAATCTGTATTTATGAGTTTTATGATTTTTGGTGTAAGTTTATTGTGAAATTTTGGTATAAAAATAGTTTAATTGAGGAAAAGTTGGCTACTGTTTTTGCGGAAGAAATGAAGAAGAAGAAAATGCGCGGCAGCCATTTTTTTTTTTCTGGCGCGGGGGTATAAATGACGCCGTTTTGGGGCGTACGGGGGAGAGGGCCACGCAATATGCGGAGGGTCGAGAAACGACTGAAAAACAACGTCGTTTGGCGTCGTTGGTGGGGAGGTCGCGCGCCATGCGCGGCCGATGCACACGGCGGAATTACGGTTGTACCCCCGAGCTTTTTAGGTTATACCGAATGTGTCCCTAGAGCGCAGTAATTACTAAAATGCCCCTGGGCTTTTTCGAAAATTCCGATTTTGTCCCTAAGGACGCGAAAATTACTAAAATGCCCCCAGAAGTGATTTTAATTGAAATAAATGTTTAAAAATTATAGAAAATTATAGAAAAATACTAAAAATATAGAAATAATATTTGGACATTAAATTTAATATTTTTGTAAAAATATTAAATAATGGGGATTAATATTTAAATTTTTAAATATTAATACAATAAGGTTAAAGTTGAGAAAAATGAGTAAATAAATTTTTCGGACAACCAAATATGTTAAATTGTATCCGATGAGCCGGGTTGTCCGAATTGAAAGATATTGATATTAAGTTATATGAATATATTAGGGAACGGGGTTAATTTAATTAACCATATAAATTAATAATTGGCCAGAAATGATATTAATTAAGTAAATTAATATCATAAAGAGATAAATAATTATTATTTGATTATTTTATGATCATAGGTTGATCGAGTTAAGGGTTTGAGCTATCAATTTAAATAACTGGACGCCAGGCAAGTTCTTCAGTCATTTAATATTAAATGTTGTCTGTTATGATATATTAATACTTGTTTAAATGCATATAAATTATGTGTTATGTGATATGTGGATAATATGACAATTATGTGAACTTTGTATGTTGCTATAGTAGAAGCACAAACACATGATGTATGACACACACCGAGCATGTTAAGGTATGTGCTATGTGAAGCATAAACTGTTAAACTTGCTGAGCCGTTGTGCTCATTACTTTCTTAATATACATTTTTGCAGGAAAGAAATAAATTTCAAGAATATCGAATTATATTATAGATGAATTGCCTAGAAGGTAGAAAACGTGACTGTTATTATATTTTTAATATTATAAATCAATGTGAACAAATTTGCCAAGTTACTTTATTATGCTATATGTACAAATAAGTTAGATCTAAATATGATGAGTATAGTTTAAGCTGTGAACTGTAATTGTTCAACATGAATTTTATGATAGAGATCATTATATATATCTGATGATGAATCATGAAACAAAGAATAATTGCATGGATATAAATGATATTAAAATTTGAATGCTAAGCTTTATGATACAAGAAAAAGAAGAATAAATAAAGGTTGCGATCCAGGGACTATGATCGAAATGTAAGAATTTTAAATATTCAAGTATTTTAATACAATGATTGAGAAAAAGAAAATTTTATACCGACAAATTTGGGAATTGATGTTGGTAATGTCAATTAATGGATTAAAGAAGGAGATTAAAGATTTATTAACGAACCGAAATTTGGACTTTGTAAAGATAATGTATAATAAACATGAAAATTAAGGTAATAAGATTAGTAGAATTTTGGAGTTGTTACATTGTAATAATTGTCATATATTTTGACGACTCAAGTTTGGGCTATGTGGGCTTGAATTTAGGGGCGTCACAACTTATATCCATCATACTTTTCAGCTTAAATATCGATGCGTCATGAGGCTTCGATACCTAGTTACTTCATTCAATGGATATTGAAGCAGTTATTTATATTTATATTTATTTATTTTGTAACTTTTTTTCTTTCTTTTTCAATTTTTTTTTTTGTTGAAATATCTCAAGTCATAGTTTATACCTCACAATTAAGAATTAGTGCAAATGTAAAGTGCAAAAATGCATATGAATTTAAATTTTATTCAAGATGGGGTTTCAAACTAATATTTTTTATCTTATAAAAGGTTCAAGAGTTTTAAATCTTTTAATTCTACTTAAAGTTTTGTTGATCCTCGGACACTTAGTAGAATTAATTTGACTCATAAAAATCAAACAAATTTTTTAATTTTTCAATTTTTTTTATTATTTAATGTAAAAAGAATTAGTTTCCTAAAAAAATAATAAATAAAAATCTAATAATAAAAATTCAAAACTATCCTCATACCTAAATCATGCATTATCCTCAATGTATGTAAATGAAGAATATAGAACAAAGAAAGGAAATAATTGTACCTTGTATATTGGACATAATGCAACAAGAAAATGTGGTGCACCTACAAATTTCATATATTCTAAAATGCATGTGATAATAAAAAAATGATGCAAAAGTGCAAGTGAGTGTAAACTTATCATGATTTTCACGAGGTAGAAGTTGAAAATAGTCAGAATTTGCATCACAGTTATTTTTAGAATTGACCTCAAGAAAACTTTCACTTACATTTTCAAAGTTTGAAAGAATTGGTACAAATGCATGTTCTAATTTTGTTGACTTATGTGTAATGGATCTCAACAACTCATTAACCTTATCTAACTATTCAGATTCATCACAGTTTTGATCAAGGTGTTTTGAGAAAAAGTTTATTAGATCATTCACAATTGTAAGTTTATTTTCATTCATTTCTTGGATCATGAACAATTCTTAAATCATGTTTATTTCAATAGGTTGGTCCAAAAAAAATCACTTTATGATTTTCTAGGAATAATTCTTTCAGGATATGGAGCTTTAGACATATAAACTTTTTCAACTGTCTCATTAAATGTGATATGATCATTTTTGGGTATAGACTCGTAATTTTTAGACTTCTCGAATTGTGAAGAATTGAATATAAAATTCTTATTTTTCTCATTATTTTCACAACCTTCATGATTTTCTATGTTAACCTCAAATTCGCCCATCTCTTGTTCATTTATTATGATAGATAACTGACACATTTGAATTTCTAAATGAGATATAGCTTGATTAGTGTTTTGCATCAAATTAATTTGAGTTTCGAGTTTCTATTGAAGCTTCCATAATTTTCTCTAAGGTGTTTAATCATCATCTTCTTCATTTGAAAATTCTTGTACATATTGAGGTTCTGGATTTGAATATAAATAGGAATATGAATCTAGATAAGGATTTTAATATATTGGAAAAAAATGAATTACTTGGTGTGTATTAAAGTTTTTATAGGGTTATTGGTTTCAAGCAAAATTATTATTCCAATCAATGTAAGAGTCCATATTTCACAAACCACTAGACAAATAAGCAACTAACCACAAAAGTCACAAATAAATAAATAAAATCCTAATTTTATGGTCAACCTAAATAAAATCTAAATAACTCCTAACTTTTACAAGTTACACTTTAAGGTTCACTAAATTTGAATTTAATCACACCACTAGCCAGGTAAGTGTAAGAACGGTGGGAGTCTCTCCGTGGATACGGTGACGAATTGAATAACCACGCATTTTTTAGGCATTTGCCTTTTGAACCACTTGCCTAGACACCAGTAGTTAGATTAATTAAAAATTTAGCCTCCTCTTGGAGTACCTTGTTCTAATTGAGCTCGAGAGTCATAAAGACTAACATCTGCTTAATTTTATTAAGTCACGGTTATACAAAGTTGAGTTGTTTATGGGCTAAAGAAGGATGGTGAAATCCCCACCTTATCTTGTTACAAGTTTTTGACCTTAATTTAGATTAAAGATGAAAATGCATAATTAAAAAAAATTATAAATAAATAAAATATCCTAAAATTATGTGAATTACGAAAGAATGAGAAATTGACATACCTCAATTCTCTAGCAATCACCACAGTTTATATTTAACAAAAAATAAATAAAATAAAAACTTAAATATGATGTGTTTTACGTGAGTGGAATAATAATAATAAACTAAACTACTATTTTTTTTAATTTTATATTTAGATAAACTATGGAGATACGAAGTATCAAGAAAGTGGAACAACCAAATCTTTATCTTTTCGCTCATTTGATCCGCTTCGATAATCTTGAAGGAAAAAAAATATTAGTGCTAAAGACTAATTTGAAGAAATTAAAATTAATGAATATAAAATTAAATCCAGTCCCTGACAACGGTGTCAAGAACTTGATGTGATAAAATTATATACTGCAAGTGCACAATGTCTATTGAATGACGGACCAGGCAAATACAGGTTGAACCACAGATACTAAATTAATTATGAAATTCTTAATTTATATTATAGACAAATTAGAAATAAAAATTGAGAATTATTAACTAATTAAATAATACAAATTTAAAAATCAATAATAAAAGCTAGTAATTAGAAACATAGGAATACGAATTCACTAAATATTAATATAATAATTAAATTCTTCTTTTTCTGAATCAATTATAATTAGTTTTTTCTTTCCTTTAAAAATAATAATATTTATATAATTAATCTGGGCAAGTATAAGTTATGAAAAATTCACAGACGATTAACTTATCAATACCTCGTAATTAATAAAAAAATCGCAACAAAAGGTAAAAATAAATGAATAAATAATTAGACATTAATATCATAATAGAAAGAAAATATTAATATATAATACATAATTTGATCATCGATTATCTTAAATATTAAAAATTTAACTAACCATGGAATGGAATTTAAAAATAAAAACAAATAAGATTACTACTAATTTCATAAAATAAAATTATACTTGAAGAAAATAATTAAGTAAACAAGTAGGTAGAATGAAGACGAAACTAACTTATATTATAAATTAATAAAACAAAACTAATGATGCATATTTATGACAGTAAGACAAGTATACATATAAAATTGATAATAAAAATAAGAATATTAAAATGTGTAATTAATTAATGTGTATACATCTAAACTAAACTAAACTAATACCGACCCTTAGAACGAATCTGAATATAAAATGTGTGTCTAATAAATCTCAATAGTAAGACCAGAAGTGCCAACTCGTGACAAGTGAGACAAGTAGTTCAGTCACATACTGTAACTATACTAAGACCGACGTTTAATAAAAATTGAATAAATTTTTTTGAATGATTGAATAAAATAAAATTTTAATTAAAATTAAATATTAAATAAAAAATTTATTTATTAATTAATTTATTTTAAATAATTAAATAATAATATTTTTTATTTTAATTCTAAATATGTATAAGAAAAATTATATATATATATATTTTAAATATTGAGGTGGATGTAATATTTTAAATTGTTTAATTTTTTTTTATACTCATACTTTAAAATATTTTATATCAATTTTTTCCCTTTTGTTTAAGAGTATTTTTGCTTTTATCATATTAAAAAATTAGTAGTAAATTTTTTACCTCTCATAATGATATAATGGATAATAAACATATCATATTAGTAGAATGATATGTATTTAAATAAATAATAAAATAAATAACAATAATGGGATTAGCACACATTTGCATATATTTAAATAAATAATAAAACAAACATATATAATTCAATTATGACTTAAACAAACATAAATTTTTTTTAACAATCTTTAATGGTATATACTATTAATAATATAATTTTAGGGAAAAAACTAAAAATATTAATTACATTTTATCGGTCCATAAAATCAAAACAATAGATTATAATGTAAATTATTTTTTTACTAATTTGTTAAGGAAAAATCAAAAACAATTTATACATATCAAAATTTGGTTGAGAAAATGTAAGTAAAATATCATTTAACACTATTTCTTACTCATTCAGCCATAATTTTTTGGCTGTGGTGTACAGTCGCAGACACCCAAAAATAAAATCTTACTTTTGAAAAATATTAATGTAGCAGTGTAAGCAAGAGTCGATCTCACAGAGAATGATTAATTTAATTTAATGTTTTGTAACCAAAATTGGGGGCTTTTAATTAAAGAATTAATTTAAATAAAATTAATTAAAATAAATATGCAAGTAATTTAATGAAATAAATAAGAAGAAAAAAACCTTGGTTTAAGTCAACATCCACCATCAAGAATTTACAACTGATCACTGATGCAAGAATAACTCAATTCATATTTTAAATATTTAACATGAAATAATTACTCTCATTCAAATAATTTTTCTATCTCTCCTTAATTTTAGTTAAGTAGAAACAAGCGATCTAAATAACCCTTACTACTAAATAATCTCAGACAAACGCTACAGATTTAACCTAGTAGCAACATAAAGAAATAAAGAGATCGTTGAACTAAACAACACAATCCAAGCATCTGCATTTAATTTAGATGAATATTTTTCCTAAGATATAACAATATTTTGATATGCAAAATAATTATTAATCTTAGTTTCTTCGCAAATTAAAGTGACCAAACAATTACGAATTTGATATTTAATTTAGCAGTAGATTTCAACGAATAATAAACTAGTATGCATCCTAATAATTAAACGAATTAATCATAAAATTAAACACAGAAAAATATTCAATACTCAAAATATAAATTAAACAATTAAAATAAATTAGATTTCACAGTGTATAAATCTTGATGACTTCAATCACTTAAACCAAGAAAAATAAATTAGCTACTCATAATTGTAGAGAGCACCAAAAAATAGAAGAGAGAATTTTTCTAATTAAAAAAGTTGTGTATTACATTGTACATCAAGCCATCTATTTATAAGCTTCATAAACCTCCTAACCCTAATAGGAATTGTACTCTTCAAACCCTAATAGGATTTAAAATACAAAATAAATAAATATAAAAATTCCTATTTATTTGTCCAATTCCAATTTGCAATTGGAATTTATTAATTTATTTGCTTAATTACAAAACTACTCGGAAGAAAAAAATATAACACAGCCAAACAGCCTGATCACGTGGAAAGAGAAAGGGAAAAGTCAGCCGCCACGTACGCAGGAGAGAGGAAGGGAAAAGTCAGCCGCCAGTTGCCTTTCTTTTTTTTACCGTTGGCGCGTGTAAGACACGCGCCTGTGCCAAACGAATGCGGCTGCACATTGCGCGGAACCTGTTTCTGCCGCATAGACCAAAACGGCGTCGTCGCCCTATTCATGCTGTGGACCGCGCGCAATGCGCGAACGCAAGTTTCAGTTAATTACGAAAATGCAACCGGTCTTTGCAGAATTTACAGATTTGCCCCCAAGCTTTAATTTTCCTACAAAAATAAATATAAATTAATTAAGAATAAATAAATAAAAATAATATAAAAATAATAAAAATGCATAAAATTAAATAAATTACCTAAAACACTCAAAAATACTTAAAAACTCACAAATAATTAAGTATAAAATACTTAATAAATTAACATAAAATTAACTTATCAGACTGAATCGTTCAGACGCATTCAAATTTTAAAAATTATAAAACAAATAGTTTGAATGGTTTATTCGATTAGATTCAGACATTGTACTTGACCCCGATTTATAATGTATTATTGAACTGATTATTTTTACAATAGTATCACTATACTGATTTTTTTTTACAAAACTTAAAATTTCAATCAAAGATTGTTAATTATTTTACAAAAAAATATGTGACAGTATTAATTTACAAATATATCATTGAACTGGTGGTCAATTTACAGTTGAATCACTGAAAGATAAAATAATAATAATAATAATAATAATAATAATAATAATAATAATAATAATAATAATAATAATAATAATAATAATAATAATAATAATAATAATAATAATAATAATAATAATAATAATAATAATTTAAAAATTAATTTGGGATATTTTAAAAATAATTTTTGATTTAATAAGAATAATAATAATACCCTCTCTATCACAAAAAAGAAGATTAGTTTTGATTTTTAAAAATTAATTTGAGGTATTTTAAATGTAAATTTTGATTTAATAATAATAATAATAATAATAATAATAATAATAATAATAATAATAATAATAATAATAATAATAATAATTTAAAAATTAATTTGGGATATTTTAAAAATAATTTTTGATTTAATAATAATAATAATAATAATACCCTCTTTGTCACCAAAAAAAAATAAATTATTTTTGATTTTTAAAAATTAATTTGTGGTATTTTAAATGTAAATTTTGATTTAATAATAATAATAAAAATAATAATAATAATAATAAAAATAATAATAATAATAATAATAATAATAATAATAATAATAATAATAATAATAATAATAATAATAATAATAATAATAATACACTCTCCTTTGTAAATAAAAATAAAAAAATAAAAAGTATTTTTTTAAAATACTCCAAATTAATTATTATAAAACAAAACTGCTCTTTGTGTGTGTGTGTGTGTGTGTGTGTATAATGGAGATGCTATTATTATTATTATTATTATTATTAAATTAAAATTTATTTTTAAAATACCCAAATTAATTTTAAAAAAGCAAAATTAATATTTTTTTTGGTGTAACGAAAGGGGTATTATTATTATTATTATTAAATCAAATTTTATTTTTAAAATACCTCAAATTAATTTAAAAAAAAAATTAATCTCTTTTTTTCTTTTTGTGTGTAACAGAGAGGTTATTATTATTATTATTATTAAATTATTTTTTTTAAAATATTTCAAATTAATTTTAAAAAGTAAAATTAATCTTTTTTTTCCTTCTTTTTTTGTGTAACAGAGAGGGTATTATTATTATTGTTGTTGTTGTTGTTGTTGTTGTTGTTATTTTCTCTTTCAGTGATTCAACTATAAATTGATTTCTACTTTAATGATGTATTTGTAAATTAATATTGTCATGTCATTTTTCTGTTACATAGTTATGAGTTTTTGACGAAAATTTTAAATTTTGTAAAAAAAATTTAGTATAATAATGTGATTATAAAAAAAATTAATTTATTAATATATTTATAAATTAAGGTCGAATATAATAATAATAAAATAATTTAACCCGATTAGTGATTGATTGAGTCTATCGAAAAAGTTTCAAGGAAAAATGATAAAGAAATAGAAAGAAAGTGTAAAGAATAATTAAGTTACAAGAAATTAATTGGGTGGCGTTCAATCAAATTTGAGCGTACGGCTGTCACGTGGCACGGAGAGCTAAACACACTTTTGTCTCAGCCTCAACAAGGCGGCTGCACACGTGGTTTGGTCCAGCATGGATGCCTCCACGTAGGCAGCCTCTCTGGCCAGGTTAAATTAAATTAGGCTACGATTGGTTATATATATGTGGTTATATAAATGTGCCGATACACGGAAATTAATTCAGTTTTAAATATATATATATATATATATATATATATAATTTAAACTATTATTGTTGAGTACATGTCGCACATAGTAGCTGTTACTTTAATATTGCATTAGATCATGGCCATATGGTTATTTTCAACTGAAAGTAATACATGCATAGGCATATATTACAGTACAATAAAAATGATCGCAAGTCATAAGGAAATAATACATGCATAGGCATATATTACAATACAATAAAAATGATTGCAAGTCATAAGGAAATAGTCACCATTACTAATTTAATGGGCATGATAAAATATTTGGAAGTTCCTAAATATAAGGTAAATAATTGATTACTTACTCAAATTCGATCCGATAATCGAATTACATTCAATTAAACTTATTAATTTTTTCTAAAAAAAATTTACTTGATATATTATTATTGAATGATATAATTAATGCTTATACTTTTACGATAGTCTTTATATAATTTATTTTTAAAATTGATATTTTTATAAATCTTTTCACGCAATAAATAATATATAGATAGAATACATATACATATAAATAAAATATTGTAAAAATACCCAATTTTTTTTATGAAAATAACAATTCACCTTACTTTCTTCGTTGGAGAGAGTTCCCTGCAATAAAAAAACACATATATATTTCTATTCCCTCCATTTTAAAATTAAGGATACATCTTATTTTTATTTAATTTTAAGTACAAAAGGTTATAAAATTTCTACATATTATTATTTATATGAAGTATTAAATAGATTGAATATTATATTTTATGTTCTAAAATTAAAGATGTATTTTTTTTTGTTTAATTTAAAAATTTAAAAATAAAAAAATTAATATAAAATTTTAAATTTCAGTAATATAATTTCTATACACTAACTAAAATGTACTACTGATTATCATATTTTTTTCTTTTTAAAATTAAAATGAATTCATATTAATTTTAAATTAAATAATTCTAAAATTTAACTTCAAAAAATTAAAATACATTTTTAATTTTGAAATGAAAATAATATGAATGTATTATCACTATATTTTTACTAAATATTAGAGGTATATTTGTAAATAAATTATTTTTAAGTCATCAATTTAGAATTGTTCCCTTTTTGTCACGTAAAAACTAGCTTAATTTGAATTTTTTTCAATCTAATTGAACCTTTGTATAATTAAAATTTATATTATTTACTTATAAATATAAGTAAAAAATTATAAAAATAAGAAATTATATTAAATTTACTACTATACTTAATTTTTATAAATTTAAGAATATAATTAATATATTTAATTTTTAATTTTAAAATTAATTAATTTAATTAAAAAAATTAAATTAAATCAATTTTTGAAGGACATATAAAATAGATGGGTATGTGCATGGGGTCTTGGGAGTATACATAACCTAAAGAGTTCTAATTTATGGTAAGAATGAATAAGAAATTGAATTTGATCATGAAATTACATCAAAAATTGATCAAATCGTACTAATAGAACCATACCAACAGTTTTAATGTGTATGACGATTTTAGGAGGATTGCGAAACCGCATTTACGATTTGATTTCGAGTTTTGTAGTCTACTGCACTAATAAAATTGCACTGTACCAATAATATTATCTATATTAAAATTTTATAGGCCAAAACGACGTCGTTTTGACCATTTATGAAAACTGGAACACTTATGAAAATGGTATTATTTGATCATTTCTTGTTTACTATTTTTTTTGTGTAATCAGTAATGCGATATTTGACTATTTAATTTTTTTTGGTTGAATTTTTGACAAATTAGTATTTTAACAAATATATTCTTATTAGAGATTTGTTTATTATTGGCACAACACTATTTTTCTCATGAAAAAATATTTTTTAGTATATATATATTTAATTAATTTTGAACTCAAAATTGCATCAAATAAAATTATATTATACATTTTAAAATTATATCGCATTAATTACAAATAAGTTTATATAAATTTTAAATTTATCAAATTTCACTTAAACTGTTTTATATACAATTTGAATTTTTAACGGCACCAATTCGCATCATGATCTACGCTAATTTTTGGCATTCATAGGCGGGACATAGAACTGACAGAAGTAAGTACATGGAAAAATTACGGTCGTCTGATTTGAATCATTAAAAGGCTAGGGACAAGTTATATCAGGAGGTGTCCACTACTTGACCTCTCCTCACTAGAGGCATGTCACTAGGCCTACATATCATATGTAGTAGTCGGAGGCCTATGAGCCGATCCTTTGCACGTAAGTGGGTGGGGTCCATAATCGTCTGCTAGTTAGGTCATCGGTTCACTCGAGTTGATTCTTACAAAAAAAATGTTACTTCCACGTCAAATTTGATAGATATTGTTGCGTCATTACAAAAAAAATGTTAGTATTTCTAATACAAAAAAAAGTAGAGATTTTAATTTTCAAATAAAAGAGATACTTCCTTGCATCCGATCTATAAGTTTATCCTTGTTTTTTATAAAGTTAATTTTACATTTTTTTTTAAATTTATAATTAATAAAAATATTTTTTTTAATAATTAATAATATTTTTTAAATAATTTATAAAATTTATTATTGTATTAATTTAAATTATATTAATTTTGAATTAAAAAATTTAAAACTTAATAAGTTTGAATGAAATGACTAAAGGGATTTTTTTCCCCTCTCGTACCGCTTAAAATTTGTTATTGTTATTTATATTTATTCACCTAACTTTCTACACCTTATTTTTGTGTCTTTTGTGCTAGTGTTAAGTCTTAGGGTTCTAAACGGATATTTTTGAATGTAGATACAAGTGTATTTATATTTGTATTTGAAAATAAATTTTAATATCTGTATTTATATTGGTATTCGACATATATGCAGTATAATATATCCGTATTTGTATTCGACGGATAATATTTGAATGCATACGGTTTTGTGCAAATATAATATGGATAATATATCAAATATTCGAATATTCGTATTTGTTCAAAATAAAATTTTAAATTTTTTTAAATTTAAAATTCTTACACAATGTTAAATAAATAACCAAAAAAATATTCATTTAACCAACTAATAATTAGAAATGATGTATAATCAACCAAATAAAATAGTAAAGTTGAATATTATCTGTATGTAATTTTTTAATCATATATCATAAAATTGCTATAAATGATGTATAATTAGTTGATGTTAATATTTTTATATATTGTATACCAATATTAAATGAGAGATCTATACGTATATATGTATGTATATTTATATGTATATATGTACATATAGTTGATATATATATATATATATATATATATATATATATATATATATATATATATATAAGAAAATGATCCATAGTAAATGGTTGTTATGAACATTATATTATAACATATGTATCTTACACCCTCCATATGAAGATCTAACTGTGCAAAATAAGAATTTTTTTATACCTACTGCTAGTTTTAGCGACAGACAGATACTTACTAGCGGCACAAAAATTTACACAATTAGCCTTAAAAGCCGCCACTCCTTTTGGTGGTAGCTATCGTTAGTCATTCTCTGCATAAATCGGCAAGCCTCGACATCTCATGGCAGGTGTCGGCAACTTACGGCATACCTCGGCACTAGCCCAACCGCTTCTCCTTGTAGTGGCATGCAAGCTTAGTAAACCTAAAACGACGTAATTTCTAGCCAATTTATTGGTAAGCCAAACAACGTAGTTTTAATAACATCCAACTGTTAGTCGTTCTAGCGGCGACAACTTCAAACCCTAACAACAAATACATAGGAAAGAAAAAGAGATAGTCGTAAGCAATAATAAACGTATAAAAAAAGAGAGGTGGCAACAAGCAGCGAATGTGCAAACATTAGAGAAAAAAAGGCAAATCTAGATCTGTTGCTATTGGAACAAAAGAAAAAAAGGTTAAGGCAAGACAAATTTAGAGGAAGCTTCCATCTAAACCAAAATCTTCATCTTAGCCGATTATTTCACTAAAAGTATAAGTAAAAAAAATTTAATCGATTTTTTTTAGCTTGTTTTATATATAATTTTGATGAATTTTATGTTACAAAAAAAGTATAGACGTAAATTTAGTGAAAATTAACTATGTGTTGTGTTTAGATTATGAACTGGTTATATGGTAGCATGGTTAATTTTGTATAGTTTTCATTGAAAAATATTTATTTGTATTTATTTTCTTCTTTTTAGGTAAAATATAGAGAATTAAAACCCCGAACCAATTGATAATACTGTTCTATATGACCAAAAAAATCACGTGCTAAAGGATGTATGAGAGGGTAAGGATAAGGGTAAATTAATGTCAACCCCAATTATCAGTACAAACATATTTATGATTTGTAACAATTATAATCTCAAATCTATTTTTGTGTGCATAGATTTTGATGTGGTGGAAGAATCTTATTAAGAAGTGGATTAGGTGTTTGGATGAGTTCAGGTTGATAGAACTTTAAACTAACATAACTTTGGATCCAAGAAAAGTTACGAAACCCAAAATATATCAAATTGAAGCTTGCGATGAGCTCTACAGGACTTATTAATTTTGGCCATGACACATACTATTTTTAGTCCAAAAAACCTATTTTAAGCAGTTTAGTCGTTGGTCAAAGTTTGGTCAAACTTGGATTATGTTTTTAAAATTTTCGTTATTTTAGTTTTTCTATTCCTAATTGATGGTGCGAAGTTGTTTAAGACTATAAATATGTTTATTAGAACTTGTTAATAGTTACATTTTTCATTAATTAATATTATTATTATTTTGTTCTCTTTATGAGTTCTTAATTTTTTTTTTTTGTGGATTCAAGGATTTATCTTACGTCTTATTAGTACGTAATCTACAAATCACGTTTGTGTTAAAGCGTTATAATTTAACCATATTTTGCCGCCTCAATTGGCATCAGAGCCTAGATAAATAGATTCTTTTAAAAACTCAAATTAAAATTATTTACCTAATCTATTTTAGTAATGCTCAGCGAAATATTGTGTTTTATAAAATTCCTTAAAAATTGATTAAAGATCTCATATATGACTTTAGTGATAATGAGACTGGAATTAAGTCTCAGTTGATATAGTAGTTATGTAAAGCGATAAAGGAGACAATAATTTTTAAGATGTTTGGAGTCTAAACTACTCATATTCATCTCTTTCACTTCTTTGAGTAGGGATGATTTACTAAGGATAAGGTCACTAGGACCAAGGTTCTCTTAGAATCAATTGTAACAAGTCATTAAGACTTTACCTCACATAAAGAACTGATTTTCTCAAAATCAGGCGAGTTACTAAGTCTCGTCTTAACCATACACAGAGAACTAATTCTCTTAGAATCAGGCAGGCCATTCATTCTCGTCTTACACCTCACTAAAAAATTGATTTACTTAGAATCAGGGAGTCATTAAGTCTCGTCTTTGCTTATATCACTAAGGTCCTTCTGTTATTGTATGTCTGTGTTTGAGGTGCTACGAAGTTGCGTTAGGCTCTTCATCAAAGGACTTAGCAACGTTAATCGATTTCTCAGAAATTGTAAAGTGACTTTTAGATTTGTAGGGTAGGATTGAGCTTTCTGACTTGTATGCTTTGCTTATTCTCTTTAATTCAATTAATTGATCAATTGTCGTTAAGTCTAAAGCTGAAATCTATTTATAGATCTTTTTTTGAAAAATGGCCATTGGAAGATATTATGTTCTAGCTGTTCTCTGCCTCAAAAGTCTTCTGATAATTTCTGGCAAACTGTTGTAGCCACCTAAGATTTGTCAACTATGTCAATCCACTGAGTGTTGTGGCAGACCTGAGTTTCCAAATATAGCTATTGGAAATGCAACTGATTGGAGAACTTCCTTTCAGTCAACACATTTTGAAGGATATTTAGGGTGAAGTTGTGTTGGAGAAGATTCCTGTCAGAACAACTACTAAAATGTCAGGAGTTACACTCTACGATATCAAATGTCTAGGATTGTAGAGTCAATCCTTAGATAAGTTCACTTTACAATTTATGTATGTCAGCATCACTTTACGATTATTTGTAGCTCAGTCATCACTCTACGATAATTTGTAATTTTGCGTTTTGGCTCATTTTTTGAAGTCGTTCTACGATCTTGGAGTTCTTTTCAGTCACTCTGCGATCTTGATATCTTTAGATTATGCTCGACGACTCTGTCATACTTGCTTAGTTCATTCTGCGATCTCAGTGAACTAAGTATTCAGCTCAACGAACTTGGACTTCTAGTCTATTACAAGTTCTCACTCTACTACCTGGATAAACCTAATAAATATGATCCCTAAGTCATTTTACAATAATTATCTCTTTAAAGACCTTACAATATTACTTATTTTTCTTTTACACATATACATTAAGCTCTTAAATCTAATAATTGGGGTAAATATAAATGCACTAACAATCTTTTGCTATTTGATGATGACAAAAAAAGTGATTTTCAATAATCATTAATCACTCTAATGCAGATAATACATAATTAAACATGATCCTAGATACAGTTAGAGACTGTATTGTCTAAAAGAAAGTATGAGTTTTATTGATGTTGACTGTTGATTTACAAAAAATTTGTACAAGTGTTGTTTACAAAAATATCTTACATCACTTGTAAATGTATAAAAGAATATTACAATGAATATTACATTTATTACAAGTATTACAGTTAAAATCAAAACAGTAAAGACTTATCTTCTGCTTGGCTTTCTGGCACTCAAAGATCTGTGGTAAGGAAGAGGATTTTTTTTCTTGTTCGACCCTTATTTGATATTCCCTTCTTCCTTCTTCTTCTCTCTGTCTCATTTCTTCTAATGTTTCTTGTGGCTTGAGATATGCGAGAGGAGGAATATCTAATCGTTCTTCTCCTGCAATATGAACCCCTTGAAGATTTTTGTTTATGTACATTAGGTCATTGATTGCAGGGGTCTTTTCTACCAGTGTAAGTAATTCCATTCGATAATCCATCATACTGTGCAAAAGATCGAGCTGAAGCAATAACAATTTGATTATTATTGAACTTTGTGATATTGGCTTTTCTCCCCTTTTTTGGTAGCATAACATCTCTATCGTCCTTGATATCATTGTATCTGGGTGTTACAACTATCCAAATTATTATTTTCTCAGATAATGAAATATTTTAGTGTAACAATCTTACCTTTTCAATCACGCTGATTGCTTTGTTAACACTGGAAAGATGAGTATTATGGATGATTTTCACAGTAGTTTAGATGCATTGTCATGGAGAAATACTCATTTTTTGGGAACTAATGGACATCTTGATGTTTTATATCCAACTCCTTGAGATCTAACTTAGTATCGACTGACTCGAACCTAAATTTTCCTTCACTAATCAGTCTTAAGGCAAAGAAAATCTTTTCTTTCACTTCTGTCTTTATTTCTTCACTATCTCTTTTCCGGTTGAGATGGAACTCTTCTTCAAACCTTGAGTAGATCCTGATTTCTTTATAGAGAAATAGTACAAGGCCTGCTTTTTGGTCGTGAGAGAGAGAGAGTTATGTAGATGTAGACATTAGCACCATCAACTTTATTGAAGTGCATCTGATTTTTAAAGACTACATGATTGAGTGACATGATTTTGATGTGAACTAAAAATCAGAGAGATCAAGTTAAGATTTGAAACGTTTTTAAAAGTTAGGGTTTTAATTTTAGAGAGAATATGAAAGAAAATAAATTGTTGAACTAAAAAAGACAATAAGAGTAGAAATAAATATGACAATAAATGAGTTGGGGTATTCGAGAAGTCAACACTTAAAACTTGAGTACTTCCCTCGATATTCGGCTAAGTGGGACATATGTTGAGTTCTCATTCATTTGTCAGGCAGTGGAGTCGGCTATAGCAGTTGCTTCTGCCAGTTACTTCTGCCCGTTCATTTGACCTTTACGCATTCTTGTTCAGTCTTGTTCACCACTCATTTATCTGACCTTTTGACTTTTTCACTATACGATCACTATATTAAGCACGTAGAGTGGGCTATAATCTTTCAGCTTTCGTGGATTAGTCATTCGCAAAGTATTAATTCTACGATCTACTTAACTCTATGATTTATCACTTAGTAACCACACTTACGATATTCTCCTACATGGTTAGACTTACATGGAAGAATATATATAATCAACTTAAGTTCAACATGCCTAGTTCACTTATTAACTTATTAAATATAGGTTTATCTAAAGGTTTTGTAAACACATTAGCAAGTTGATCATTTATTGGGATATACTGTAAAGTGATATTATCATTAAAAACACGATCCCTAATAAAGTGTTGTCTTATGTCTATATGTTTAGTTTTAGAATGCAGAACATGATTATGAGTTATAACAATTACACTAGTGTTATCATAATAAATAGGAATAGTTTTAAACTCAAACTCATAGTCAGCTAGTTGATTCTTCATCCATAAGATTTGGGCACAACAAATTCCAGTAGAAATGTATTCAACTTCTATAGTTGAAGTTAAAACTAAATTCTACTTCTTGCTGAACCACGAGACAAGTCTATTCCCTTGCAGTTGGCAAGTTTCACTAGTAGTTTTTCTGTCTATTCTTCATCTTGCAAAGTTAGCATCTGAATATCCAATTATATTAAAGGGAGACTCATTAGGGGTACCACAATCGTAAATCAAGAGTTCCCTTGAGATATCTAAATATTCTTTTAAGAGAGATCAAATGAGATTTCTTAGGATTAACATGAAATCTAGCACATATACATGTTAAAACATAATGTCAGGTTTACTAGCAGCTAGATATATGAGAGAGTCAATCATACCTCTGTATTGAGTAGTATTAATACTTTTACCATTTTCATCTTTGTCTAGCTTTGTTGCAGGAGTCATGAGAGTCTTCATTGGAGTGACAGATTCCAAACCATATTTATTTATTAGTTCTTTGATGTACTTGGTTTGGTTGATGAATATGCATTCATCAGTCTGCTTCACTTGTAGTCCAAGGAAAAAGTTTAGCTCACCCATCATGCTCATCTCAAACGTGCTATGCATAAGCTTGACAAATCTCTCACATAGCTTTTCGTTATTATAACAAAAAATTATATCATCTACATAAATTTGTATTAACAATACTTTATCCTTATGCTTTCTAAGAAATAGTGTTGTGTCTACTCTACCTATAGTAAATCTTTTTTCAATAAAAAAATTACTTAATATTTCATACCATGCTCTAGGTGCTTGTTTTAATCCTTAAAGTGCTTTATATGACTTATAAACATAATTTGAGTGAGTTAGATCAACAAAACTTGGAGGTTGTTCAACATACATTTCTTCTTGAGGTTCACCATTCAGAAAAACACTATTGACATCCATCTGAAAGGCTATGAACTTCATGTGGGCTGTAAAGGTAAGGAACATCCTGATTGCTTCTAATCTTACTACTGGTGCATAACCTTTTGCCACCATTATGACATTATTCCCTGTGATTACATAATCTTCATCCATCTTATTCCTGGAGATCCACCTAGTGCCAATCACTGGATGATCCCTTGTGGTAGCTGTTGTTAGCACTCTAAAATTAATCCTTAATTTCACTCTACGAACACAAAATTAGTATAGTAGCAAGTAAAGGTTGATCCAACATAGAATGATATTGTTTAAACTATTTCTAATGTTTTCAAAATATAAAAGATAGTAAATAAAAGAGGGGGATTTGAATTATTATTATATCTAATGAATTGTAAACAAAATAAAACTAAATATTAATAAGAAAAATCAATAAAGAGAAACTTCAATTTTTCAGTTTAGTATCACCTTTTCACAATTAATAGAATAATCAAGTTTAACATTAATCTTTTCTTTCAATGAATTAATAATCCTAGATAACAACTATTAGTGTTACCCGAAATTCTCCTTAAGTTTTAAATCTAATGTAACAATCGCATCCAATAGATCTTCACTATCATATAACCTAGAACTATCAGTCTAAATTTAATATAACAGTAGCTCTAAGAATTAGAGAATTAGATTATTCCAAATAACAATCGCACAATCACAGATTATTTAACTTGTCTTTTTGATAACCATAACAATACTTAAAAGCTTAACTACAATTGTGTATCACTAATCGCTATTTATGATCAGATACTATATCATTTGTTTAATACTATATGTCAATCTAGCATATGATATAAGCTTGATTAATTTAACTGGCCATAAATAAATCAATCAAAATAAATATTATTCATTAATTAAAATAGATCATCAAGAACAAATCTCATATAAGAAGGAATAAAAAATATAAACTTAATCAATCCATTAATTGCTAATGAAGTTCAACATCCCTTAGAACTGAAAATAAAGAACTTAGCCTGACATAGTTGAAATTGCAAAATAATCTTCAATCCTTGCACTAGTGAAAAGTCTCTCTAAGAATTAGGTTACAATAATAGTGTTTTTCTTATATTTATATCCCACCTAATTCTCCTAAAAGCCTTATAAACGTAATAGCCTTGAAAGTCCTTCTTGGAATCAACTTCAGAAAGTCAAACGAATCAGCCCAACTAAGGTCATTGAACAGGGGCCCAACCCTCTTTTTACACTGTGAAACAGGGCCCCGACCATTGTCCTATGCCCAAATTACAAAAATGCCCTTTTTGCTCATTTTTCCTATTTTGTATATCCGATGTCGTTTTTTTGCAAAATAAACATGAAAACAAGTAAAATGCTCTTAAAGATAGCAACTACTTAAGCTCAGAAGCATTCAATTCATAGGTATAAAATCCATTCATCACCTTGGCCTAGGGACCATTCTCCATACTTTGCTTATTTCAAACTGATTCAACTTATCTTGCATTGCTTCTATCCAGCTTAAGTCTTGAAACCTCATTGATCTTTTAATGTTCTATTTGGGAAAGGAAGCTTAAATAGAAACATTCATTATGGGTTACAAATCTTGTTTTGACTTTTGTTGTTGGATCACCTACGATAAGATCTGCCTATTTTCTTCTGGTGGAACATTTGTCCTTGTGCTTCTTTGTCTGAGTTCTTCAAGGTTTGGTTCTACTGGTTCTTGTGACACCCCAGGATTTTATAAGAATTCCAAATGAGGATTATGGTCAATTAAGTAAAGGTTAGCAGAAAAATCTAGTGTTAAATGTTAGAAAGTATTAATGAATGATTTATGATGTAAGCAATGTGCTAAATGACCTATGTGATTGACTGAATATATGAATATATATATATTTAATTTGATATAATAAAGAAAGAAAAGTGATTAAAATTGATAACGAGTTTAATGAATAGGCCTGCAAAGGCGAAGACGTGAGAATGACAGATAAGTCAGTATGTGTAGAAAAGAAGAAGCAGTTTGACTTACTCAGTCTATTAAGGATTAACGGAATGTTAAAGATTTGGTATGTGAATAATTGGAATTATTTAGGGAATTGATAGTTTTGAATGATTGAAATAAGATAATGATGTATATGATGTGCAAATACAGAATGTAATACCCCGAGAATGAGTAGAGAACATGTTGGATGCTAGAATGGTGTAAATGAGCATATGTGTTATGTAAATATGTGAATGGACATTAAAGTCGTAAAAATGATATTATGAGCGTAAGAGGATAATGGACGATGGATTTCAGTAATCCAATCGAGGTGAACTTTTAAGGAAGCGGTTTATGGAAATAGTAAATATGTCGATTATTAGAGACGTCGGAAAATCAAAATTCGATTAAATGTGAAACCGAAAAGGGTTCGTAGATGATTGAGGATGAATATTATGCAAATTGGGAAGTTATTGTGAATTATTATAATTAATTGATGAAACTTAGTTTTGAAGTATGACAATTGTTATGGAACAAGCTAAATATGAATTAATTTGAAGAGGAATAAAATTCAAGCATAATGAAATAAGTTCGGATCAAAATGGATTCTAAATAAGCCAATATAATTCAAGAGAATTAAATTCTCTAGGTTTTGTGTTTAAGTGCCCTTATCAACTAACTAATGTCCATGGTATCCTTCTTGACGTGAATTGTCTATGTTGCCATTATGGATGGAAGGGAAATGACAAGAATGACCCTAACCATGCATGGTTAAACTAACCAATGCATGGTTAGTTGTTGGAGCAAGTTGTATATTATTTATGTATGTAGCAAGCCAGCTTATTTCTTTCCATTCCTTCGAAATTTCCAGCAAAGTTGAGAGCAATGAGAGAAAAGAGAAGGAAATGCTAGGGTTTGAAGAGAATGGCTAGAAAAGTGTGAAAGGAAGAAGAAGTAGCCATGTAAAGTGGAGAATCAAGCCTTATAAAGTTTTGTAGTAAGAAAGAAGGAACCTACAAGAAGGTATAACTATGTTTAAGTCTTAGTATGTTGTGTTTATGTATTTAAACTCAAGAACAAGGGTGGCCATACATGAATCTTTGAAGTATATGGCTTGATTATGTGGTTTAGGCAAGTTACATGCTTCTTGATTTAATTATGATAAAACCCTAAGCTCATATGTTGGAGAACAAAGATAATATGTTGTTTATGTTCATGTTTAAGGTTATAAACTATGACTTTAGAAAGGGTATGTGTTATATTTTAATGGAAGTAGTGAAACCCTAATTGGAAGTGAAGAATATGTTAAAGACGTGTGAAGTTTCATGCTAGATAGAATTCTAAGTTCATAAATGGTGTAAAAGTATGGGTTGGTATGAAAAGAATTCAATATTAGGCTATACTTTTTGTGTAAACAATGTAATAATCTGTAAAGTGCATTGGAACGTGCATATGGAAGTGATATAGACTTACAAGGTGGTTAAATGTGTATGTGGTAGCCTATGGGGTGTGTGGAGTTTAAGGAATTAAGATGAGTTAAGCTTGGAAATTTTCATGATTAATAAATTTCCACCAATAATTGAATTTTGGCTATTTTGAGATATTAAAGGCCAAATGAGGCCAAATAGTTAAGTTTTGTATAAAGACATGTGTTCAAGTTGAATTGGGAGTCATTTGGCGTCTATGGCAACAATTATGGATTTTAAACGTTTTAAAACGTTCGCCGATGCCTAAAACGAGTTATTTTGGAAAAAAGGAATTTAAATGAAAGTAATAAACGCTTTAAAGTCTCGTACAAGTTATATATGCGCTATATGTGTTAAAGGACGTGTTAGAAGCAATTTTCTTAACAAGGAGTAGATGATTGGAATTTGAGTTGAGTTTTGAAAGTAGAAAGTTTTGTAAATTTTGATGAAAATGCCGTCAAGGTGTGATTTTTTGAAAATTTTGAGAAATTAAAGGTGAAATGAAGCGAAATGACTTAGTTTTATGTAAATACACGTGTTAGGGTTGATTTGGTAATCAACGGATAGGAATTTGAATAAAAATGAGTTTCGAACGATCGAAATCGATCGTTTCGATTCTAAACGGATTTTTATGGACAAAAATCGCCTCGTGCGAAGTTAAGTTGATTCGAAGGCCTAGACATGTCATATATGACCTATGTGAACTATGTTAAGTGTTAGAATTGAGTTTTAAAGCTTATGGCCAAAAATCACAAAGTTGGTAAAAAGTTGGTTTTGAGTTGAAATTTTTTCTAAGTGTTGGAAATGTGTTGAATAGCCCTCCTAAGGACTAGTGTATTTCTATTTTTAAGAAGCCAAATGAGTCAATTAGTATTTTTGTAAAATACTAGGTAGTGAGGTCTAGATGTGGTTCAAATTTCATCTCAATTGGATGTAAGATGAAGGAATTAAAAATCGGCAAAGGTAAGGCAAAAATCAAAATTTCTGATTTTGAACATTGCGCCTAGGCGCAATGTTTTGTACTAAACATTGCGCCGGGGCGCAATGTACTGTTTATACCTGAGGAGATTTCGCGGCCAACGAGCTCTGGCGGCGCCGGGGTGAAATTGCTCTGCACCGAATTTTTTTTTAAGCTTCTGAAAAGCTATAATTTGATATGGAATGATAAGGACAGGTAATGTAAGCCCTGAATAGATAAATAATTATCAAAATAAAGGATGTTAAGTTATAATGGAATGATAAATGGCATAATATAACATGCCTAAAACTAAGCCAAAGCATTATATAAGTTATGAAAAAGGTCGGAAGCAAGTTAGGGTGTATTATAAACCTACATAAGGTGTAATACATCAAATGTGAAATGGTTAAAGACGGATTGTCATGTATTTATGAAATTAGTTTGATAAGTTATACAAGTTTATAATCTTATAATGACATATAAGTTATATGTTAACAGACAGAGTTCGAAATGAGCAAGCCGACAAGACGGATAACAAAGGATGATTGATGAAGTACATGTTAAGTAAAACAATGCAAAATAGACAAGTTTTTCAGACTTAAGTGTACTAACTGTCCTACGTGAACTATGTGATAATTTGAGATGTGCACTCCATGCCATTACGTGATTTAACTGTTAATTGCAATACGTGAAATTAAGCATAGTATGATAAAGTAAAGGATGCATGACGCATAGATATAAATTGTAAACATGTAATGTGTTAACTGATTAACTTGCTTAGCTTTATGCTCATTCTTGCTATGAACTAACGTTTCAAGTACAGTACAAGAAGGCCGGAGGTTCCGGTGCAGCTAAGGTAAAGAACGTGAATAAATGGATAAGCGGAAAGCAAGTTGGTTATATGCAAATTTGTGTAGATGCAAGATGTGTAATACTTTGGTTTAAATATTAAACCTAGACGATAAAAGCAGATGTATGTTTTGTAAATTCATATAGTTAAATTTGAATGAATGTATTATTTGTAATTATAGAAGGTAATGAGGCATGAGGATTGTATCATGGTGATAAGTCGAGTATGGATATAATGAAACTCGCGTGTTTGTTATAAATGTATATTTATAGGTATATGTCAACAGGATCAGATACAGAACATGTATAGTTAAACAAGGCCATGTATGAATAGTTCATGGCGAAATTTTAAATACAGGATATGTTGAATTATGATACTATATGATTATGAAAGAGAATAGACTCGGTCATAATTGTAATTGTTTGACCTAAGTTTAATGATAGGTAAGTGAATGTTGCGATCCGGAGACAAGTAAGGAAAATAAGTTAAAAAAAAAATAAAAAAAATGGACCGTATTATGGTCAACTCAATGGTTTTAAAGGTTAAATGTCAAGGTTTGACGCACGGGATCCCGATTAATGTGGTTTAAGGTTTATGATTATGACATCCATAATAGAATGGATATAATTAAAGGAAAGTGGGATCGTGGGGCGTCATAATTGGTATCAGAACAATTGGATTATAGACCATAGGTAATAGTACCTTAGGCTATGATCTTTGTGTGTGAAAGAAGGAATAGTAAAGAATAGTACCTTACCTTAGGCTAGATAAGCTGAGTCAGTAAGAAATGAATTTTGGGAATTCAGGATCAAGAAATGGTTAAGGATATCTTAAGATAAGATAATGAGGAATGATAAAGGATCAAAAGTGATCAAAGATAAAAAAAAAAGGGGACTCTTGGTGAGTCGTGCATAGTAAGATATGAATCGATAAAATTCATATCAGATCAAGGAAAAGTAAAGAAAAAGCTGAGGAAAGGAAAATGAGAAAATATTAGGGTATGTGGGATTTTTCATTGAGGACTCGTGGTAGTGGCCGAGTGTGCATTTCCTTGGTATGGGACGGGGATTTGTACTTGCTTAGCTTCCTATCGTGATAATTAGTGGAGATCCAGCGTCACGGTATCAGTTATGTATGTTGAAAAGGTGATTCTTTTCTTCTATATGTGTCTGATACATAGGAGAAGAGAAAGAGTAAAGTTAAGGTTAGTTGCGTGTTCTGAAAACCCAAACGTATAGTAAGTTCGTGACTCATGATTATGTGGTGGAGCCCTTTAGCGAATGGGCGATGATAACTTGACTAGGACAAGCTCCTTAAACCATATGATTGTGGTAAGTTTCTGAGCCCAAATGCGTGGTAAGTTTGATGAACAGGGTTGGGTTAGAGTAGAGAGCCATAAGTTAAGAAATATAGTTCTCAGATATTAGCTAAGATTAAGGATATATGAAGAGATAGAGATATAAGAAATGATTATATTAGTTAAGGAAGCATGAAGAAGAGGTTATTAGGATTGGGTAGGCAATCCATTCTTCTAGCTATGCTAGATCATTCATGTTTTTTTAAAATATGTTTATTCTCACACGTTAGTGCAATGAAAATGTTTTGTTCAAGTATCAAAAGTGATTTTAAAACTTCGCGATTTATGGGTCTATGCTAATTGATTCAGCTATACCAAAGTTATTTGAAAACTCAAAATGTATTTTCTTGTATCCACGTTTTGAGCCAATGACAGAATTTTCAAAGCATAGTAACGAAAGTATGGAAGTGGAGATTAACCACAGATACAGCGTTACATATTGCAATGTGATATAGTCATGGTGAAAATGAATGTTTAAAAGTATCAAGTTTTCAATGTACGAACAGTTTATTGATGTGAGTCTATGCCAATTATTTCGGCTAGACCATTTTGTTAAAAATGAGCAAATGTTTTTGGAATCCAGATAATGGATAAAGCAACATGTTTTTCAAGGCTGAGGTGAACAACCCTGAAAAGGGGATATGGTATAGGGGTTGGTTAACACGGTTCAACCCAAAAGAAAAGGAAAAATGTTGTGCACAACAGATCAGGGTACGATAGATTGATCACCTAGCGTACCAAAGGGCCAAATGGCATAGAATGACGTGGTTGCACCGAATTAAAATGAATGGCGTGGCTGCACCGAATTAAAATAAATGGCGTGGTTGCGCCGTAACTCATGTTTCTGGTGATTATGACCCCTGGATATTAGCAGTCTTTGTGATTGTTAATATTCTTAACGTGTTCATTGGGCTTTACGACCCCTCAGCAAAAGCAAAAGTTATGTTTTGAAAGCAAAAGGTTTATGAATTTTTTTACGGAAAAGCTATTCTTATTTATTCATATTTCTTCATAATTTTTGAACAATTATGAAGATTCCTGAAAGACATTCCAATCTTCTAGAATGAAAGTTAGAAAGGGGTAAGACAGGTAGAGAGAGGAGATAATGTAAATGTTAGTTGAAAGCTAAGTTATGTTGAAAGAAGGCAAAGAGTTATGTATGTTGCCAATGAATAAGGAATGAGTACACAGCAATTTCGAGGACGAAATTTTTTGAAGGAGGGGTTAATGTGACACCCCAGGATTTTATAAGAATTCCAAATGAGGATTATGGTTAATTAAGTAAAGGTTAGCAGAAAAATCTAGTGTTAAATGTTAGAAAGTATTAATGAATGATTTATGATGTAAGCAATGTGCTAAATGACCTATGTAATTGACTGAATATATGAATATATATATATTTAATTTGATATAATAAAGAAAGAAAAGTGATTAAAATTGATAACGAGTTTAATGAATAGGCTTGCAGAGGCGAATATGTGAGAATGGCAGATAAGTCAGTATGTGTAGAAAAGAAGAAGCAGTTTGACTTACTCAGTCTATTAAGGATTAACGGAATGTTAAAGATTTGGTATGTGAATAATTGGAATTATTTAGGGAATTGATAGTTTTGAATGATTGAAATAAGATAATCATGTATATGATGTGCAAATACAGAATGTAATACCCCGAGAACATGTTGGATGCTAGAATGGTGTAAATGGGCATATGTGTTATGTAAATATGTGAATGGACATTAAAGTCGTAAAAATGATATTATGAGCGTAAGAGGATAATGGATGGTGGATTTCAGTAATCCATTCGAGGTGAACTTTTAAGGAAGCGGTTTATGAAAAAAGTAAATATGTCGATTATTGGAGACGTCGGAAAATCAAAATTCGATTAAATGTGGAACCGAAAAGGGTTCGTAGATGATTGAGGATGAATATTATGCAAATTGGCAAGTTATTGTGAATTATTATAATTAATTGATGAAACGTAGTTTTGAAGTATGAAAATTGTTATGGAACAAGCCAAATATGAATTAATTTGAAGAGGAATAAAATTCAAGCATAATGAAATAAGTTCAGATCAAAATGGAATTGAATTGGATTGTAAATAAGCTAATATAATTTAAGAGAATTAAATTCTCTAGGTTTTGTGTTTAAGTGCCCTTATCAACTAACTAATGTCCATGGTATCCTTTTTGAAAATTTTTCTAAGTGTTGGAAATGTGTTGAATAGCCCTCCTAATGGCTAGTGTATCTCTATTTTAAGAAGCCAAATGAGTCAATTAGTATTTTTTTAAAATACTAAGTAGTGAGGTCTAGATGTGGTTCAAATTTCATCTCAATTGGATGTAAGATGAAGGAATTAAAAATCGGCAAAGGTAAGGCAAAAATTAGAATTTCTGATTCTGAACATTGCGCTTAGGCGCAATGTTTTGTACTAAACATTGCGCCGGGGCGCAATGTACTGATCATACCTGAGGAGATTTCGCGGCCAGCGAGCTCTGGCGGCACCGGGGTGAAATTGCTCTGCACCGAATTTTTTTTTAAGCTTCCGAAAAGCTATATTTTGATATGGAATGATAAGGACAGGTTATGTAAGCCCTGAATAGATAAAGAATGATCAAAATAAAGGATGTTAAGTTATAATGAAATGATAAATGACATAATATAATATGCCTAAAGCTAAGCCAAATCATGATATAAGTTATGAAAAAGGTCGGAAGCAAGTTAGGGTGTATTATAAACCTAAATAAGGTGTAATACATCAAATGTGAAATGGTTAAAGACGGATTGTCATGTATTTATGGAATTAGTTTGATAAGTTATACAAGTTTATAATCTTATAATGACATATAAGTTATATGTTAACAGACAGAGTTCGAAATGAGCAAGCCGACAAGACGGATAACGAAGGATGATTGAGGAAGTACAGGTTAAGTAAAATAATGCAAAACAGGCAAGTTTTTCAGACTTAAGTGTACTAACTGTCCTACGTGAACTATGTGATAATTTGAGATGTGCACTCCATGCCATTACATGATTTAACTGTTAATTGCAATACGTGAAATTAAGCATAGTATGATAAAGTAAAGGATGCATGACGCATAGATATAAATTGTAAACATGTAATGTGTTAACTGATTAACTTGCTTAGCTTTATGCTCATTCTTGCTATGAACTAACGTTTCAAGTACAGTACAAGAAGGCCGGAGGTTCCGGTGCAGCTAAGGCAAAGAACGTGAATAAATGGATAAGCGAAAAGCAAGTTGGTTATATGCAAATTTGTGTAGATGCAAGATGTGCAATACTTTGGTTTAAATATTAAACCTAGACGATAAAAGCAGATGTATGTTTTGTAAATTCATATAGTTAAATTTGAATGAATGTATTATTTGTAATTATAGAAGGTAATGAGGCATGAGGATTGTATCATGGTGATAAGTCGAGTATGGATATAATGAAACTCGCGTGTTTGTTATAAATGTATATTTATAGGTATATGTGAACAGGATCAGATACAAAACATGTATAGTTAAACAAGGCCATGTATGGATAGTTCATGGCGAAATTTTAATTACAGGATATGTTGTATTATGATACTATATGATTATGAAATAGAATAGACTCGGTCATAATTGTAATTGTTTGACCTAAGTTTAATGATAGGTAAGTGAATGTTGCGATCCGGAGACAGGTAAGGAAAATAAGTTTAAAAAAAAATAAAAAAAATGGACTGTATTATGGTCAACTCAATGGTTTTAAAGGTTAAAGGTCAAGGTTTGACGCACGGGATACCGGTTAATGTGGTTTAAGGTTTATGATTATGTCATCCAGAATAGAATGGATATAATTAAAGGAAAGTGGGATTGTGGGGCGTTACAGTTCTCCTATTCGTAGAGTACCTATATTTGGAACTTTTGGCGCTACAAGTTCTTTTTTTGGCTCAACGATCACTGGGTTAAAATTTATAGGGTCCACCTGTTCTATATTTTCTACTTTTGACTCTAAGATCGCAGGTTGATTGTGTTGACTTGGTCACACTCCATCTTTGGGTTTTGTTGATGATTTTTTATTTACTAAGTTCTTGTAGTTTATACTAACCATGCAACAGGCTTATACAACATACTTAATGTGAAATCAACTATATACAGCAAGCTGTGAGCTGAACTGAATTGAGCGTAACAAAGAAGCCTAATACAACAAGCTGGGAAAGTCAACCGGAGTCAGAAAAATAAGATCTTACTATGCAGCAGACTGAATAGCCTTACTGGATACTGTGCAGAATTCAACAAGGAAGTTCTAGATAATCCATGTAAGATCTTAGCTTGAGTTATTATTTCAATCAAGGCTCTTATAGGTTGCATTGAATACATAAAATTTATTTTGCCTTCTAAAAATAAAAACGTTAACAAATTTTTCCAAAGGTATTATAGTTTCCTTATAAAAATTAAATATGTTAAAACATAAACTATTACGATTTCAATCCTTCCAACTGTGATTTACATTTACCTTATTTTGTGAAATTTATTAAGTTAAAATCTTGAGATTTCCATGGTTGGTTGAAATAATTTGGTTGACTGATTATTGCATTAGTTTTTATAATCAAACTGATTCCAAAATAAAATTGATTGAATATTTCCTTATGGGATTAATTGAATGATCAGTGGAACTAATTAATTGGTGCTACCATAATTAAAATCAAAACTGGTTTTATATTAATTAATTATGGCAAGAAGGAAGACATGTGGAGATCACATCCTGTCATATCAAATCCCCCAATCTATTGCTATTAACGTTATGATCAACTGAAAAAGAATTTGATATAATTTATAATTGATTCTGACTGGAGCACAATGGTAATATAATTGGTATGCCAAGATTAAGCCAAACATATTAGAGCATTATATATTTCCCTATAACAGCTAAAAGGGTCCTGGTGTATAAATATATTCCATGTTAGCTAAGCAATATACACAAGAAATGAAATACAGACGCAATACTCAAAAAGCTATTCACTGTTGCTTTCATTCTTCACTATTTTGGTTTGAGCATTATCTCTGTGCGTGAAGAAGTTCATAACTATTGAATTTTAAAAATAATAATCTAGTGTTGTAGTCTTCAATATTCAATAGTCTATTGGTGATATCTTATTTCATTATTTGATCATAACATTTAGTTTGAGCCTTGCATTGATTTATTACTCTTACTATTGTTCATAGGCTATTTTGTAATCCTTCTTTATCTTGTCTAATTTGTTTTGGTTGAAAAGGTATTTACAATTAAGTTCAAGGCAAGCTTAGAAGCTTGGTGATTAAAGATACTCAAGGAGTGCATAAGTTTGCACAAGGAATCATAGGTGCTTGGGAGGATTTGTCCTCAAGGTCTGAACTTAAACTGTAAAAGGTTATTTGTAAGTAAAGTTACTAAATAAAAGAAGTCTCTAGTACTAATTGGTATTGGAACGTGGAGTAGGCCACTAGAATAGAAGTTAGGTGCCGAACCACGTAAAATTCTTGGCGTTCATGTGATTACTTGATATATCTCTATTATTGTATGTTTTAACATTCTCAACATATAACTGTAATAACATATTTAAAACAGTTCACAAAAGGCTCACTACATTGTTATGTAACAAGTTGAATTTATAATACAGTAAATTGCTTTCATCTTCTGCATAATAAATCGTTAATACAGTAAACTGTTTTCATATCTAACAAACTAAATTCCTAATTCAGTTAATTGATGTTATAATCTAGCAGACTACATTATAAACTATTTTCTTGTTTCGCAAAAATTGGACACATATTACCCATACACTTATTCAACCCCCATTTTAAGTGTGCCTACGTATATTTCAATTAATATTAGACCTTGGCTTTACTTGTCTTGGTCTTAAAGGTGACTTGTAGGATAAGATCTTGGTATGACACATTTTTGAAGCAACGTACAAAAAGGGCAATCAACAAATCGACCTCTATTGCTACATGGAACTGAGAACTATAACTTTTAGAAGTTCCGAATGAGGATCTATCTCAAAAGAGATCTTTGAGAATGGTGGGTCGTGGAGAATGGTTAAGTTATTCCAAGGAAGGATGATGGTACACTAAAAGTTCTAACCAAAATGCACTCAACTGAAGTATACATGACATCTTACGACTCAGAGGTAATTAACACATTACTTAGTGGTATGGTGCAATCTGAAATAGACAAAGTATCATCATGCAGCACGACCAAGGAGATTTGGGATACTTTAAAGGTGAGGGAACATCAAAAGCAAGGGAACTAAAACTAAGTATGCTTATGCACGATTACGAGATGTTCAAGCTAGAAAAGGAAGAAATTATCAAGGAAGCTCAAGCTAGATTCCTGGTGCTCATAAACTCATTGAAGTTACTTGACAAGACAATTCTTCAAAGTGAAATCAACCGAAAGTTACTACGGGTTATGGCCAAGAAGTTTGGATCAAAAACAACAACTCTTCAAGATTCTTCTACTATTTTTGTTATGGATACTGATACTTTAACTTTGTTCGGAGAATTAGAAGAATATGAACATTAATTAAAAAGATACGATGATGAGGAGAAAACTCCTAGAAAGAAAGTGCTAGCTCTTAATGCAAGAAAAGAAGACGAATCAAGTGACTACTCGGATGAAGAAATTTCTATGCTTTCCAGGAAACTAAAAGGGATGCTACAAAGAAAAAAAGAAGAAGAAACTTCACAACATCTAACAAGTTTAAGAAAAAGTCAAATGAAGAGACGTACTTTTGAATGTGGACGTCCAGGTCACTTCAAAAAGGATTATTTTTAATTGAAGAATAAAGAAAAATCAAATTTCAAAGATAACAAGAAGAAAACACTAATCACTTGAAGTGATGATTCAGACATAGAGATTGATGAAAATGATGAGATAACTCAAGTGAGCTTCATGGGACTTGAAGGTGAATCTGGTGAGATAAACTTTAATGATTATAGCGTGTTGAAACAAGAAAATAAGAAATTAAAAGAAAAGAATATGTATTTAAAATATTTAATAAATACACTAATGAACGAAGTTGATACTTTAATTGAAGAAATGGAAGCACCATTAAAAGATGAGAGAGTGTTAAATGCTAAGATTGATTATTTAGATAATTATAACAAAATACTTAATAATAAAGTGAATCACTTGAATAATGAAAATGAGAAACTAAGAAATGAAATAAGAATGAGAGATGTGTGTATTGACGCTTTTAATGATGATATATGTATAAAAAAATTTGATGATAATACTACAGAATTGAACAAGGAGAAGAAAATTGATGATAATAATAAAAAAATGAATCATTAAAATTATCATTGGCTAAATTTGTACAAGGAGAAGAAAATTTAACTATTATGTTAGAAAAACAAAGACCTAGTTATGAAAAAACAAGGAATTGGATATCAAGAAGCATCTAAAAAGAACAATGTAAAGATTCTAAAGTCACAACTTAAAGAGATTATTGT
This sequence comes from Hedera helix, assembly GCA_947179155.2. Lineage (NCBI taxonomy): Eukaryota > Viridiplantae > Streptophyta > Magnoliopsida > Apiales > Araliaceae > Hedera > Hedera helix. The sequence goes on from OX359286.1 coordinate 1,395,101, forward strand.
TCTCCTTTCATTACTTGTAATAACTATGGAACTAAAGGACATTCAAATTGCAACAAGAAAGTTAAGAAGATATGGGTAAAGAAAAATGAATTGCTTGTTACTAACTCATATGGACCCAAAAAGAAATGTGTACCAAAACAATAAATTGTATTCTTATTGTAGGTATGCTTCAAAGCAAAAGTTTCATCTCAAAAGTGGGTTATAGATGGTGGATGCTCTCATTATATGACAGCTGATAAAACTATCTTTTTGGAGTTATCCCTAAAAAGGAAGAATGGTACAGTAACATTTGGAGATAACAAGACCTGTGAAATAATCGAAAAAAGGTAAAATAGAAAATGGTAAGATTAACATTGATAATATTCACCTTGTCAAAGGACTTGAATTCAATCTTATTAGTGTAAGTCAATTATTGGATAGTGGTCATCAAGCTAAATTTGAAAAAGATAAATGTAATATTTTTCATAGTACTAACAATGATACTTTAGTCGCACAAAGAGAAGGAAATATATACGCTATTGATTTTGAGCAATAGGATAAAGAAGTTTGCCTATCAGCCGTGGAAGATGTAGCAAATTTATGGCATAAGAAATTGGGACATGTTCACATGGACTTGATAAAGAAAATTTTAACAAAAAATCTGATGAGAGGTTTGCCCAAAATTAACTATGAAAAGAAAGGGATTTGTGTATCTTATCAACTTGGTAAGAAAATAAGAACATCATTCATAGTAAAAAATTTGGTATCAACTTCATCACCTTTGCAATTATTACATCTTGATTTATTTGGTCCAGAAAGACATGCTAACTTAAATGGTAAATTTGATGCTTTTGTTATTGTGGATGACTATTCTAGATATACTTGGGTTACATTTCTTAAAACTAAAGATGAAGCTTTTAGGAATTTTTAAAGACTAATAAAGAACATGGAGACAAGGTACAATCTCAAGTTGATAAGAATAAGGAGTGACCATGGTAGTGAATTCCAAAAAGAGTTCGTTCCATTTTATGAGCAAAGAGAAATTAGCCATGAATTCTCCGCACTAAGGGCATGACAACAAAATGGAGTAGTGGAAAGAAAGAATAGAACATTACAAGAAATAACACGAACATTGCTATAAGAGAGTAAGCTTTCACAAAATTTTTGGGCCGAAGTGAAAGAGACGAGGATGCAGGAAATGTAGAAGGTGTCAATCTAGTAGGCCATAATACCCAATCCAACCTACTTGATAACACTTCAGCAAACCAGACAGATAATTCTAGTTCACCAGATTCTGTAGATCAACAAAAATAACAAGCAGATCAACCAACCAACAGGTTGAATTGGATATTCAGGAAGATGAATCTGACTAAACAAATAAAGAAAACTCAAATCCAAACTATGTTCAAAACGAGGAGCAACCGTACAATATCCATATGCATAAAATAGCAAGGCATATAAGAAATCATCCTCCAGAGAATATAATTGGAGAGATTAATCGAGGAATTACCATAAAAAATGACTACAAAACCTTAGTGCCTTCTCGGTTTTTCTATCACAAATAGAGCTAAAGAATGCAAAGGAAGCCCTACTTGATGAAAATTGGCTTCTAGAAATGCAGGAAGAGATTTAACAATTCAAGAGATGTCAGGTTTGAGAGTTAGTCCCTACACCAAAAGAAGCATCAATAATTGGAACCAAATGGGTGTTCAAGAACAAGCTTGATGAACATGGGACTATCACTCGCAATAAAGCAATACTTGTGCCTGAAGGATACAATTAACAAGAGGGGTTATACTATGAAGAAACATTCATCCCAGTTACAAGGTTGGAATTTATTCGGAAACTCCTAGCTTTTGTTTGCCATAAACAGTTCAAGCTACACCAAATGGATATAAAGAACGCATAGCAGCATCCCAGATTTGAACATGAAAATTATCCTCATCATGTATACAAACTTAAGAAAGCACTTTATAGACTCAAGCAAGTACCTAGAGCGTGGTATGAAAGATTGAGTAAGTTCCTTATCTAAAATAGGTTCATAAGAGGTAAAATTGACTCTACATTATTAATTAAGTATGAAAAATAAGATATTATTATTGTTTAAATATATGTAGCTGATATAATTTTTGATGCTACTAATAATATGCTTTGTGAGTGATTTTCTAAGTGTATGCAACATAAATTTGACATGAGCCTAATGGGAGAGCTTAACTATTCTTTGGGACTCCAAATCAAGCAAACTGAAGATGGCATGTATATTCATCAAACCAAATACATTAAGGAGTTACTCAAAATGTTTGGATTCAACTAGTCAAATTCAAAAGTAACACCAATGAGCACTACAATCAAGCTTACTTCGGATGACAAATGTATCAATGCAGAGATAACAAAATATCGAGGTATGATAGGAAGTTTACTGTACTTAACTGCTTGAAGACCCAATATAATGTATAGTGTTTGCTTATGTGCTAGATTTCAAGCAAAACCAAAAGAATCACATCTAAATGATGTTAAAAGAATATTTAAATATTTATGTGGAACTATCAATTGTGGTCTATTTTATCCAATATGTGAAGATTTTGATTTAATGGGTTACTTAGATGCAGACTATATAGTGTGTCAAATTGATAGAAAAAACACTAGTGGTGCTTGCACATTTTTGGGACAAAGTATGGTATTTTGGCATAGTATACAACATACATCTGTTGCTTTATCAACAACTGAGGGAGAATATTTAGCTACAGGAAGTTATTGCTCTCATATACTTTGGATGCGTTAAACTTTAATTGATTTTGATGTGACATACAATACTGTGCCTAGATATTATGATAACACAAGTACAATTGACATATCTAAAATCTAGTTTTGCACTCATGCACAAAACAAATTGAAGTTAGGCATCATTTTTTAAGGGATAATATGTCTAAAGGATTAATTAAATTAAATTTTATTTCCACTGAGCATCAATTAGCTGATGTTTTCACTAAACCATGAAGTAAAGATAGATTTTGTACTCTAAGGAGAGAACATGGTATGTGCATGGTATTTTAACTGCCTATATGCTCCTATATGACAAACTGAATTAAAAACTATGAGCTGAGATGCACACTGTTTAATTGCTAGATGTGCTCACACCTACAAAATTCATCTGCATGATTTATTGAAATAATTGCTATCAAATTGATTTATGTGCTTGCATAATTTCTAGAAAATAGAAATATAAATTTTGAAAATTAGTTCACTGAGTTTTGGAAACAAAATATGCAATTATCTATAATATAGGTAATCTGTTTGGATTCAAAATTACATATTTCATGCTCATTCTTTTTAAAACCGCGCTACTCTTTATCTTCTTCTCAGTTCTAACAAGTGTGATTGTATTTCTTCTCTCTCATATTTTACCAAACTCATCGTCTTCTCTTCATCTCCCTAAATAGCCATTACTGATGTCTCTCAAAGCCTGCAATCGATTCACCCAACAATGAAAACGAAGCAGATGAAGTGACCTAGAGATGAATCTGAGTCAGAAGATGAACAACCCATCTCCTCGTGTCAGAACAAAACTAAACTCACTAAATCATCTGAATCCAAGAGGCAGAGTACATCAAAAAATCCTAGACGTTCTGGGCCTTCTTCACGAACTAGGAACGCGAAAAGAAAACAGAAAGTGAATGTTTCATCTCCAATTCGACTAGATGTGGACCTTATTGCAGAAGTCAGTCCTAAATTGGTAACACCCCTCTCTTCTATCCACTCTTTATTTGCTAATTTCTTTCGTGGAAATAATTTCGAAAGCATATTTCAAATCATCCATTGTTTCAAAATGCTTAATGTATAAAAAATCTATTGATATGTTTTTCTATTAACATTATGACTTGCATGGGATTGCATCAATGGTATCTCCACCCATTACTACATATCCCAACTTGGTCTGATAATTTTATACAAACTTTGACTTACAAAATGATAAGTGTACTACTTTAGTCAAAGGTAAAACTTTTTAGTTGACTCCTACAATCTTGGGAAAGATTCTATCAATTCCTTTCTCTAGTCCCTGTCCATTTACACTAAAAGGGGCCTGTACTAAACCACCGTCCATTCTGGATCAACTTCAAACTGTGAAAGATGATTTCACACTCACTAAAGTTATTCTTTCTACTACAGTTGATGTGTCCCCCGTTGCTTCAGTCATCCATACAATTTTTAGCTTAAATTAGCTCCCTAGAACTAGGGGTGGTGCAAATTTCACTTATCAGAATCTTATTTTGATATCCATGATTTTAAAGGGTATGTCATTAAATTTTGCGCTCATGATGCTTATTCACATGGATAGTTGTAGTTGTGTTAAATAAACCAAAAAATGTATTCCATAAGGGGGTTTTCTCACTAAAGTTTTCCAATATTTTCAAACCTCACTTGAGGATGAAGCTTCAATTCATCTTGCTGAGTCCATTGATTCAGACAACTTGAAAAGGTCCCATTTGAGTTTGATTGATGATACGTTTGTTCGAACCCTATAAACCATCCCTCTATTCCATTAGTCACTATATCCCTTCCTAATCCCCAAAATTTTGAAATCCTTTCCTTACTACATGAAATTAAGTTTGATGTGGTGGACATTAAACAGAGGCTCAGTGTTCTGCAAAAAGAAAAGATAATAATGACCACTCTTACTGCCTCCTTTATGTTTCAAAAAGTTGAAGATGAATTCATAGATCTTCAAGCAAGTTTTGCTTTCCAGACTAGAGCCATGGTGGAAGCCATGTAAAGGAAGATGAACTGCAATGTTTGTCAACTTAGCCAGGAGCTGCAGTTTTATGAGCAATTAGATTGACGAGCTTGGTGAGTTTGTGGTTGTGTAGACCAATGATATTCGGGTTGAGTTTGGTCATCAGCAGAGAGGTTCAACTGTTCTAGAATGGGTTCGAGGCAACTGGCTTGCTGAATATAGAGGAGACTTTTTGGATTTATCCTTTCCTCCCTCTACTCATATCCCTCGACCTCCACTATTTGCAAACATGTTGTGTAAAGAGAAACGTGCACATCGTCGATAACATCATCCTTATTTTACCCAGCGTGCCCCTCCTGGGGTCCACATTGAGGAGCTTGACTAATTTCCAAATTTTATCCTTCTATACTATTAGGTTTATAGGTTAAAACTGATTCTGTGGTGTCATTTATTTTTGGATATTTGGGTAACTGTTTGGACTATCCTTTGACTAGCTACATTTTAATCTATCTAGTTATATTGCATATTCTATGGTCATTCAGGATTAATCCTTTTTTTATGATGATAAAATGTGGGAGAAAAACCCTGGTTGTGTGTTGCTGTTGCTACATTACAGGTTGCTGCATTTGTCTTACATGTTTAAAACATTAATTGCTACATATAATGTTATATGACATGGTTTGAGGGGGAACTAGTTATAAGATATGCATGAACTTAGGGGGAGAAATATGTATAATGTTGTCATCATAAAAAAAGGGGAGATTGTTGACTTAGTCACACTTTATCTTTGGGTTTTGATGATATTTTTTTATTTGCTAAGTTCTTGTAGTCTATACTAACCATACAACAAGCCTATACAACATACTGAATATGAAATCAACTGTATATAGCAAGCTGTGAGTTGAACTGAATTTAGCAGAACAAAGAAGCCTAATACAACAAGTTGGGAAAGTCAACTGAAGTGAGAAAAATAAGATCTCTCTATGCAGCAAACTGAATAGCCTTACTGGATACTGTGCAGAATTTAACAAGGAAGTTCTGGATAATCCATGTAAGATCTTATCTTGAGTTATTATTTTAATCAAGGCACTTATAGGTTGCATTGCATACATGAAATTTATTTTGCCTTCTTTTAAAAATAAAAACATTAACAGATTTTTCCAAAGGTATTATAGTTTCCTTCTAAAAATTAAATCTGTTAAAACATAAACTGTTATGATTTAAATCATTCCAACTGTGATTTACATTTACCTTATTCCGTGAAATTTATTAAGCTAAAATCTTGAGATTTCCATGGTTAGTTGAAATTAATTTGTTTAACTGATTATTGCCTTAGTTTTTAAGTTCACTGAATTTGACTCGTTCATGGAACACCTAATGAGATTTTACTTGCATGTCAATAGGAGTTCATTATGTGATAGTAGTACAAGTGATCTTTGGACTTGAGATCATCATAGTATCTTGTGTATGATGAGTTATGCTTTGACATATTCCTTAATATCTTGATGGTATATCAAAGGGTATGGTCGGGTATAATAAGTTGTACATGGAGATAGGTAAATGATCAATAAAGAATTTATCACTTCTAGTAAAAGAAAAGAATGTCCTACGTGATTCGATAAATGACAACTCAGTAGTCCTTGGCTAAGAAGACATAAAGAAATTAGAAAGGAGTTTATAATTTACATTAATTAGAATTGTGCATCTGAGAATCTAAATGCGTATAATCAAATAAAATAAGACTTGTCAGTAATCCAATAGGCTGCACCCAATTTACTCCCCAGGATACTTAATCATTTCCCCTCAACATGGGCTGATTCACTTAAGAATTAGACGAGCTGCACCCGATTTAATCCTTAGGATACTTAGTCCTTTTCTCTTAACAGGGGTTGATTCACTTAAGAATCAAGTGGGTCACTAAGTCCCAACTCTGTTGTTGTTGTTGTTGTTGTTGTTGAGGGGTGCTGCCAAGTTAATGTTAAGCTTATATCAAGTGAACTTGGTAGTAGTGTTATGATCAATCCTCCAAAGCGTAAAAAGACTTTTAGTTGATCGATCCCCTCTATGGTCTTTTGTAGAATAACGTTTTCATCCTTATACTCCTTCATTGTTTAAGCTATTGCATATCACTAATATTTAACCATAATTCCTTTATGATTCTCTCATATTTGGTGAGTTTTCTAAGTGTAGATATTTTATGTTCCTTACCAAGGCTATATTTTCTGATTTCTCTTTTAGACCTGGTGTCTTTTTTTTTTCTTTTTCTTTCTTATATCTTTTTTTTTGTTTTTTTTCTCTCACTTTTTTTTTCTTTTCATGTAAGATAGTCCTTATATACTTATAGAGATCTCCTTCATTCTATCCATTGAGAATTTCCTTGTTGATAATTCTTTCGTTGGGAGGCAGCTGTTGCTTTTAATATTTTTGACGTGATCATATCTTTACAGTGTTAATGAGATTTCTTCCTTTGAGTTGTCACATAAGTCAGTTTATAATGGTATTTAATCGTTGGATAAGGCTCGGCCTTCTTTGCACACAGTGTATTTTCTTGTATGCTGTAGATGGTGCCAGTCATCTCTCGGCTATGTCTTCTTATCATTTTACCATAAATGGAAACCTTAAGTAAGTTGAAGATTAACCTTTATAGCCGTTAGTCACAGCCTTGTCTTATTTCTTTTCTGACTTTGACCAGTGATCGTTTTGTCAGTTTCATTCTTTTGATCCTTTCTTAGATCGTATTTCTCGATCAATTTATTGTGGAGAATCTTCATATGTTGCCATTTTGTCAATTGTGAACTTCCTTGATTATTGGTAGCTTTATGATTCTTCTACTTTACGATTCAATGGCTCGTTTACGATCTTGGAGCAACCATACGATCTTCTTCTGTTGTCATACAATCTGCTCTACGATCTGGTAGCCTTTGTGATTTGCTCTGTGATCTGTGGTCTTTATGTTCTGTTCTACGCTTTGTAGTGCTTTCTTTAGGGTTGTGATTTGCATACTTTATAGACTTATGCTTTACGATCGTACTTGTTCTTCCATTCTGTAATTTCTGTGATTCTTCTCCCAATCTCTTTTGCAGCTGTACTTCATTCTTCATTTTCTTATTTCAAATTTTGCTCGATAGTTTTGGTTCACTTCCTGATGACTAGATTTTGATCTTCAAGCTTTCTTGAGCACATTCCATTTTTTCTTAATTAGTTCCCCCACGCCTAAGCATTTACTTTCTATTGGAATTGTGCAATTTACTTCTTATTCTTCTTGATTTTGTCTGAGCAGCTCTCCCTCACTTGAGTACCTGCCATTTGTAGGACTATGATTTCCACTGAATTTTTATTAAAGTAGAGATCATTTCTTCTTCTGGTGCACTAGCTGTAGCTTATTCATATTCTGTTTTGTTAGCTAGCTTTCCTCAGAATCATCCCGATCATTTGTTGTAGTGAGTCTATCTCTCGATGCCATTTGCTTTATAAAATTTGATATATAAGGTAATGAGGCGTTTCATCATCGTTTTAGCTCTTTGTCTTGAGGTTTCTCTACAAAATTGGTAACTCAATGATTTGAGGATATTTCATTCAGTTTCATTCTTCGATCATGAGTACATTAGTCCTTTTAGCATCTGTGAGCTTTATCTTTACTACTTTTACTATATCCTTTTGATATTTGCTGTGCTGTAATGAATTTGCTTGCTAGAGCTCTACGAACTCTTTCTTTGCATTGATCATGTGGGATGACTTTTGCAACTTCAATTTTCTGCTCAATAATTTTCTTCTTCTTTGCTCAAGATTTTCTTTATTTGTTATGTAATATCCGAGAAATTGTAAATGTTTATATTAATGAAATTAATTAATTACTTGAAAATTTACTTGTGTGCTCATACATTTATGTATGTATTAATGATTTAACATGTGATAAATAATCAAGAAAATGATGATGATGAACTTAACTAATTAAAGCTTATGTAATATGTCTTGTGTGACATAATGATTAAAATGGATTAATTAACTAATTAATTAATTAATTAATTGTGAGACGATTAAATAATGCAATGGATTAATGAGGGTAATTAAATTAAACCCAATGTGAATATTAGGAGGTCACATGAATCAATGTGACATAGTCAACATGTTATAAATTAAAAGTCCATGTGTGTAGAATTGCTAGATTTAAATTAATTGGCCCAATACTTGAAAGTGATATTAAGTCCACTAAGTGGATTGTAGAGAATCATTGATAGTCCATGTATTTAGCACAAGTTGGAATATTATAAGTCTAATGAAAAATTCAAACCATGATCCAATTGAGTGGCCCAAATTAATGACCCATTTTCTAGAATGCTTGCACAAAATAAATAAATTAAATAGATAAATAAATAAATAATAAGTACTCCCATCATGACCTATATATCCTATACGTATTTTTTATTTTTGCAATTTAGGGCCATAATGAAGGATTGAATGATTAAGGTGGAGTAGGTTACCAAACATTGAATAACCTATGGTTAATAAATTGGTGGATGATTATTACCTATTTGGGTGTATTTTATACATGTATTTGTATATGTATGGGTATATGGGATTTGCCTATAAATAGGCTCATCTCCATTCATTTTAGAAGGTTACATAAAATTTACTAAGTAAGTGAGTTATAAAGAGAAATTGAGAGAAAATAAGAAAAACCTAGTGGAACTCTTGCAAATTGGAGTTTTAGAAATCTTAGAATCAAGTAAAGAGAAGTGGAGGCCCTAGTAAGGTTCATCTCTAAAAGGAAAATAGTTTCAAAGAGGTATAAATAATTTTAACCCTAAATATTTTCCTTAGTAGCATGTTATAGCTAGTTGTGTAAATATCTATGTTTGGTTGTGGGAAGATTGCGTGTTGTGGGATCATGAAGTATCTGAAGGTATAATGATGATTTTGTGAAGGAGGGTATGTGTTTTGTATGTCTACATATGTGTTTTATGTCTAAATGAACAAAAGAAATACATATGAGCATGAAAACCCTAAGTGTACTAGTGAATATTTGTGATTTGGGTAAAAATAGAATAAAATGTGTAACTAATTTGCATCATCTAAAAATTGTATGTTGTAGTTCTATGAAATATGAAGATTTTTCAAGTGGAACGAACAAAAATAGAGCTGAAATGAATTTATGGTGAATTTTTTTGTAAACTCTAGCTTGAAAAACTAATAATTTTGGTTAAATAAATATTTTTTAAAATAATGTAAAAATTAGAATGTTGAAGAGTTATGAGTTTATGAAATAAAAATATTAATTTGAACTCATTTGGACTTAAAATGAGCAAGTTATGAAGGATTGAACCAAAAAGGGTAGGAAAACAAAAATTAGAAAAATTTTATTTTACTTTCTGTCAAGAGGGCGTTGCAGCGCCTCCTCTAGTGTTATTTGGGAGCGCTGCAGCGCCGGTCAAACTGGATCAAACCGGTTGGGTTGACCGGTCCGACCGGAAAAAATAAAATAAATTTAAATTATAATAATAAACAAATAAAATAATTAAAAAAAATATTATTAAACAAATAAAATAATACTTTATAATTATTTTATTTGTGAGTTAATTAAATAATATTAAACAAATAAAATAATACCTTAAAATTATTTTATTTGTAAATTGATTAAATAAAATTAAACAAATAAAATAATACTTTAAAAATTATTTTTATTTGTGAGTTAATAATAAAGATTATTTACATCATTAAGATAGTATTAAATGACTATTTTAATTGTGGATTCATAATACATAAGCAATTAAAATAAAATTATGTGTTATTTTAATTGTGAATTAATAAAAGTAAACAATTAAAATAATATTAAGGATTATTTTAATTGTAAATCAATGAAGCAAATGTAATTAAATATTGTTAACAATTATTTTGATTGTGAATTGTTAAAGGATGGACAATTAAAATAATATTATGAATTATTATGTACTAATGAAGCGTAATTAAATTAAAACAAGAGTAAATGTTACTTTAATTAGAAGTTAAACAAATAAAATAATAACTTTATTATTGTGAATTTTCAGTGAAATAATGTTAATTCCAGCATGTGTTCATGGTCCATAGTGACCTCTCACTATAATATATTTATTTGTCTGAAATTATTGAAATTCTTAATTTCATATATATTCTTCAGTTCATAGTGATTTTCCAGTAATATAAATGACATGAATTGAAAATTTTGACACTTCACTGTTCAAAATTCATTTATTCAATTCTTGAGCTTTTATTATTGTTATATCCATTGATATATGAATCTTTGCACATAAATGCTTACTATTATTTTTTTTATATACTTGCTAAGCAAATTCGTTGCTCACCCTTGCATCCCTTAAACATTACAGTTAAGCCTGAGCAAGGAACTGTTTCAGGAAAGGACAAAGGCAAAGACAAAGTTGAGTAGCCTTATCTAGACGTGGTAGTCAATTTTATTTGGTATTATATTAAGACTTATGTTTGTACTGAATATTTTAAGTGATGTATGTACTAGTAACGATTGTGAGACTTGGGACGTAGATATTTATGTTATCTCAATGTAAATATTTCTTATTATTCCGCATTTAGATGATATTAGTTTGTTGTGTGAGTTGGATCGTAAAGCACCAGATTCGAGGTACATGTATCTGAATTTGGGGGCGTTACATGTTATGTTCAGCTTTATCCTTAGTGGTTTTGATTTCTTATTAAATCTCCCATCTTCTTTATCTGACTCTTTTTCAGCTATGCTATTTTTTTCTTGTTATATGATCAGAATATTATGTTTTGCTCTTTTCTCGAAGCTTTGTACGATTTGCACTGTTATACAATCTTTATCTTTTGCTATACATTTTGCCTTGTATCATCCTTGCCATACGACTTGTTCTTGCAATACGATTTTGATCTTGCAGTTGGGTTTAGCTTCTTCAATACGATTCAGCTGCTACTATACGATCTGGTCTTTCAATACGATCTTGGACTTACTATGCGATTCTGATATACCAATACACCTTGAATCATCTATACGATCCATCTCCAGCCATCATGTCATGCTTTAAGATCTGATCCTTTCAATTCTAATCTATTACATTTTTTATATCACTCTGTATCTGAATTCAACCTAACACTTTTGATCCATAATGTCCTTTTATATTTCATCACTCTTTTGAGAATAATACATAGTTTATTTTAATTTTTGGTTCAACCTAAAAAATTTGATCCTCTAAGTCCTTTTACATTAATTATTCTTCATAAGGATTGTACAAAGTTGTAACACATGTTTATAACTTCACATTTATCTGATTTCTCTTTTTCTTTCTTTTACAATCAGTAAATAACTTTAACTATGACAATGAAGCACACTCTAACTTTACGAAGACACAATATCACATTAAAGCACACATTATAATCAAGACTAACACAGCATCATAAACATTTATGAATCAATTATTTTTTTTGTCAAAAATAAGTTCTCCTAACAATTTCCTAGTTATGAAAACATTTATCAGATATTTTTTCTGTCATCATTAAATTCAAGTAGGCATATACATAAATTTGTCTAACAATCTCCCCCTATTTGATGATGACAAAACAATTAAAGCACAGCAAGAGCAAAGCATATAGATTTTTAACCATGGGATTTTATTCATATACTTTTTGTACATCTTAAATCAGGAACATATTACAAGTTTCTTTCCTTAGCTCCCTCTAAGTTATATACTTCAGATCTTTTTTGTACCTCATTCTCTTCCTTATTTGATACTGATATTTGGGAGAACATTCTAGTTTTATCCATTTCTTTTCCCCCTTTTTGTCAGCAGCAAATAGGGTGATGAGTCATCATTAGACCGTCTAGAGGACAAGTAGATGAGTAGGCCACCAATGGGGCTGTCGTAGTAGAGAGGAGCTCTTAGCATACCACTTTATCAACAAATTATTTGTAAGTGGCAACCTTATAATTCATCCTCCTTATTCCATTAAGCCCTTTCCCCTTGACTGTTCTCCCCTCTTCTACTATAGAATGCCTTTACAAACAAACTAATAGAAGAAGATCACTCATTCCAAAGGATATTGCATTCTTTGAAGGAGTGCTGGGTTGTGCTCAATACTTACGATGAAAAGATTTCTAACTTTTACGATAATAAAATAAAAAATGGTATATGATATGTTATACCAAGATCTTTTCTACAGGTTATGTCCTGATTCGCCTGTAGCAAAGAACGCTTTGAAGCCTATAGACTTTGTCCTTTGATCTTCGAATTCGTCATATCATTCGGCTACTTCATAGATTAGGAACTTAGCTCAGATTACTCGAAGGCAATAGATAGTTTTAAGAGGCGAGATCGAAGATTGCTTGGGATAAGTCTGGGATGAGAACATGCTTTTCTGTTTAGGATCTAAGATATGTTCATATATATGATCTTTGCTATGAAAGGTTAAGGATTTAAAGGTGTGATGATAAAATGTTATTTAATTTATTGTTCAGATCTGAAGGGATCAGTTATTAGTAACTGGCAAGATATGCTCAGTCTTCTAGGCAAATTATACAAAAGATTTGTAAACTGATATGTTAAATTTCAAATGACTAGTTGAGACACATGTTAGCGTTAAATGGTTGGTCAAGATGTTAGTTCAGGGGTAACCGTTATGTATATCAAACTAGGCTTCTTTTAACTGAAGCCTTTGACTAGACTTCTCAATTTTTCTTCCTTATCAGTTGTCAGCTTTTCAATTTTGGAATTATAAGAAGTTTTATTTTATTGCATTAAGTAAAGTGATATCTTGATTATTATGGGCTCTACGATTTGGTCGTTCACACTATGATGCATTACCTTTGAAAATTAATGTACTCTACGAGTTGTGATTAGACATATAAGTTTGCTTAATGACTTTCAAATTCAGTCAGACGTAAGATTTATTGAGATTAATTGAGCAAATAGACTCTAATAAAAATTTTGTTGAGATATTTTGTACTCTATTTCTTCACTCAATTCCTTTATCTCAGCATGAACAGATGCTTTTGGATAAGGTATAACTCAGGAATGCTTTCACCAATTGTAGTATGATGGACAATTAGAGTTTAAATCTTGATCATAGTCAGCTAGCTGATTGTCTATATTGTTGAGTTTGGTAGCTCTTCAACTATAATGATTTTAGTTTTTGTAATGATTGATTATCCTTCTTGCTTGACTATATATCAGATTTATGCCTTTATAATTATTTCCATTCATACTTTAGCTGTTCATTTTGCATCTTTTAAGAGTAACATCTATCTAATTTCCTTGGGATTTACTTTAAGTTCTAGTACATTCCTATGTTAGAGTTCTAATTTTAGTAAGATCAGAAATTATACTTTTTACATAAATTTGTACTAACAATGTTAAGTATTTTACTTCCCAATAAATAGTTTTAAGTCTCTTATACACATGAGTCTATTTTTAATAAGAGTTACCAGTTTACTGCTATGCCAAAAGTTGTAGCTGTTGATTTATCTTAGTTTGAATATTGATTTGTCAAGTTTAACATATAACTCAGAGATTTGAATTTTCAAAGTATGAAGGTAATTTAACATAGACCAATGTTGAGATTAGTAAATGTGAAAGTACTTATGTAACAAGTGTTTGACTTCTTAAGGGCAGAATGAGTAAGAAACACCAATTTGATCGTTAGTTGAATTTCTGGCACAAGGACGTAATCACGGTTGATATCCTTGTGTAACCAGTTAGGTCTTATTTCTTATCATTGCTATATCATTAACCAGTCTGTTATTAAAACTTGATTTAAATGCTAAGAACTAGATATCTTTATTATTTTGGAAATCAGCTCCCAGAATTTTTGATTTAGTTGTTTCCTCCATCCAATTAGCATTTCTAAGAGTCTTGATGATTCATTTCGTTTTCCATTTGAAATCGACATCCTTTATGGATTTGGTCATAGCTAGCATTGAATCTAACATGACTCTTGAATATAAAAGATCATCAATAGGATTTGATGATAGATCCCTTTGCCCTTGTATTCTTTGTATGCTTTCTCGTTTACATCTTTCTAAATGAAGTTTTGTTAATTGTAAGTAGTCTAGATTTAAAAAGTTGACTTTTGCAGCTTGAATCTACGATCACAGTGTCCAAAAAGAATGTTTGCAAATCTATTGTATTCATCTCTTAACTCCACAACTGATTGAATATCAATTGCAGAATTTGTCAACTCTTTTTAAAGATTAGAGGATCGAGAATTACAATATCATCCCGTTTGTCTTTCATTTCACTTAGTAGTATTCCTCAATTTAAGATTGTTAACGTAAATATGAATTTAAACCAATTTTTAACAATCTTAAAATAGTAAGTTCTTATGATTAACTGATCAAGTTTCATTTCAGCACAGTTTATAGTATTCAGTTAATCCTTATTGTTTGTTGAAGGTTTCATATATATAACCAATGATGTATAGATTTTCAAGAATTGATTTCCTTTCTTTTTAGAGATTGTAAGGTCGAGCGAGTCAGAGTCTTTCTTTCATAGAGCAGGAAGTTTTGATGGTTTTGTTCAAATAACATTCTGGCATCCCGGTGGTCAGAAGTGTCCTTCCTACTTTAAGAATTTACTCTTTCTGACTTGATTGATCAGGAAATCAGGTTTAGCCTTCTAGCACAAAATTGACTGGTGAGGTTCTAAGTTAAATTTTGAACCTTCACAAAAGCTACTCCAGGATGGTAATGATTTCTCAACTTGTCATTTTTATGAGTAATTCTTGGTCCTTTAAGAGTTTGATTCACCCAAAAGAGCAATGATATGAACGGGGCATAGTTTTTTACTAAATTTGAAAACCCAAGTTGTTTATCTGAAATTTTGAAACATGTTTTTAAGTGAAGATTTACAATTGATGATTGTGTATGTGTCTTTAGTTTTGTTGACTTGCCTACCTTTCATTTGACATACTAAGCCAGAGTTAGAGTTTTCATAATAATAATCAAGCCTACAATGTTGGCCAGATTGAATCATGGAGTTTATTTTTAATTTAAGATTGAAAAAGGTTATCTAAGATATTCTGAATAGTGTTGTGAATATGCAAGTTGTCACATAGAACAGTTAAAATTTATGCACACATTTATTTAAAGAGGTGTTAGACTATACCTCACTAATATCAATTTCTTGATTACCAGTGGTGACGTCCATTAAGCTCCTCCTTTTCTCTGATGACTCTGGACTGCACTTTGGGTCTTTCCTTGCTCTTCAATTTTTGACTTGGTTGGGCTTTTTATCTTTATTGCACTCATCTTTCATTCATTCTCCTTCTATGTATACCCATTTTCTCACTCCCATATTACATCGGACATTGTCAAGTATAATGACCTCCAACAACAACAGCTATATAAGTCTGAATTAAGATTCAATAAATATCTTTCCCAAGAAGGGACTTGCAGCAATTTCAATGATCTGGCTGACCAGAGCATAAGTTTTTTAGATTAAATACATTGCAGAGAGGAGATCAGATAAAGTAGTCCTTGTCTTCTTCAGATATTCAATAGTTTCAAGATAAGTTGACCATTACTTTATCTTTAAGGAGATTGAGGTTGGATGGAGCTCGCATAATTTCTGAAGTATGAACTGGCCTTTAGAAAAATGTTTTTCAACAAAGATTTTTCATGCATTCAGTAGAGACTTCCCAACTTTCCTTAGCATATTATGGACTGTTATCTTCCAGAATCATGAATTGCATATCTGTAGTGCATACAGCTATTCTGTGTTTGTCCATTCATAATAGTATTTGATTTCCATCATATATAGGTCAAGTGGATGGAGTCGTCTTTTAGAGGGACAGGTGGATTGACTCAATCCTTCTTCTTAAATTTTTCATAAATGATATTTTTACATAGTCTTTTTAGATAGCAGAAATATTTAAAGCTCAGTGGTAAATATTCTTTACCTTTCACAGAACTGATTCCAGTACCATAGGATTTACTCCTTACAGTTAAGCATGTTTCATAAGAATCTGTTCTGATACTAATTGTTGGTTCCCAGAGGTACATCAATATGATCTTGAAAGGGGGGGGGGGGGGGGGGGAGTTGAACATATCATTATACAAAAATGTATAACTTTTGCTTTTAAAATCATTTTTACCAAATAACTAAGCGATCATTTATACAACGAAAATAAGCTTATTTGGTAAATCCCATTTATAATCATAGGTAATTAATCATACAGTTCTTGTGCAGTATTTGCCATTGAAAAGTGCAACATATAAGCATAAACATGAAAGATAAGAAGGGGGTAAGGATACATTGAATACACAGAGATTTTTAAGAGGTTCAGAGCCTAAACTACTCATACTCACCTCTTCCACTCTGCTGAGCAGGAATATTTCACTAAGGATAAATGGACATAAGGTCATTACACAATCTCCAGGACATTAAGTCCTCTTCCCTTAATAGGGGCTGATTTACTTAAGAATCAGACACGCTGCACCAGATTTACTCATCAAGATACTTAATTTTATTCCCTTAACAGGGGCTGGTTCACTTAAAAATCAGATGGGCAGCACCCTATTTACTCATCAGGATACTTAGTCATCTTCCCTTAACAAGGGCTGATTCACTTAAGAATCGGATGGGTCACTAAGTCCCGACGTTAATGTTGTTGTTGAGGGGTGCTGCAAAGTTAATGTTAAGCTCATATCAAGTGAACTTGGCAGCAGTGTTATGATCAATCTTCCAAAGTGTAAAGTGACTTTTGGTTGATCGATCCCCTCTATGGTCTTTTGTAGAATAACGTCTTCATCCTTATACTTCTTCATTGTGTAAGATATTCCATATCACAGATGTTTGAGAATAATTCCTTTATTATTCTCTCCTTTTTGGTGAATTTTCTGAGTGTAGATCTTTTATGTTCCTCACCAAGGCTATATTCCCTGATTTCTCTCTTAGACCTGATGTCTTTTTTTTCTTCTTCCTTCTATCTTTTTCTATTTTTATTCTTTTTTTTCTTTTTCTTTTCATGTAAGATAGTCCTTATATACTCATAGAGACCCTCTTCATTCTGTTCGTTGAGAATTTCCTCATTGACAATTCTTTCTGTTAGGAGGTAGCCATTGCTTTTAATATTTCTTATGTGATCATATCTTTATAGTGTTAGCGAGATTCCTTCCTCTGAGTTATCACATCAGCCAGTTCACAATGGTATTTATCCGTTAGATATGGCACAAAAATTCTCTACACAAAGTGTCTTTTCTTGTATGCTGTAGAAGGTGTCAACGATCTTTTGGCTATGTCTTCTTATCATTTTACCACTAATGAAAACCTTGAGTAAGTTGAAGTTTGACCTTTATAGCCATTAGTCATAGCCTTGTCTGATTCCTCGTCTGAGTTTGACTAGTGATCGTTTTGTCAGTTTCATTCTTTTGATCACTTCTTAGATCGTATTTCTTGATCAATTTATTGTGGAGAATCTTTTATATATTGCCATTTTTCCAATTGTGAACTTTCTTGCTTCTTGTTAGCCATATAATTCTTTTGCTCTATGATTCAATGGTTCCTATTACGATCTTAGAACAACCATACGATCTTCTTATGTTATTATACGATCTGCTCTAGGATCTGGTAGCCTTTGTGATTTGCTCTGTTATCTGTGGTCTTTATGTTATGCTCTACGATCTGTAGTGCTTTCTTTGGGTTTGTGATTTGCTGACTTTATAGACTTATGCTTTACAATCGTACTTGTTTTTCCATTCTGCAGTTTCTGCAATTCTTCTCCCAATCTCTTCTGCAGCTGTATATCATTCTTCATTTTCTTATTTCAAATTTTTCTGGACAGTCTTGGTTCACTTCCTGATGACCAGACTTTGATCTTCAAGCTTTCTTGAGCATATTCCATTTTTTCTTGATTAACTCCCCCTCACCTAAGTATTTACTATCTTTTGGAATTATGCAATTTGCTTATTCTTTTTCTTGATTTTGTCTGAGTAGCTTTCCCTCATTTGAGCACTTGTCATTGGTAGGATTATGATTTCCAACAAATATTTATTAAAGTAAAGATCATTTCTTCTTCTGGTACACTAGCTGTAGCTGATTCATATTCTGTTCTTTTAGCTAGCTTTCCTCAGAATCATCCCGATCATTTATCGTAGTGAGTCTATCTCTCGATGCCATTTGCTTTATGAAATTTGATATATAAGGTAATGAGGCATTTCATCATCGTTTTTAGCTCTTTGTCTTGAGGTAGTTTTACAAAATTGGCAACTTAACAATCTGAGGATATTTTGTTTAGTTTCATTCTTCGATCTTGAGTACATTAGTCCTTTCAGCATCTATGGGTTCTGCCTTTACTACTTTTACTAGATACTTTTGATATTTGCTGTGATGTAATTAATCTGCTTGCTAGAACTCTACCTCTTCCTTTGTATTTGATCATGTGGGATGACTTTTGCAACTTCAATTTTCTGCTAAATAATTTTCTTCTTTTTTGCTTAAGATTTTATTTATTTGTTATGTTTAGCTTTATCCATAGTGGTCTTGGTTTCTTGTTGAATCTCCCTTCTTCTTTAGCTGGCTCTTCTTCAGCTATGCGATTTTCTTCTTATTATATGATCAGAATCATCTATTTTGCTCTACGATTGGAGCTTTGTATGATTTACACTGTTATACGATCTTTGTCTTTTGCTATACGTTTCACCTTATATCATCCTTTCCATACGACTTGTTCTTGCAATACGATTTTGATCTTGCAGTTGGGTTTAGCTTTTTTAATATGATTCAGCTGCAACTATACAATCTGGTATTTCAATACAATCTTGGACTTGCTATTCGATTTTGTTATAGCAATACACCTTGAATCTTCTATACGATCCTTTTTCAACCATCATGTCATGCTTTACAATCTGATCCTTTCAATCTTAATCTATTACATTTTTTATATCACTCTACGTTTGAATTCTACCTAACACTTTTGATCCCTCGTGTCCTTTTACATTTCATCATTTGAGAACAATACATAGTTTATTTTAACTTTTTGGATCAACCAAAAAAATTTGATCATCTAAGTCCTTTGACGTTATTTGTTCTTCATAAGGACTGTATAAAGTTGTAATAAATATTTATAACTTCACATTTGTCTGATTTCTCTTTTTCTTTCTTTTGCAATCAGTAAATAACTTTAACTATGACAGTGAAGCACACTCTAACTCTACGAAGACACAATCTCACATTAAAGCACATATTATAATCAAGACTAACACATCATCATAAACAGTTATGAATCAATTATTGTTTTGTCAAAAATAAGTTTTCCTAACAATTTCCTAGTTATGAAAATAGTTATTAGATATTATTTTGTCATCATTAAATTCAAGTAGGCATATGCGTTAATCTGTCTAACATAATTAATAAGAGCACTCTTATAATAAATAATTAAGTTCTTAAATGGTTTAGGAATTGTAATGATTATATTAAATTAATTTAGTTCCTAATTAGATTGTGAGTTAAATTAAAACTCTATTCCTAAAGAGTTTAGGATGGTTGGACAAATTTATAAATAAGAGGAGTCTTATTATGAATTAAGGTTATTCACATAATTCTCTATATCTAAGGAATTAGAATAGAGAGAAAACTAGGGTTTTCCACCACTCACTTCTTGAATCCATATTTTTCATAGTGGATCACCTCTAGAGGCTATACACTTGGGTAACTAACATTGATATAAGGAATCTAATTGGTGGATTTGGAGAATAACGTGAAGGAATTAGAGGTGAACTCGTACTTATAGAATAACAAGGGTATACATCTTTTACTCCTTGTATGATTAATAATTTGCGCATAAAGGTTGATCCTGGTTATGGTTTGTAAAATTCTAAATTATGATTTTACCATATTTCCGCTCTTTTTATGCAATTTGATTGTATGTTTACGGATTTTGCAAACCAACACCATAAGGGGATCTTTGGCAGGTCTATCCGCACCCTGGTTTCTGCCCCCCGAATTATTGAGCAGAGTTCGCTATGGTGAGAACTGCCTCATCGGGACCCTTAAGGGCTCACACTCTAATGCATTTCTTGGCCACTTTGAATCTCTTCATCTATCAGATTGATACACCATAGTGTTTCCTCATACTAAATACGTAGAGCTACAAACTCATAAATTCACACTTGTCGGAAAACCCCCTCTGTATCTGGGCATCCTCATCCTATCTCTTCTGACCTTTAGAGAGCACATATGCGTGTGTTCGGCTCCTCAATAGGTAGTATAACAAATCATTTTCCACCCTAGAGTGTATTGACCTCTTAGACTAACCCACTTAGGGGATTCCTTCCTTTTGTCCATCTGGGTCTTGGGAGAGTGTTTCCGTGGTCTAATTGATGATTGTTACATGCTTGAGAAGCCACACTTCTTTCCCCACGATTCCTACTTCTCACCTTTACGTGAATGGTTCGAAAAAACAACCAGGTTTGTTTGTAATCGTTCTAAGATCGGTGGTCGTGGGAAATTGGATTCCCGAAGTGGTTGGATAATGGAATGAGGATGAACTTGTTAGGTTGGCCCAGGGACGTATTCTCAGTCAGAGCTTGTGAATATTCTCATAAGTTTGCCCTCCTTTTAGTGCCAATGATGATGTTCTATTGTTAGGTATTTTCTATATGAATATATGTGTGCAAGTATACACGGTCAACAAGTAATAAAGTGATAAAGTAAAGTGTCGAACCCACAGGGAATTAAATAATAATAATTATCAAACACTAATTTTATATCAACTTAATTCTATTTAAACAATCTCAATTTAATTATAAAATAAACTAATTAAAATTACCAACTAAATTAAACTGATGAAAATGATTTAATTAAATTAAAAATAGTTAAGATCACAATTTCCCCCAAAGCTTCATTTAATTCTTTTCACTCCATTTTTAATTACTTAATTATATTAAATTGTTAACTAAGAATTCTTTATAGTATTTATATGCACCATTCGATGATCACATAAACAATTTCCTTTAAATCTGACACAAAGGCAACATAATTAAAGAAAGCACCTTAATTAACTAACTTACTATATCTCCATGTGAATTACAATTAAAAATGATTTAAAGCACACTCTCTTAAGGCTACATATGGCATATAGGTATATCTCTATCCTATACACGAATCATGAATTCCATTAACGCATAAAACACAAATATATGTCATCATATTCAGATCTAAATTTATAATCCATCTCTCAATTTCATATAAATTATCCCATTAATTACGTGCACTATACTTAATTAATACATGAATACACAAAATATGATAAATGACTCGTATATAATCAAATATAATCAATAAAAGAGAATTAATATAAATAACACATTGGGTTCCATTGTAACCTTCATTAAAAGTTAGTTCATAATTGAAGAATAAACCATCCACAAATAATTCAACATCTTAAAATTATAAAAATAAAAGGAAAAGAGAAGAATCAAATTTGTGTTTTGATATCCTACTTGTCACCCAGATTACAATCTTCAACCTTCAAACTTTTGCTTTTGAATCTTGAATCATTCATGTTGAATATTTGCTTCTAATTTATATTATTCTACTCCTAATCTATCCTAACTATGTTAGATCTATCTTCCCCTTCAATTAAGGTTACAATATGAATATTTTTAGTACTAATAAAATACCCTAACTTTCCAAGACATCCTAATCTATATAAACTTCAGCCCATAGCCCTAAAATAAGAAAATAAAAATTTCCTCGCCGACTAGGGTGGCTGCCCTACTTTGTGGGGTGGCCTCCCTACTCCACCAGAGAGTAAAATTCACGTTTTGCCTACTCGGGGCGGCCGCCCTAGTAAGTGGGGCGGCCTCCCCAATACAGTTTCAACTTCAATGTCTGTTGAAAAATTAGCCATAACATTTTCATTCGGACTCCGATCGAGACGATTCAAGATGTTTCGAAAAGCTAAGAAGTAGATCTACAACTTTTATATTTTAGGATTTGTAAATTTCTACTCGGATCATGGTCGAATTCAGGCCTAAAATGACTGCTGCGTAATTGGCAAGCGAAAAATGCAAGCATAGTAACTCCAAACTTTGATCAACCAAGCCTTTATTCCAGTTTCTACCAAATATCATCAAAACACATAAAAATAACATAAAACACTAAAAACTAAAATAAAATATTGAAGAACTCACAAATTATTAAGATAAAAGATAATCAATACATAGGTATAAACTCACTTATCATCTATCCTTCCGGATGGGTTCTTAGAGGCTCATTTCATGACTCGAACCTCTAAACCATGTCCTCACGGTAGTTTAAAGGGTGTTCCATCGTGGAACGTCTCCGGTGTGAATATTAGTATTTGAAGGGAAATATAAAATATCAGTAATGTGTGTGCGCAAAAAGAGTGTCTAACCTTTTTCCCTGCTCCCTTGTCTTATTTTATAGTTTTCTTTTTCATTGGCAGCATCTCAAAGTGGTAATCATGAATAGGGGCGCTCTCACGTGGGGAGAGCCCTACTGGTCTTGTCAGTAGCCTAAAGCCATTTGCAAATGCCTCTTTGTCCCATCAGACGCCTAAGACTGCCAAGATGATTGGGCCTTCCAGGCGGTTGGGTCTCCCTCTTCCTAAGTCTTATCCATTAGGGGCGGGGCATTAGCCTTTTTCAAGTTTCGTGCCCAGGCCCAAATTCAATACTAGACCCTAACATGTTTCTTTATTTGTTTATTTAATTTTTTGTATTTTTTTCGTTTGAATTCTTATGTGCGTTTGTGGCTTTATACTCACTCATCACAGTTTCGATAAAAGTAAGCCTTTTTGAGAAGGAAAATTTATATTTCACATGAAAATTTGGTACTTTTACAAGAGTATCTCTCATATAGATGTAGGTCCTTACTGTGGTATCGCGTGATAATAAAGTTCACATCGAAAAATAAGTAACAAGATTGAAGGCATATATGTTTTACGAAAATTGATATTTTCACATGTGTTTTTGATATTTCTATATGCTACTCTTTCACATGAGTATAAAGTGAGTCTTACCTTCATATGAGAAAGAATCATGTTGAAATATTAAAAATATATGTGAAAATAGTGCTCCCCATGTTTTAACGGAGCAAAAACCTAACATGTTAACCTTTTAAGTCACTTTATGGTTATAGGTAAGTGCATATCAACCTGTTATATTCCCAACAAATTATAGGAGACATGATAGGATAGACTCAATAAGTTATAACTACTTGCAAGATTATGTACTTAAGTGGTGGACTTTCAGTCAGAAGAGATAGGTCATTACACCGGTAAAAATATTGAGAATATATGTGTTCTAATGGACAAGTTAATCTTTTGAATTAATGGTGAAAAACACGGTTGGCTATTTGTTTTGAATTATAAATAGGCTTTCCGTCTGCCAATTCCTAACAAAAAAATGTGGGCTCACTGGACCCTTAATTAGTCCATCAATCAATCCATTCAGAGATAAAGCCAAGCACAAAAAGAGAGAAAACAAAAGTAATGTTTACATATGCTGAGCATCCAGCAGTTATTAATATCCACAACAAAATATCCCTCCTAATCTGCTAAAAGTCTCCTGGAAGAGACTTTCCAGCTTTGCGTTCCTATTTCTCAAATGCTACTTCACAACTTGTCTTTCAGCTCGTGTTATTGGGTTCAATAATGTGTTTCTTTTCTTTTTGCTTGTCAAAAAGGTGGCCGGGGGAGCCTCTTCAAGTGGTGGCACTGTCCCTGTGGATTTCTTTCTTTTTGCTTTGCTGCAAGTAGGCAAAGATGTACCCTTTTATTTTAAAGTTTTTTTCTGGTGACGAATTTTAAGGCTGTCGAAAATATGTATAAATACGGATTATGTTTTCGATATATTTTTGTGTTACTTAAAATGTGATTTGTTATGGTTTGTGGAATCAATATGATTATGCGGTATGTCACATAGTTAAACACGATATGATAGGGTATTTTTATACGAGCGCTTATAATAGAAATTCTCTTAAAATTTAGAAGTAACAAACTCTAATTTTATAAAAGATTTTCTGTTGAATTAACATAGTTGATTGTTTTAAGTAATTTAGTACAAATGTGATATTTGAACATTAAATACTAAGATATTATATATATATATATATATAGGTAAAACTCCCAAGAATGTTGGTAGACTAAATTTAATATCATATTTGAATACACAAATACTAATAAGGAATTCGTTAGGTTAATATGAGTATGTGATAACTCTGCTTCAATAGTATATTTAAATGTATTTAGAAGATTGGATAGCACCACACCGAGGGTCCAATGAGAGGTTGATGAGGTTTTCGCTTGACGAGTAAACTGAGACATTTCACCTTTAGGTTCTAAGTAGAATTCTCACCAGTATTTAATTTGCAAGTTCGATATTTTCTCCTTTTTGATATTGATTGTGAAATTAATTATATTTCTCTTTAGTGTGGGCGTTTTAATGAAGTGTGCAATGGGGGAGCAAACAGAGGTGAGGGAATTAGTCATAAAGAGGTGTGCCAGGACCCAAGGAAGAACCATTGGACCACCCCCTCTATCTAGTGGTTAAGTAATGCATGTTTCAGATACTTCAACTCATGAAATCAAAACCAATATGACAAATCTGAAAGTGCACGCCATGAAAAGACTAATTAAGTGGGTTGGTTGGGGGTGGGGGGAAGGGGAAGGAAGGAAGGGATTGTATTAAAAGAAGGCAGTAAAAGGTGACTTTGCTTTTGCTTGGTAAGTGCACATAAGTTGACCTGATGATACATGGAGACATTTGGCAAAAATTAGGCACAGTTACAAGATAAGCCAAATTAAGCGCATCAATTTATGGTATAGACAATGTCTTTCGGCACTTGGTATTCAACTTCATATATGATGATGATGTTTGTTTGCCTTCAATTACATATCCATCTAGAAATTTACTTATTGTCTCATGACATGGAAGAATTAATTGACCCTATGATTGTTACTTTTGCAGTTAGATTTTTCCGTATGCAAAAGAGTAAAGGCTGACTCAAAGATAAACAAGTTTATTCGTCGGTATGAAAGTATACTTTGTTACAGTGGTAGGAGGTATATAAATGATTCCGATTTGTGTCAAAACAGTCTCCGCATGCTGCGCTTCTTCTCCATGGCTAGAATCGCATTTTAGTCCTTTAGGCTTTTGCAGAAAGGTTGATGCACAGCACCGATTGTAAAGGAACTTCGGTTATTCACATAAGTTGATCCAACTCAAATATACTCCATGCAACATCAATTATTCAAAATTACTGTATGCTTATATTTTTTTTAAGAATTTTGATCAGCCAGTGGCCTTGTGGTCCTGTAACAAAACTTTGTAGGGATTGTTTATTCTTTAGATCTCTTCTACCGTACCTATCCTCAATGAATTTGTAGTTTTCTGCCTTGCTTTTGTTTGACCCCACATTGTGCGGTTGTCATTTTGAAATTCTCCATAGCCCCACAAAATGTCTTTGTAATGATTACACTAGATCATGATAATAAAACTAGAGTTGTCAATGAACTGGACTACCCCGGTTTGAATGAACTATGCCCGAGCGAACTTATTGAACGAGCTTAGCTCAAACAAACTCTTTTGCAAATTTACTTAAACGAGTCGAGCTTGAACAATGGGTATTCAGTTCCACCATCTCAAACAATGATGTAATTTACTATTTTTACTTGTTTTTATGATAAAAACGTTAAATGAGCTGGCTTACACTTGACTAGGCTCAGCTCGCTTAAGCCCGGCTCGAGTTCAAGCTCAATTCGTTTAACAAACGGGCCGAATTTGTACACCATATATATGATAAAACCTTGAATGAAGTCCTTTAATTCATCAATTCGATTATGTAGTAAATAATTATAATAGTAATTACAGTTTGCGCTGTATATGTTCTTCAGTAACTATTGGAAAGTGAAATGAGCCCCTAATATGCGCTGAAAACAGAACATTTACTTGTGTGGAGGAAGGTTAAAGTTGGGTTGACAGACAGGCCTTATCATTGAAGGGGTATTAGCATCAGTTCATTTTAGAACTTGGATTTTTATTGGAATAGAAGGAAGAATATTAGGCAAGATATATACACCAAATTAGCAATCACATTTGGTTGGTTTTTGCAACTATTAGTTACAATCTTATGGAATATACTATGGACCATATATACAGAGGCATCTTTTAATGAGTGGTTTGTAATGACAAAGGGTGCATAGCAAAAGATGGACCTGTGGGGAAGTTCTCCTTCATTGATATGCCACACATTCCAACTTGTGGCAACGCTTGCCTGAAAGCGAGGTTGATTGTCAAATTACAGAATATTTTGAAGTAGTAACAACAAAGAAAGCTATAGGACCACAACACTTGGCATCTTTTTGATGGAGATTTTGTGTTACATGATTAACCGGTCATTCTAGCTACTTTGGGACAACGATACTTTGTGATTTATTACGGGCATCTTAAGAATTTCAGATTCTCCCTTACGCGATTTGATGTTAAATACAAGGCTCTGTAGTCTATATTTCTACACGAGAACCAACCAAGAGACGAGAACTGACCTTCTGTTGGTCTATTGGTAAGTCATTTACCTCGCTCAAAATTCAAGTTCTAATTCAACCCACGACTGCATTCTACATGTCAGATACAGAAGATCGTTGAGTATCAGGCCCGATATAGGTGCAATGGAGATTGTTTAAAATGTGTGTAATTGTTGTAGGTGCAACGTGTCATGTGGGAGTTTTGAAATCCTTACCTACAGACCATTTTTTGGACCAGGAGAAAAGAGACGGGAGATGAGAAAAGTAGTGCTGTGAACTGCAATTTATGTGAAAGATGTTGTCAATGCAAATATTAGTTTTGAAAGAAAATTGAAATGGTAACCATGTTAATGCCTGTACTCGATCATAATTTTCTGTCAAATTTGATGAAGAATCAATTGATGGACTTCTTTTAATAACTTGTTTAAGTCATGTAAAAGGGTACATATTGTTGGGCTGGTAATAGGATATCTACGAGGGCTGTGGCGTTGAATGATTTGCTCAAGTCATTAGGATTGTTTTGGCAGCTCAATTTCGAAGCCAACACGGAATCTAAAAGCCAACAAGTATATATACATGTGTTGTGGCATGCAACGGAAGATAGAAATAACTGGTAATTGTTTCAGTAGAAAATCAATAACAATTATGAGAAGGTTTTTTGTTCTGGAAGAAATTCAGCCCAAAGAAAATAAAGGAGAAAAATTGAGCGATTGCGTGAAGGTTTATTCACGGGTGTCACCATCGATTTGGATCAATTAATTGCTTGAAAACTTTAATTAATTCGGTGAATTTTGGGTGGTAAGATAATTTGAATTTTTACTTAAATTAAGATATTTTTGCACTCTCTCAATTTTGTAATATTTTGAGTTTTTTGGTGTTAAAACTTAGAAGGACTATTTGTACTCAGTTGATTATAGTGATTTTTTTTGGAGTTCGACCTGTGGTTTTTACCTTTTAGTTTTAGAGAATTTTTCACGTAAATTTGGTGTCTTGTGTTTGATTTATTTTATTTAGTTTTTATTTATTTGTTAAAATTACATTATTTGTTTAGCATGGTCTGTTATTTAATTTATCAAAAACGGTTCTAGTAGGAGGAGTATTCCTAATAAAGTGGTATCAATAGCAAGTTCTTTGCACAGTTGATTTTTGATAAATTGAATGGGGGAATCAAGCGGCTCCATGATTAAATTGACCTCATCTAATTTTTCGATCTGTAAGTCTAGAATGGAAGACATCCTTTACTGTAAAAATTTGTATGAATTATTGGAGCTTAAGAGAATTAAGCCAGCGAATAAATCTGAGGCTGATTGAAAAAAAATGAATAGGAAGAAGATTGACCATGTTAGACAGTGGATCGATCAGAGTGTATTCCATCATGTTTCGTAGAAAATGGATGCCTATACACTTTGGACTACATTAGAGTCCATGTATGAGACGAAGAATATACAAAATAAGGCATTTGTGATTTGGAAGATTATGAACTTGAATTACAATGATAGTAGTAGTGTATTTGAACATATGAGTGAGTTTTAGAGATTGGTGAACCAGTTGTCTACGATGAAGTTGAATCTTGATGATGAGATTCATGAGTTGTTACTTCTCAGTTCATTGCCTCACAGTTGGAAAACTTTAATTGTGTCACTAAGTAATTCAGCTCCGGAAGAAAAAATAACTATGTAGATGGTTAAGTAGAACATGCATAATGAAGAAACAAGACAAAAGGAGTAGTGTATGAATTTTGAGACACAAACACTTTTGGCAAAGGATGGGGGTGGAAGTAATTTTAGGGGATTTCCCAAAGGAAACATAAATTGTAATAAAAGTGAAAATTTCAGTAATTATAGGAGCAAGTCAAAGACTAGAGAAGGTGTTACATATAAGTGCTTTCATTGTAACAAGAAAGATCACTACAAAAGAAATTGCAACATCTGATTAGAGAAACAGAAAATTGGTGAGCAAGAAAAAGTTGAGGATAAGAATACTGCAACTACAGTTACCAAGGATGTTATGCTTCTTTCATTCGGGGAAGAATAATGCTTACTTTTTGTTGATCAGAAAATTGATTGGGTTATTGATACTAGTGTTTCGTATCATACTACACCCAAGAAGAAATTCTTCATAACGTACAAAGCTAGAGACTTTGGGCATGTGAGAATGGGTAAACACTGATCAGTCCAAAATTATTAGAATTGGTAATGTTTTCATTCAGACAAATGTTGGTCGCACTATTACTTTAAGGAATGTTAGACAAGTTCTAGATTTGTGCCTCAACTTGATTTCTGGTATGGCCTTAGATCAGGAAGACTATGAGAATCACTTCGACAACGAAAAATGGAAGCTTACCAAGGGAGAAATGGTGGTTACAAGAGGTGTTACTTGTTGTTCATTGTACAAGACTTATGTGAAGGTGTGTTAAAGTAAGTTGAATGCAGTTGAAGATGAATCTTTACCAAATCTATGACATAAAAGGCTCGGACACATGAGTAAGAAAGGGTTACCGATGTTAGCAAAGGGGTCCCTCATTCCTTTTAGTAAAGGTACTATACTAAACTCTCATGATTATTATTTATTTGGTAAGCAAAATAGAGTTTCTTTTAGTATCTCCGCTAAAATAAAATCTAAGTTACTTGAGATAATATATTCTGATGTATGTAGTCCCATGGAGGTTGAGTCCTTTGGTGACAATATATATATTTTTATTTTTATTAATTATGCTTCACGTAAGGTGTGGGTATATTTATTGAAAACAAAAGACCAGGTATTTCAACACTTTTAGAGTTTCCAAGTTACGGTTTAAAAGGAGACTAAAAAATTATTAAAGTGCCTTCATAGTGACAATGGAGGAGAATATACTTTAAATGAGTTTTCAGCATATTACCATAAATACGGTATTCGATATGAGAAGATAGTTCCTAGTACCCCATAACATAATGGTGTGACAGAGAGAATGAACCGCACTATTATTAAGCGAGTTCGATGCATGTTGAGAATGGCTAAGCTCCCTAAGGTTGTGTTTATTTACATCTTAAAAGACTCTTAAGAGCCTATTGTCTAATTTGGTAAGACCTTGAAGTTGTTTAGTAAAAAAATCATCCATCTTAATACCTCTAAATCAGTAAAAGAGAAAGTTAAGTCCAATTTATTAAGAGCTACCTCTTAATGAAAATTTTAAATCTATAGATAAAAATAGCCTCAATAAATATTGTACTCCCTCCATTCCAAATTTTAAGATTATTATTGAGTTTTGAAAAATCGGTTTGAGATATTTTCAAATTTCAAATTGATATGATTAAAAATTATGAAACAATAAATTTTACAATGAGTATTAGTTTTTCAATATTTTTCAATATTCATCATCATATAAATTAAAATCAATGAAATTCAAGTCAGTTATGATTTTTAAAATATTTTAAATTGACTTTATGAAGTAAATAATTATCTATATTTTGAAATGAAAAAAATATAATTCTTCTCTTGAACTATTTCGTTATGTTGTTGTTCTATTAAACTTGACACATTTTTTTCTTCTAATGTAATAGTCATCATATTATACATTATTGCTACTTTTTTTAGGTGATTTGTTTAATATTTATTTACTAGAGTATATAATTTTTTTATATAAATATATTCAACAATATTATTCACTTGTTTTTTATTAAACTGAATATTTAAAATTATCAAATAAAATTTTTAAACAACTCAGAGGGTTAAAATGGTAAAATAATGTCATTACGATATTTTACACTTTTTAGTTATCAAATAACTTTTTAGGTTCGGATGTTATTTCACATAGATGATCTAATTTATTTAGATATATTAATATTGGTTTGCAAAAATATAGTATACATATAATCTAATTGTAATAGTGCAACGGAAACAAATAAAATCAGATTTTAAAAATTTTACAAACCAATAACCATGATCTTTCTTATAAAATAATTATTAATTAAATAATGATAAAAGATTTATATCTTTGTAGAATCAAGCTTCCATCGGTACAAGTTTAACTCCCTTAAATCCTTCGCGTTCTTCTTCAAATTCACATTTTACATTCAACAGATTAATGTCAGCTCTCCAAGTATGTGATCCACCAAAAGATCTATGAATTAAATAAGTGAATTTTGGTTTTTCCAAGTCATGGGTGGCTAGTCCTAATTCTCTCTCTCTCTCTCTCTCTCTAACTAACTCCTTAAATATAGAGAATTATGAAGTACTCTTCCAATTCTTGTGAAAGACTATGTAACTTTGATCCATAATAAAACTTCTCTTATTTATAGATATAGATAACCCTCCAAAAATATTTAGGATTATGGTTTTAATTCAATCCTCAATCTAATTAAGAACTAAATTAATTAATTATAATTTCTAAACCACTTAGAAACTTAATTATTTAATAATGAGAGTATTTATTATTAATTAATTACTAAACCATTTAGCAACTTAACTAATTATTATAATTACAATTTCTAAACCATTTAGGAACTTAATTATTTATAATACTACTATTATTTATTAATTAATTCTTAAATCATTTAGGAACTAAATAATAATAATAATTAGTATTTTTTAAATGCTAAATTATAAATACTAAGCTATTTAATTTATTTTATCACCATAGTATAAATTAAATATTCTTAATTTATTATTATGATTATGCCATCCACTTCTAAAATAAATATTATTCTTTTGCAGTGTGACCCTTTAGGTCCTCCATATTAAATCGATTGTAAAATAAATTAATTAAAACCATTATAATCTTATTTATATGAATGAATTAAACTATTTAATTCATTTAATAAATAATATTTATTCCATAATAAGGGTACAATCCCTTAGCGAATAATAAACATTCCAGATAATATATATATTTTAACATTTGATCGTTAAAGAACTTTTAAGCGAATAGTTACCATACAATTCAATTATTCTACCTTTAATATCCCAATCAAATATAAGATATAGAATTACTGTCTAGTCTTATTTTATTTGATCATATGCATTTTAATTCACAAATGCACAACTCTAATGTAAATTAGAACCTCCTTTATAATTTTCTTTTCACCCTGGCCAAGGATTTCTGAGTTTTCACTTATCTAATTACATAGGATATTCTCTCTCTTTACTAAAAGTGATAAATCATTTATTGATCGTTCACCTACCTCTATGCATAACTTATTATACCCGATCATACCCTTTGATATACCCTAAAGGTTTTAAAGAATTTTCCAAAGTATAACTCATCATATACAAAGTACTATGATGATCTTAAGTCAAAGGATCACTTATACTACTAACATAAAAGGAACTTCTATTGATAGACAAGTAAAACTCCATTAGCTGTTATTTGAGCGAGTCACATTTAGTAAACTTATTCTCTAATAAGCACCTATATACTTTCTTTAGTGTCTCTACACAAATGATTATGATATCAATCATCCTCTTTATAAGAGCAAGCATATTATGTACTAATTTATCTGGATACACATAATCCCCATTTTAGTGATCCCATGATTAAGAACATTTTAGTTTTGTGCTATCTTGAATTTAGATCTCATTAGCATGATCCTCATCATGGTTCTAAAAATATTGCTAAAAAACTATGAGTTTATCCATTTAATTAATTCAGCTAATTAATCATGAATAAGGAAAAGTCTTGATACGTTTATTAATAAACGAATAAGATTACAAAGTATAGGCATATTACATCAAATGTGACTGACTTGAGAGCATACTATTTTCAATCTCCCACTTGCACTAAAACTAATCACCCTTTGGTATCCCTATACCATTCTTCTCTAAGTGGCATACGAATTGCTTAGTAAGTGCTTTAGATAGTAGGTCTGTAATGTTGTACTGAGTCTGCCATCTCTATGGTGTCGTATCCTTTTTAATGCTTCATCTAATCATATAAAAATGTTGCAACATGATGAGTAGGTTTTAAACTTGCAAATTGAATGCTTAAGGTTTATTGATTTGTGTTGTTTTCATTTATTTTTATGCTCTATGTTTTATTTTACTTACTTTTGGTAATTTTCCTTTGATGTGTAGGAAAAATAGTTCAAAATGGCAAAATGGTAATTATCTCTGTCAGACAAGAGCCTAGGCGCTTGGTAGGTGCTTGGCTAAAACCTCTAACCAGACCAGGTGAGCGCCTAGGTGCTTGGTAGGAGCTTAACTAAAATCATTCGACCAGATGGTAGGCGCTTGGTGGGCACTTGGTAGGCGCTTGGTGGGCGCTCGTCGGGAAATGTCACAAGCGAAGTATTCTTCTATGGGACCCAGGCACGAAATAAGATGATGGACATCCTCCAATACGTGGGTAATAATTAGATTGAGTGGGAGGTTGACAAAAAGAGCAGAAAGCTGGGTAACAAAGGAATTTTTCAAAAGAGACAGACCTGGAACAACAGAGAGGAGATAATAGAGCAGGGAATTCAAGGATTCAACAGGAAGAGGAATCAACGTTGGAGTTTGAAGGACAATTCAGAGTGACAACTGAGTTTTACCTTCTCTGACCTCTTTCACTTTGATTTATTTGAATGTTGTTAGACTTGTATCATGGCTATTGAGTTAGTGATGAACTAAACTCCAGAATTAAGGTTGTAATGGAACCTATCATGTAAATTGAAGACAATTCATTTCCTTGTTATGTTAATCGATTGTGTTGGGGTTAATTGATATATCTTATGCTTGAGTTATAATTACTTGGCCAGTAATTAGCTTGACAGTTTATATGAAATTGACAAATGGAATATAAACTTAGGTCTGGGTATGTTGACATATGTTCTTGCCATTCTACATGTGGTAGACTGCATGATGTGTATATAGGATAAACATATACCTATAAACCATATTTAACCTACAATGAAATATGATTTTAATGACTCCTATTTAATGTTAAATCTCATGGACACATAGTGATTTATTTAAATAGGTGATATTCACTTGACTATCGACAGATGTTAGTGAGTACGCATGATTTTCTGGTTATTAACTCCACATGTTTAATGACATACATAGGGAATGAAAAGGTTCAATTGAAGTGTTAGGGGAAATTATAACCTTAGTGTTCTACATCTAAATAAGAAATCTTGGTAATTTATGTTTCGTTAATTTAATTAATGTAACTCATTCACTTAATCTATATTCATCAACTATGAGTGATCGTTTAATTAGGATTGAAGTGCTTTATGATTAGTATTTTGGTGAATTAATAGTAGAAAGTCCTTGTGGGATACGATACCTTGCTTGCTATTTTATTACAGTTAGACCACGTATAATTGCGTGTTTTACTAGGTCAGATTTAGGCAAACAAGTTTTTGGCGCCGTTGCTGGGGACTATTTTATTATTATTGTTCCAAAACTAATTAGAGTCAATTTAATCTTAGTGAAACAGTTTTTCTTTTTTGTTCTTTTTTGGTATCTGAGATCTTGTATGCAAACACGTTCGAAAGGATTGAAACTAGTACCAGTCGAAGACGAGATTGAACGAAGGTTCTGTCGGATCTGACACTTTGTTCACGATACAGTACAACATCAAGCAAGGATGGTGGAAGAAGAACATAAATCGCTTAGAGACTTTGGTATGCCTCAATCACTGAGTTACAATCAAGTATTCAAAGGCCAACGATTACCGCTACAAATTTTGAAATTAAGCCAGGAACAATTTAGAGGCTCCAAAATTTAGTTCCATTTGGGGGTTTACCGAAAGATGATCCGAGTGAACACTTAGTGAGCTTTCTTGAGATTTGTGATACGTTCAAGTTTCATGGAGTCAGTGAAGATGCAATCAGACTGAGGTTATTTCCGTTTACACTCCGTGATAAGGCAAGAGCTTGGCTTCACTCATTACCCCTGGTTCAATAACGACGTGGAACGATTTGGCACAAAAGTTCCTTGCTAAGTTCTTTCCACCAGCTAAAACAGCCAAGATGCGGAATGACATTACGAGTTTTGTTCAACATGACTTAGAGTCGCTATATGAAGCATGGGAAAGATTTAAAGACTTAATGCGCAGATGTCCTCATCACGGGGAACCACAGTGGTTGCTAGTTCAGACGTTCTACAATGGGTTGGCTAATGCCACACGTACTAGTTTTGATGCAGCAGCATGAGGTGCTTTAATGGCTAAGAATTTCGATGAAGCATATAAATTGCTGGAGATTATGGCAGTCAACAACTATCAGTGGTCAACTGCAAGGATGAACCAACCGCGGGTAGCCGGGATCATTGAGGTGGATGCAGTTACAACATTGTCAGCTCAAGTGACATCTCAGATTGCAGTTTTGACAAGAAAAATTGATGCTATGGGTGTAAAGGATGTACATAATGTAGTAATGGTGTGCGAGCTATGTGCTGAAAGTCATTCCAATTATCAATGCGCCATTTGTTCAGAGTCAGTACAGTATTTGGGGAATTATAACCGACAACAGAACACTAGCAACCCCAACAGTTATAATCCAGGGTGGAGGAACCACCCAAACTTTTCATGGAGAGATAATCAGACCCAGCCACAGAATGCTCCGAGGCAATCCAACCCTCCCAGATTTCACAATTAACCCCCTCAGCAACCAGAGAAACAGTCACACTTGGAAGAAATATTGGCAAAATTCATGGCTGGAACTGAGTCAAGGATGAGTGCACATGACAAAATTGTGAATTAGATGGACATGAACATAAAAAGCCAAGCAGTGTCAATTCGCAGCCTCGAGAATCAGATGGGACAGTTGGCAAATGCAATGAATAACCGTCCTCACGGGAATTTACCGAGCGACACAGAGGTGAATCCAAAAAGAGAAGGGAAAAAGCATTGTAAGGTTGTTATGCTTAGAAGTGGGAAAGAGTTGCAAGAGGTAAAACAGGAGTTAAAAAGAGAAGAGAAAAAGAAGAAAGATGGAATCGAAAAAGAAGTTGAAGAAAAGGGGACTAAGTCAGATGCACAGGCAAAGGAGAAAGCTCAAATGGATAGAAACGCTTCATTGGTACCGCCTGTTCCATTTCCACAGAGATTACAAAAAAGAAAATTGGACATGCAATTTTCAAAATTCTTAGAGGTGTTTAAGAAGTTACAAATCAACATTCCATTTGCAGATGCGTTGGAACAGATGCCCAGCTATGTCAAATTCATGAAGGACATTTTGTCAAAGAAAAGAAGATTAGGAGAATTTGAAATTGTAGCTTTAACAGAGGAGTGCAGCGCCGTATTACAAAAGAAACTTCCACCGAAGCTTAAAGATCCAGGTAACTTCACTATACTATGCACAATCAGGAGCCAATTTTTCAACCGATGCTTATGTGATTTGGGTGCAAGTATCAACCTCATGCCTTTCTCGGTTTATCAGCAGCTTGGTTTGAAAGAAGCCACCCCCACAAATGTAACTCTTCAGTTAGCAGGTAGATCACTTACTTATCCGCGGGGGATTGTGGAGGATGTCTTGGTAAAAGTCGACAAATTCATATTTCCGGTGGATTTCATCGTTTTAGACTTTAAGGAGGACCGAGACATTACAATCATTTTGGGTCGACCATTTCTTGCAACGGGGAGGACATTGATTGATGTTCAGAAAGGACAGTTGACTATGCGGGTGCAGGACTAAGAGGTAACCTTCAACTTGTTTAAGGCAATGAAATTCCCCAGCGATATTGATGAATGCCTCAGAGTTGATCTGGTTGATGGAGCAGTTAACGATACGCGAGCAAGTAATAGTGCTCTTGATCCTCTTGAGACTTCTATTGTGAGTGAAGAAATTTCAGAATGTTCAAAAGCTATGGAGTATGTGCAGTTGATGGACTCATCACCAAGGTACACGAAGTTTAGACAACAGTTTGAAGCACTTGACTATTTGGGGAAGTCCGACGTGTGAGCTAAAACTTCACTAGAGGAACCGCCAATGTTGGATCTTAAACAGCTACCTAAACATCTTAGGTATGCATATTTAGGTGAGTCTTCTACCTTGCCAGTGATTATTTCTGCCACTCTTACAGATGAGCAAGAGGGTAAGCTTTTGAGGGTACTTAGAAAATATAAATCTGCATTGAGATGGATTCTGGTTGATATAAAGGGAATTAGCCCGACTATTTGCATGCAAAAGATTCTACTCGAAGAAGGGGCTAAACCAACTATCGAGCATCAACGAAGGTTGAACCCTGTTATGAAGGAAGTGGTGAAAAAGGAGGTCATTAAGTGGCTCGATGCTAGAATCATTTATCCAATTTCAGATAGTGCTTGGGTGAGTCCAGTACAGTGCGTCCCGAAGAAGGGCAGTATGATGGTAGTGGCTAATGAAAACAATGAATTGATCCCGACAAGAACAGTTACTGGGTGGAGAGTATGCATGGATTATAGAAAACTGAACAAGGCCACTCGTAAGGACCATTTCCCGCTGCCGTTCATTGACCAAATGCTGGGTCGATTGGCTGGCCATGAGTTCTATTGTTTATTGGATGGGTATTCCGGGTATAATAAGATAGCTATTGCGCCCGAAGACCAAGAAAAGACAACTTTTACCTTCCCCTACGAGACTTTTGTATTTAGACGGATGTCCTTCGGATTATGTAATGAACCAACCACTTTTCAAAGGTGCATGATGGCTATTTTCTCAGATATGGTCTAAAACAATCTCGAGGTATTTATGGATGATTTCTCAGTTTTTGGAGATTCTTTTGATCTTTGTTTAGAGAACCTAATATGGTACTTAAACGGTGCATTGAGACAAATTTGATTTTGAATTGGGAAAAATGTCACTTCATGGTTCAAGAGGGCATCATTCTGGGGGCATAGAGTGTCAGTAAAAGGGCTAGAAGTGGATCAAGCAAAAATCGAGACAATTAAGAAGCTTCCATCGCCTTCTTCAGTTAAGGGCATTCGAAGTTTTTTAGGGCATGCTGGTTTCTACCGACTTTTCATAAAGGATTTTTTGAAGATAACAAAACCGTTATGCAATCTGTTGGAAAAGGATGTGCCGTTCAAGTTTGATAAGGCTTGTCATGAAGCTGTTGAGTTGCTAAAAATGAAGTTGATTACAGCTCCAGTGATTATTGCCCCTGATTGGAACCTACCTTTTGAACTGATGTGTGACGCGAGTGATTACGCGATTGGGGCAATCTTGGGTCAGCGCAAAGATAAGATGTTTCATGCTATTTATTACACCAGCAAGACACTGTCGGATGCCCAGCTCAATTATACAACTGATAAGTGGTTTTTATACCTATGAATTGAATACATTTGAGCTTGATAAATTGCTTATCTTTAAGTATTTATGTTAGTTTATATGTGTTTTTACGTGTTTGTTGTAATTTAGGTTTTATAGTAAGTTTACGTGTTTTCTATTCATTTACGCGTCTTTTTACCACATTATTATAGGATGTGGCTTTATATTACTTTTTTATGTGTTTTATGTTGTATTGTAGGTATTATAATAAGGGCTTGATAAATAATGGCTTGGATTGCCCGTTTCGCGTTTTCGGCGTGCCGTTTACATGGCGGCCAACTTTCGACCTTGATCCATTCTGATTCTCCAATTGTGCCAAACATGAAAGTTGTAGAACTTCTCCTCAGCTTTCCGAAACATCTTGAATCAATGCAATCGGAAGTCGGACGCAAACGCTACACCAATAATACGAAGAAATGCAGCAGCAGCCTATTAAGGCCAGCTTTTGACATGGATCCTTTATGATTCTGCAATTTGGTCAAAGGTGGAAGTTGTAGCTCTACGAATATCCTTTCCAGAACATCTTGAATTTCCTAAATCGGAGTTTGTATGAAGAAGTTACGCCCAAAACACGAAAGGACCCTGAAGCAGCCAACTGTCACTTTTTTGCCTAAGGCGCAGCTGCGCCCATTTTGTACTATGGAGAGGCGCAGCTGCGCCGGTTGCCAGAAAAACCAAGATTTGGCGCAGCTGCGCCCATTTTCCACTAGGGTGCGGTGCAGCTGCGCCGTGCGCCAGTCAAGCCACGAACAGAGTGCTATAAAAGCCACTTTTTGAGCCCTAAAACATAACATATCCGATTTCTTCCGAGAGGAGGCGGCTTGGGCGACTTTGGGAGGCCATTTTGGTGATTCCATGGAGCTTCTATATCAACTTGATTCCATGATTTAGGGAGTTTGTTCATACTTCTTTCTCTTTCACTTCCTTGCCTCTCTATTTCATGTATTCATTTGAATGTTGATTTTTGGAACTTGTAAAAGTTGTACATGTTTTATTCATATTGAATCTAGTTATACTCATTTGCTATGTATGTGTGGATGTTGGATTACTTATTTAGTATGAACTAAGCATTGAATCTAAGTGTTGTGATGGAACCCAATAGGTTATTCTAGTTGATTTCTCTCTCTTTGGTTGGCACCATATGGATTGGTTGTTGTATTTGTGCTTGTGGTTAATTTCTAGGTCGTGCATTTACTTAGTAGCCTATACGGAACTGAGAGAGGGAGTATAGTGTTTGACCCAAGTATGTTACACATGTTCGTGATTCCACATGGCGTTGGGATTATGATTCGTGGAAATGATAGACATATACCGATCCACCATGTGCACCATTTGAGAACTTGACCTTCAACCCTTGTTATTCTTAGCTTGGGCGTTCCAGCTTGTTTCTGTTGCCTTGTGTCGGATTTAGGTAGGATGTCGCTACATGTGCTCGAGAGAGGCATGTTAGTACCATAGAGAGTTCTCGGTTGACCATTCATCGGCTACGGCTGTGTGGATGGGTTTTCATATTTTGCGCCCAACGCGTATTTGTTTGACCTAGTTATTAGTGTGGTAACTCGTGCGGAACTGAGAAAGGGAGTACCAGTTTAGACCTAGATACAATGACAACAAAAAAAGAACTTTTAGCAGTGGTGTATGCATTTGATAAATTCCAGGCATACCTCATCGGGTTAAAAGTGGTGGTATTCACGGATCATTCAGCCATAAAATATTTGATCACTAAGAAAGATGCAAAGCCGCGTTTG
The DNA here is from genome assembly GCA_947179155.2 of Hedera helix. Taxonomy (NCBI): domain Eukaryota; kingdom Viridiplantae; phylum Streptophyta; class Magnoliopsida; order Apiales; family Araliaceae; genus Hedera; species Hedera helix. The sequence goes on from OX359286.1 coordinate 1,435,276, forward strand.
ATAAGATGGGTACTCTTACTTCAAGAATTTGATTTGGAGATTCGGGACAAGAAGGGGACTGAAAACCAGGTGGTGGATCACGTGTCCCGGTTAAAGAACTCGAAACATAAAGCGGATGACGGTCTGGTTATTAATGAGTCGTTCCTAGATGAACAACTATTTTCTATTACAACGGAGGCACCTTGGTATGTGGATATCGTGAATTACATAGCAAGTGGTGTGATAGCTCCGTACTTGTCCAGCCAGCAGCGAAAGAAGTTCTTTCATGATGTGAGGTTTTATATATGGGATGAACCACTATTGTTTAAATAAAGTGCCGATCAACTGTTAAGAATATGTGTACCCGAAGAAGAAATTCAGAGCATCCTTCACCATTGCCATGCTTCGGATTACAGAGGACACTATGGGGGAGAAATGACTGCATTCAAAGTGCTTCATTCAGGATTTTACTGGCCTTCACTCTTTAAAGATGCTCGTTCGTTTGTGCTACAGTGTGATAGATGCCAAAGGGTTGACAATATCTCTAAACGGCATGAAATGCCCCTCAATAATATTTTGATAGTCGAGATTTTTGATGTATGGGGGATAGATTTCATGGGGCCATTTCCATCGTCTTTCAGCAACTTATACATCCTAGTTACGGTTGATTATGTATCTAAATGGGTGGAAGCGATAGCACTACCGATTAATGATGCAAAAGTGATTTTGAGATTTCTTCGGAAGAACATATTTAGTCGGTTTGGCACACCAAGGGCAATTATTAGTGACGGGGGCACACATTTCTGTAATAAGCAATTTGAGACACTCTTGGCTAAGTATGGGGTAACTCATAAGATTGCCACTGCCTATCATCCCCAAACTAGCGGATAGGCTGAGGTATCCAATCGAGAAATCAAGCGGATATTGGAGAAAATGGTGAACCCTAATAGAAAGGACTGATCAACGAAATTAGACGATGCACTTTGGGCATATTGGACCGCTTAGAAAACACCAATCGGGATGCCTCCATTTCAACTTATATACGGAAAAGCGTGTCATCTCCCGATTGAGCTTGAGCATAATGCATATTGGGCGATCAGAAAGCTTAATTTTGATGCAGAAGCTGCGAGTGATAAACTACTATTGCAGTTAAACGAGCTTGATGAATTTCGACTCCAGGCTTACGAAAATTTTAAATTATACAAGGAGAGGGTAAAGAAATGGCATGACAAGAAGATCATTCCGAGGGAATTTGAGCCAGGTCAACAAATTATTCTTTTCAATTCCCGCTTGAAACTCTTCCCAGGAAAATTGAAGTCGAGGTGGTCAGGTCCATTTTCCATCATTAATGTGTTTCCTCATGGAGCGGTGGAATTGGAGGATTTAGCTACAAAACAAACTTTCAAAGTGAACGGCCAAAGGTTGAAACATTATTGGGGTGACGATTTTGATCGTCAGAAAACCTCAATCATCTTTGCCAACGCTGAGTGAAAAGGACAAAGTCGGGCTGTGGACTTTAAACCCAGCGCTGTTTGGGAGGTAACCCAAATTGTTAAATTGTACTAGTTTTATATTTTAGGAAACAAATTATGGTAAGAGTTCGCAATTTGTAGTAGATTAATTCTAAAATTCATGTGTTGTTAAAACTAACTATTTGTCTCATGGTAGGTGCAAATACCATACACGGGAGGGAATTAATGCAACAAAGGAGGCTGAGCAACAGAAGTTTAGAGCGCCTAAGCCCTTGGTTAGCGCTGAACGAGCGCCTAGTGAGCGCCTACCAAGCGCTTAGTGAGCGCCTACTAAGCGCCTAGGCGCTTGAGTGGGCTGTCTAGAAATCGTAGCTGCATGTGCAAGAGAGGAGAAATAAGAGCTCGACTGGGGGTTAATTTCTTTGGGCATTCCAGAATTGATCCAAACTCTAGAACACTCCTAACCTCTCATCCTACAATCTAAGAGCATCAAAGAAGTTCAACCAAACCCATTCCAAACCAACCCACTCCACATTAAAGCCTTCTCATTGCCGAAACAAGAGAGGTATTACCGAAACTGAAAAGAAGACTCACCGAAAATTTTGCCCAGTTGTTCATCCGGCCACCCATGACTCAACTTCTTCAATTCAAGGGTTGGGTACTGCATTAGAGTTAAGGACATCTTTAACCCCCAGGTAGTTGAATTATCACATGCTATTCTGCATTTTGGTCATTAACTCAAGGATTTGTAAGTTTTTATATGGAAAGCCTTTGTAACTCAAGTGGGTAAAGGAAATGTTCTTCTTGTGTTTGAAATTCTTCTTCAATTGGGTGTGAATCTGTTATGGGGTTGCTTGTATAGATAAACCCACAAAGGGTGGCAAAATCCAAGTTTGGGGGAGCTTCATTGGTTTATAATTTTAAAGGCGCACACCAAGTGTTTGCTAAAAGTCCTGAAAGAATAAAGTGTGTTTATTTGGCTAAAATTTTCTGGAATTAGTTTGGGCATTCACTGTGCACTCTGGTAGTGACTCATGGCTCCAAAACGACAACGTGGTGAGAGCTCCCGATCCTCATACGACACAAAGAAATTTGTAAGCGAGGCGACATCTGACCGATTCCATGGGGTGATGGCTACCAAAACTATAATTCCGGAACAAGGGATTAGTCCAGGTGCAACACAGGGGGAGCTTTTTGATATGATCAATGAGCGAGATTGGACCGCTTTTACAGCTCAACCCAAACCAGCAGTGGAATCTATAGTACGGGAATTTTATGCCAATGCGATTGAGGCTACGAATGATGTGGTGCAAGTACGCGGTAAAGAGGTATCCTTCAGTGCCACGGAAATAAATGAGTACTATAGACTACCTACTGTGCAACAAACGGATGAGTACACAACTTATAAACAGAACAAGCTAAACTTGGATAAGGTGATCCGTCGGTTGTGTCGTCCCGGTGCAACCTGAAAGCTTAACGGGGATGAGCCGGTGATGTTTTCATCGAGTCATTTAAGTTGATTCGGGAAAGCATGACACTTCTTTTTGTGTGTGAAGCTTATGCCCACAACTCATGTTAGTGAAATAATCAAGGGTTGAGCCATTTTATTGTACTGTTTGGTGAAAGGAAAGATTATCAATGTGGGCCAAGTGATTCATGATTCTATCGCTCATGATATCGAAGGAGGTTCATCTGGTGGGTTTCCACATCCATCACTCATCTGCGGATTATGTAAACGAGATGATGTCACTTGGGCTACAAATGAACCGGTTCAACAACCTAAGGTTCTTATTGATGCGCACATCATTAAACAGTTAAAGCAATGGGATGGTGCCCCTGCACATCCACGAGGAGCTGGTTTCATTGTAAATCATCCAGCTAGGGATGAGCCTCACTCACCAGATACTGATGAGCTGTTCGCCGAATCTCCTTCCCACGAAGTAGGGCCATCCTCAGTTGCACCATTCGCTCAGGCCGCACTAACTGAGAATGAGTTTAGCATTAAGCTGCGGAGATTACAATCGCGTGTGGATTTGTAGTTTCAAGACGTAGCTCGACAAAATATGGCATTAGCCCAGCGCCAAGATGTGATGCACGGCTTCAATGTGACTGTCGCTCAAGCATTAGCTCAGGCACTCTCCAACATGCAGCATCCCGATATTCCTCAGCTCCCATCATTCCCACGATTAGACGCTGATGATGAGGAGCGCAATGATGATAACTGAGCAGCTACATGGAAGTCCCCTGTATTTCATTTCCTTTTTCTTGCAAATTGAGGACATTTCGCTGTTTAAGTTTGGGGGCGGGATAACTTGTTGGGATAAGTGTCATATCGTGCATAGTGTCTTGCATAAATGCATATAGTTATTTGCATGTAGTTTGCATGTAGTCGTCATTTCCTTTTTATGTTATAAAAATATGTTATAAGAAAAAAAAGAAAAAAAAATTAAAAAAATTAAAAGATAAAAAAATTTAAATTTAAATTGCATTTTTAGGTCATTTGCATTTAAGTTTAGAATTTTGTGGGTACATTCACTACAAACCCTCACGAGACACAACTCGTCTATTTGGGATAACCTTGTGGTTCAAAGGCTTGTTACACGTGCTAAGTGTAATCGTGGTCCCTACGAAAGTGGGTTAGTCTAGGTATTATATATATTTAGGTGCGTTAGAGTAGTGAATCGAGCAATGAAGTGGTATAATCTTATGTGTGCCGATGATGATAATTTGTTGAATTAGTCAGCGATTTGAGTGAATTGGATAATGAGTGTTAGTTTAATTTCTAACTATTACTAGTGACTGCATTGCTTCAGAACCCTGACATTTATATGCTCTTACTCGGTGTGTTCAAATAGTTGAAATTTATGAGAGGTTGATTGAATTAAGTGTCTGTTTCGATAATAACAACTTTTGTATGCTTACTTACTTGAAAAAGAAGGAAAAAAAATAAGAACGAAAAATATAGATAAGTATGATAGTTAAAAGTAACTTGGCTAGTTTGCTTTTGTGGCCTCAATTACTCAAACAAGTAAGCCCGTAGGAGTGTCTCTACACTTAATGCACTAATACTAACTGGTTTGGGAGTCATTGGTGGAAAGTTCGTTACATGGGTAATTTTGAAAAGTCTAATAAAAGTAAACATTTCTTATGCCAAGATTAGATGCGAGATGGAGCATAAAATGCACTCGTGATAAATAAATAAATAAAAATTTATGTGCAAGTAAGCATATGGAGGACTTATGCATATCCTTATGTTAATTATCATCTATGGGCATTGAAGTTAATTAACTTATCTGAATTTTGGTGAGTTTGACACATTGAATTCACACACACACGGTATGGGTTAAAAGTAATGCGATACTAGTAATGTGTTGGGAATGGACGAAACATGATTTTGAAGTTTTGTCTAAATGGTAACTAAGGAATCTCTGAGGCATATGTTTGGATAACTGTTGGTTCATTGTTTGGTTTGTAGGTTGTTAGTTAGTTCAAGTTTCATTTCGTTTCGTTTTATTTTGTTTTTGATTTGCTTGAGGACTAGCAAAAAGCTAAGTTTGGGGGTATTTGATGAGTAGATTTTATACTTGCAAATTGAATGCTTAAGGCTTATTGATTTGTGTTGTTTTTATTCATTTTTATGCTCTATGTTTTATTTTACTTACTTTTGGTAATTTTCGTTTAATGTGTAGGAAAAATAGCTCAAAATGACAAAATGATAATTATCTCTGTCAGACAAGAGCCTAGGTGCTTGGTAGGCTTTTGGTAGACGCTTGGTAGGCGCTCAGTAGGCGCTTGGCTAAAACCTCTAACCAGACCAGGTGAGCGCCTAGGCACTTGGTAGGCGCTTGACTAAAAACATTCGACCAGATCAAGTGAGCGCCTAGGCGCTTGGTTGGCGCTTGGTGGGCGCTCGTCGGGAAATGTCACAAGCGAAGTATTCTTCTATGGGAACCGGGCACGAAATAAGATGATGGACATCCTCCAATACGTGGGTAACAGTTAGATTGAGTGGGAGGTTGACAAAAAGAGCAGAAAGCTGGGTAACAAAGTAATTTTTCAAAAGAGACAAACTTGGAACAACAGAGAGGAGAGAATAGAGCAGGGAATTCAAGGATTCAGCAGGAAGAGGAATCAACGTTGGAGTTTGAAGGACAATTCAGAGTGACAACTGAGTTTTACCTTCTCTGACCTCTTTCACTTTGATTTATTTGAATGTTGTTAGACTTGTATCATGGCTATTGAGTTAGTGATGAACTAAACTTCAGAATTAAGGTTGTAATGGAACCTATCATGTAAATTGAAGACAATTCATTTCCTTGTTATGTTAATTGATTGTGTTAGAGTTAATTGATATATCTTATGCTTGAGTTATAATTACTTGGCCAGTAATTAGTTTGACAGTTTATATGAAATTGACAAATGGAATATAAACCTAGGTCTGGGTATGTTGACATATGTTTTTGCCATTCTACATGTGGTAGACTGCATGATGTGTATTTAGGATAGACATAGACCTATAAACCATATGTAACCTACAATGAAATCTGATTTTAATGACTCCTAATTAATGTTAAATCTCATGGACACATAGTGATTTATTTAAATAGGTGATATTCAGTTGACCATCAACAGATGCTAGTGAGTACACATGATTTTCTGGTTATTAACTGCACATGTTTGATGACATACATAGGGAATGAAAAGGTTCAATTGAAGTGTTAGGGGAAATTATAACCTTAGTGTTCTACATCTAAATAACAAATCTTGGTAATTTAGGTTTCGTTAATTTAATTAATTTAACTCATTCACTTAATCTATATTCATCAACTATGAGTGATCGTTTAATTACGATTGAAGTGCTTTATGATTAGTATTTTGGTGAATTAATAGTAGAAAGTCCTTGTGGGATACGATACCTTGCTTGCTATTTTATTACAGTTAGACCACGTATACTTGCGTATTTTATTAGGTCAGATTTAGGCAAACACAACACATGGTTAAAATTTAGATGACACCTGGGTTCCTTGGTGAACTAAACTCATTTAATACTAGGAACCATTCCAAGTTCTTTAATGAACTTGTTGTACCAAACAATTTCTTTGCAATTTTATTTATAGTTATTTACTATGTATTTATCACTAGATCAACAACTCTTTATAATTTGAAACCTTTCCAACTTACTGCATCACCGTTCAAGGTAATTATATAACCTGAAATGGATTTGTTGTTGTCTTGGTTAGTTTGAAAAACTTGAGTTTGTAAATTCATCTAGTTTTAAATTATACCTACCATTAGAAACACCTTTCTAATATTCTTCTCTAGGATTAAACTGATATCTACGTATTATATATAAGTAACATCAGGTCTAATACATGTCATCCATACATGATAGATCCTATTGTCGAAGCATATGGTATCTTATTCATGCAATCTCTCTATTGCAATATGTTTGGGATAATTATTAAGAGATATTTACTCCCCGACTCATCAACATTAGTCATCTTAGAGTTTTGCATGCTAAACTTTTTTAGCATCAAATCAATGTACGTTACTTGGGTCAAGCCGAGCATCCTATATGATCTATCTCTATAGACCTTTATAAGATGTTTCTTTTAAGTCCTTGATGGAGAAGTGTTTAGACAACTACATCCTTACTGATTGTAGCATCGATATATCATTCCTTATCAGTAGTATATCAACATATAATACTTGGAATATCATAGTGCTCTCACTAACCTTTGTACACACTTGGTTCATCCTTATCTTTGATAAAATCAAACTCCTTTGATAAAATCATTAAAACGGTTGTTCCATCTTTGAGAAACTTACTTTAATCTATAATTAGATCATTGTAGCTTACATACTTTATTTATTCTATCTTTATGGAGACAAATTTCATTGGTTATATCATATATACATCCCTTTTGTATTATAAACTGCAAATAAAATCCGAATGGATATTTGCATTTTTATTAGTGAAAAGTTTCATCATAGTTAACTCACTGACTTTGTATAAAACCTTTTTGCCATTAGTCAGGTCTTATAGGTCTCCACCTTACCATCTGTTTTAGCCTTTCTAAAAAACCCATTTCGAATTTCATGTTCAACAACCATTTCTCTTGAGTCTTTACTCATGCCTCATCGTATGTAACTAGATCATCATCCATTATGATACATACCTTATCATTGTCATTTATGATGAATCTATACCTTTTAGGTATCTCCGATTCTAAACCAGATTTACGACTTGGTTGTGGTAGAATAAATTTATTTACTTGAACAGATTCCTTCATTTGATCTGTAGTGTTTTGTGCTTTTTGAATTTTTTCAAGATCTATCTTACTCCTACTAACCTCTTCATGGATAAACTCATTTTTCCTAAAAGGCAGCATGTTTCTACAAACACCTTTTAATTAGTCGGATTATAAAAGTAATACCTTAAATTTTCTTTAGGATATCTTACAAGTTTACACTTGTTAGATCTTGTTCTAAGCTTATCATTGTCAAACCTTTTGATATAAGCTGGACAATCCAAATCTTAACATACTTAAGACTTGGTTTCCTCCTTATCCATAACTCATATAGAGTCTTAGGAATGAAATTTGAAGGTACATTGTTAAGTAGGTATGCAACCGTTTTTAGGGTATTACACTAGAAGGATATTGAAAGATTGATAAAAATTATCATGGATTATCATTATGTCCATTGTGAGAGAATATCAATTGCGCTTGAGATGATTTAGAAACTCACTGCTCAAATATTTTCTTCTCGATCTAATCGAAAAACTTTAATACTTTTAGTTTTTTGTTTCTGTACTTCACTTTTGAATTCTTTGAACGTTTTAAATGATTTAGATTTGTATTTCATCAAATACATATATCAAAATCTATAATCATTAGTGAAAGTAATGAATGAATGTCATCCTATTATAAGTGTTGTAATAAGTCCCACACACAACTGTGTGTACCATCTCTAACAACTTTGTAACTCTATTTTCATTTCCATTAAATGAAGATTTAGTCATATTATCCATGATACAAGATTCACAAGTTGTATTTGATTCATAATCAAAAGGTTCTAAAAGCCTATTTCTATACAATTTTATTTAGTCTTGTTTTATTAACATGACCTAGTTAACAGTGTTGCATGAAGTTATGATTCATATCATCTCTTTGTCTTTAGTTTGTTCAATTTTGGAATATTTTTCATCTAAGTCAAGTATACAAATTCAATCAAGTAATACCATTTATTTACTTAATAGATTTGCTCATAGACAATGATAAACTTTAAGTTCTTATGGTTACTGGAACAACCTTTGTTATATCCCTACGCACACGATTACTTATCATTTGTTTAGTCTTCTACTTATGCCTAGTCTTTGCAACGACTTGCATATATGAGACCACCAGCCGATATCTAATATCCCCGTAGAACTTGACTTATAGAAAGTTTTATTTCATTATGAACAAATCTATATAGAAACGTCACCATGTTTCTTCTACTTAACCACTGTAAGATACTCCTTGTAGTCCATTTTCCAGTGTCCCAGTTTATCGCAATAAAAGCAAACTCCTTTGCTCTCGAGATCATTTTTATTTATGTCCTTTAATTTATGCCTTTCGTTTGCTTTCTATCCTTTCTTACTCCTCATAAACTCCTTTGACCATCTTATTCCGTTTAGAAGATTCATCTACGGGTAATACTTAGAAGGAAAGTGACTCTTAACAGTCTTCAACATATTTGGTTAATCAGGCAAAACTGACATCTAGCTTACTAATGTCTGAAGTTCACAACAGATGAATAAGAGTTAGTAAGTGATCGCAACATCGAATTTTGACTCAACTCTCCATTCTTGACAAAACCCAATTATCCCAATTTATCATCTTTAGGACATGTGTCTTTACTTTAGTGTCATTGGTTATTATAGATCAGAAGAGCTGCTTAGATATCTTATATTTAGTTGACCTACACTACTCAGTATACAACTATTAAATGTGCAACAATATAGTAGGTGCATCCATTTTCTCGTGTTGACGCTGTAACTCGATACTTATGGATGCGAGTATGATGCATTTGAGCCACATGTGCATCATCTTACTACTTTTTAAAATAGCAATATCTTCTTCAAAGGTATTGTCTGCAATATTTATAGTGATAGGCAAATTAAGGACATTTGCTAGCTTTTCAGCAATGAGAACTATTCTCAAATTTGTTTAATCAATCCGAACAATTTGGTTCGATTAAATTATTAGCATCTAATATGCTATGCAATATTTGTGAATTAAACATAGCAATATTCTTTAAGCGAATTAATAACAACATTAATATGCATTCATTTTATTAATTAACAAAATAAATTAGGTATTTATTTAAATTAATATCTCCCACTATTTTTCATCAAACTATATTACACTCTTTATATAGTTTGACAAATCTAATTAATTTTTATTTAGTGAGAATAAGGATCCTATTTCAAATGTATGTAGCATTGTGCGACACAATAAACTATATATAAATAAATAGGTAGACAACTCTTGTCAATTACATTATCATGTAACTTTTTGTATTTTGCTTCTTGGATTATTATTATCATGTGTGACACATCTAAATTAAAATTATCCAAGTTAAGTCTGACCTAGCATTTCCATATAAGTGAACAGAAAAAGATTGTTCTTGTGCGAAACAACAAAACCGTAATGTTCAATTCATTTATAAACATTAACTATGTAATAAAACGACATCTCAAATAATTAATACAAGTCTTGTGCAACACAACAAACTCATAATAATTATTTGATACTTTATCGTTTTACCATGCTAGAATGCGACATTCAATATTTTTAATAAATATCTTTGAAAGTTACAACTTAATATTATAAGTAGTAGAATAAATAAATTAGAACTATTATAATTTTATTTAGTTGAATTAAACTCTTTTAATTCATGAATTAAATCTTTTAATTCATTTTATAAATAATATTTATTCTACATCAGAAGGGGTTTGTTAATATTAATTGTCTCATCTTGTTTAGCGTATTTGTACACCTATATATAAAATATGCGTCATATTAATTAACATGCGAATAATGTTTAATAATAATATATAATATATATAAATAAGCATGCACATATAGAATACTATATTCTACTTGGATTGATTATGGATTTTTAATCTAGTTTGGTTTATTTGAGCCACCAAACAAACCAAATGGTCAAACCTAGGATGCAAGAATAAATACATTAATTTAACTATTACATTTAACTCGGGCTCCAATACAAACGAGTCTTCACACGTTCCTTACTCTTCGGCTATTTTTTTTTAAATAAATCTAACTAATTCTATGATAAACTATTTTCATAAAATAGAAATTTTGATTAGCAATTAAGGGGAAGTACATAGGAGGGAGATATAATTTACATAAAAAAAGAAGAAGTAAAAGACAAGATATGCATACCTCATTTATTAAAACTCATAAAATAAATCGAATCATATTGGTCAATAGTTCATAATCATTCTTATTTGTTATCATATATAGCAACATATATATTAATAAATAATATTCATCTCTTGAATTAGTTAACACATTATATATATATATGTATATAATTTCATATTTAAAATAAATCTTTTATTTTAATTATAAAATCATTTAAAAATAAACTATTTATTTTCATTATATTTTTGTATTTTTTGAATTTTTAAAATCACCCAAATGAACCTTTTATTTTTTAATTGTAAAAATGCCATTGAAAATCCTAAAAATTCTTTATTTACGAAATTGCCATCAAACTTTAAAAATTACAAAACTGCCACTGCCCCTTTTAATTAAGAAACTATCATCGGACAGGGCCGAAACTGCGGCACCCTAGAATACATTGAAACCAAGCACTGCAACGCCCAAGGGGAAATTCTGGAATTTTCACAACTACAGCGCTGTGACACTTAAAACAAAGTTAAAACTCGGTGCTGCAACATCGAGGTATTGTAACACTTCATTTAAAAAAAAACTTTTTTTTCTTTCTTTAAAACACAATTTTTGCAATTGATTTTTAATACCATGATTCTATACAATAAATTATACCCAATAAATTATTCTAAACACATACCCATACATATACGGAATCAAAACAATTAATAATTCGCATAAGTTTGGCTCTTGATGCTATTGTTGGTTTGTAAAAATATGACATACATACAAATCTAATTGTAATAGCACAATAGAAGGAAACAAAATCAGATTTTAAAAATTTTACAAACCAGTAATCAGGATCTTTCTTATGCTATAATTATTAATTGAAGAATGATAAAATATTTATATCTTTATAGAACCAAGCTTCCACAAGTACAAGTTCAACTCCCTTTAATTCTCCGAGTTCTTCTTCAAATTCACTGATTAGATTCTATGGATCAATGTCAGCTCCCCAAGTGTGAAGTCTCTAAAGGTGATCTACCAAAAAACCTATGAAGTGGTTAGTCTTAATTCTCTCTCTCTCTCTCTCTAACTCTTTAAATGTAGAGAATTATGAAGTATTCTTCTAATTCTCGCGAAAGAGTGTGTAACCTTAATTCATAATAAGACTTCTCCTATTTATAGATATAGATAACCCTCCTAAACTATTTAGGATTAGGGTTTTAATTCAATTCTCAATCTAATTAGGAACTAAATTAATTACTAAACTATTTAGTAAATTAATTAATTATTATAATTACAATTTCTAAACTATTTAGGAACTTAATTATTTATAATAATACTACTATTTATTAATTAATTCCTAAATCATTTAGGAACTAAATAATAATAATAATAATAATAATAATAATAATAATAATAATAATAATAATAATAATAATAATAATAATAATAATAATAATAATAATAATAATAATAATAATAATAATAATAATACTCCTCTTATTAATTTATAATTAGTAGTTTTAAAATACCAAATTATAAATATTAAGTTATTTAATTTATTATATCAGCATAGTATAAATTAAAGATTCATGATTTATTATTACGATTATACCATCTACTTTTAAAATAAATTTTACTCTTTTGCAGTGTGAACCTTTAGGTTCTCTATATTAAACCGGTTGTAAAATAAATTAATTAGAACCATTATAATCTTATTTACATGAATGAATTAAACTATGTAATTCATTTAATAAATAATATTTATTCCATAATAAGAATAAGCCCCCTTAACGATTAATCGCCATTCCAAATAATATAAATTTCAATATTTGATTGTCAAATAATCTTTCAGTGAATACTTACCGTACAATTCTATCCTTCTACCATTCAATGTCCCAATCAAATATAAGACATGGGATTACTGTCTTATCTTATTTTATTTGATCATATACATTTCAATTCATAAATGCATAACTCTAATGTAAATTAGAAACTCATTTCTAATTTTCATTCCACATTGGTCAAGGATTTTTTAGTTGTGATTTATCAAATTACATATGATAGATTATTTATTGAACATTAACTTATCTCTATATACAAATTATTATATTTGATCATACCATTTGATATACCCTGAAGGTTTTAAGGAATTTGCCAAAGTATAACTTATCATATACAAGGTACTATAATGTTCTCAAATCTAAGAATCACTTGTACTACTATCACAAAAGAAACTTCTATTGATAGACAAGTAAAACTCCATTAGGTGTTCCTTGAGCGAGTCACGTTTAGTGAACTTATTTTCTAATAAACACCTACATACTTGCTTTAGTGTCTCTACACAAATGATTATGATAGCAATCATCATTTTCATAAGAGCAAGCATACTATGTACTAATTTATCCGGATACACATAATTTCCATTTTAGTGATCCCACGATTATGAACATTTTAGTTTTGAGCTATCTTGAATTTAGAGCTCATTAGAATAATCCTCATCATGGTTCTAAAAATATTGAAAAAAAAAATTATGGGTTTATTCATTTAATTAATTTAGCTAATTAATCATGAATAAAGAAATGTCTTGATACTTTTATTAATAAATGAATAAGATTACAAAGTATATACATATTACATCAAATGTGATTGACTTGAGGGCATACTGCTTTCAATTAACCATTCAGATCTTAATTATTCAGTTTTATAAAGCACTACCTAAGTCAGTCTAGAGTGAAGTTGTTCGTACTACTTATTACCTGATTAATAGATCTCCACCAACATCGTTGGATTTTTAAATTTTTGAGAAAATTTGGAGTGATAAGGATGTGTCATATTCTTACTTGAGGGTATTTGGGTGCAATGCTTTTGCACATATCCCTATGGAACATAGGTAGAAACTCGATGACAAATTTACTCCACGTGTGTTTGTTGGATATGGAGATACAAAGTTTGGGTACTGGTTATGGAATCTAGTTCAGAAATTATTCAAAAGCAGAGATGTGGTGTTTCATAAGTAGCATAATTTTGAGAATTTTGATAATGTTACACAGCCTAGAGATGATAGAGTTCCAGAACTTAATGGAGTTTCTTTTCCATTACGGAATACCACAGTTGGAGAAGAATTTTAGAATGAACAAGTGATTGATGCAAATGCATGATAATGACAGGTCAGATATAGAGAGTGTTAAGTAGGGAGAGCAACCCCCATATATTGATAATGAAGAACCTCATCTCAAGAGATCCACGAGAGTACGAGTACCATCAATCAGTATCCTTTATCTAAATATATTTTAGTTGCTGAGGAGGGGGAGCTAAAGAATTTTTAGGAATTCAAGACTCATAAGGAGAAAAACAATTGCTTAAGAGCAATGCGAGATGAAATGGATTATTTGTACAAGAATTACATTTATGAGATGACTACACTTCCGAAAGGAAGAAAATCATTGAAGCATAAATGGGTGTTCAAGCTAAAAAAAATATGATGACAAACTAGTGAAGTACAAGGCTCGATTGGTCGTCAAGGGTTTTGCTCAAAAGCAATGTATTAACTTTGATGAGATTTTTTTCTCTAATTATAAAGATGACTTCTATTTGAGCAGTGTTAGGATTAGTAGCTAGTTTGGATTTTGAGCTTGAGTAATTAGATATGAAGATTGTCTTCCTTCATGGTGATTTGAAGGAGAAAATTTACATGGAGCAACCAGTGGGATTTGAAGTTAAGGGAAAAAAGCACTTGGTTTACAAGTTGAAAAAAAGTCTGTATGGCCTAAAACAAGCCCTAAGGCAGTGGTATAAGAAATTTGATTCATTCATGATGGATCAAGGTTACAATAGAACAATTGTAGATCATTATGTGTATGTGAGAAAATTTCTAGATGTTAATTTTATTATTTTATTGCTATATATAGATGATATGTTAATAGTTAGGCAAGATACTAATATGATTCGTAAGCTCAAGGGTGAGCTGTTTAAATCCTTTGATATGAAGGATTTAGGCCCGACTAAGTAAATTTTGGGCATGAAGATTATTCATGATAGGAAAATCGAGAGATTGTGGTTGTAATAAGAGAAGTATGTTGAATGGGTGCTTACAAGGCTCATTATGAGTAATGCTAAGCTAGTTAGCACACCACTGGCCAATCATT
Organism: Hedera helix; assembly: GCA_947179155.2. Taxonomy (NCBI): domain Eukaryota; kingdom Viridiplantae; phylum Streptophyta; class Magnoliopsida; order Apiales; family Araliaceae; genus Hedera; species Hedera helix. The sequence continues at coordinate 1,450,288 of OX359286.1, forward strand.
TTAAGTTGATAAAGCGTATGTGTCATTCTACTAAAGAATGAAGAGATAATATGGCAGTAGTTCCTTGCACCTTTACTATAGGGAGTCTTATGTACACGATAGTTTGTACCCGGCCAGATATTGCTCACGCAACTGGCATCGTGAGCAGGTATTTATCAAATTATGGTAGAGAACAATGGGAAGCAGTTAAATGGATTCTCAAATATTTGAAAGCTACTTCCAGTTTATGTTTGGATTTTGGTAGTTCGAATTCAGTCTTGGAGGGTTTTACAGATGCAAAACATGGTATGTTCTGAAGAGAAGAAGTCTACTTTGAGGTATTTATTTACTTTTGCAGAAGGAGATGTATCATGGTAGTCCAAGTTGCAAAAGTGTGTTGCTTTATCTATAAGTGAGTCATAATACATTACTGCTATAAAAGCAGGCAATGAGTTGTTATGGTTGAAACGATTTTTCTAAGAGTTGGGTCTAATGCAAGATGCATATGTGGTTTATTATGATAGTTAAAGTGCAATTGACTTGACAAAGAACGCCACTTATCATAACCAATCTAAGCACATTGATATTTGTTATCATTGGGTTTGAGAAGTGATGGAAAAGGAATTGATGAAGTTTCATATAACACTAATCATATAGCAATACAAAAAATGGACATTCAACAACGATTTTTCGGGCAATGCATGTTTAGCAACGAAAATTTTCATTCGTTACAATTTGTTAAAGGTTTTCATTTTTCGTAACGAATTTCATAGGTCATTGCAAAGTTTCATTGGCAATTCATTGGCGAGAAAAAAAAATCCTCGCTTATTTACTTTTCGTTGGCGGTAAAAATTCATCTATTGCCATTTGATTTCTCCTCATCATGGGCAACAAAAGATTTTTGGTTGCTATATTTCATAGCCTAATGTGGACCACATTCATTGTCAATAATTTTTCTTTCGTTGTGTATTTTATACAATTTTTTGCAATGACTATTCAAATTTTACCCTAAATTAAGATAGCCCCAATAAGCACATTTTGCCTTTCTTTTCAAAACTCATAGTTTTGCGTTTTAGAATTATTATTACTATTTTTGAATAACTTGTTGTTTTACATGAGACAGAGGGACTATAATTAATGATATTCACATTCTTAGTTTCTGTCATATTCATCTATTATTTTTATCTTGATATTATTTGATAGAGCAAACTAAATAAAATAAAGAATAAGAAAAATACGATAATAATATCATAAATGTGTGTGAATATGTATATTACATATATAATTATATAATACATATTATTTAATACACTAAACATTTCAATAAGTATCTAATACATTGAATGCCCCTGATGTTCTCCTAGAAATTTTTGAATCTTCAGCGTTGCACAAATAAACAAATATCAAAAGTTCAAAATGTTGAAAGTCCGCTGATGAAAATTAGAATTTATCTTGTCAAAATAAAACCACATGCTAAAACTCATGGATGAACTTCATCGATGATCGTGGAGTGCCTTTCAAGGTAGACTTGGTTTTTAACGCTAAATGCCAAGAAAGAGCGTTTGCCGACGGAGTACCTACAAATTCAATTGGGAAAATCATAATAGCAGAATGATCCCTAAAAATAGTATAAGTAAGAAGACACTAAAAATAGTTAACATTAATAACAAATAACATTTTACCATATGTATGTCAAAATTTGAAATCTTACACTAGCAAAACTAAGAAAATGCACATTAACTTGAGATTTCAAATTTTAAAATCTTGCTTGAAGCCTTGTTAATTAACTTGAGATCCTAGACATGTTCTTAACAACTCGTCGAAGACTTTAATATTATTGCATACAATGTGCATGGGATGCACTGATCAAATAATGCAGAATGCTTCGTGCATATACTTGAGGTTCATAACCTAAAGTGGTGGGCAAGGTAATGGAAAAAGGTGCCATTGTTTACCTCAAATGTTGAACCAAGTAGTTGGTAGCAACAATTTATCAGGATCCATTGCATAGCTATAGTACGCAAAAGACAACTATCAATAATTTATTTATTTATTGAGCATGTGGGATATAGATCAGGAGCACGCTTGGAGTTTAAAGATCAGGAGCATGTGGGATAAATACTAGGAGCATGCTTTAATAGATCACTTTTAAACTGAAGTACTATTGTTGTCTGACAAAAGATCTGCATAAAATTAAAGATGTAGTAGAACCCAAACGAGTGCAATATGAAAGCTGCATTTCAATTGGATATACTTTCCTAGCTTTTCCCTTAAATTAACAGCAAAATTTTGTGTCAACAATTATTTCAAGCTTCCTAATCCGAGCCCAAGTTCCAATTCTGGCACTTCAGTTGTATTATACTTGTTGCATTCTTGTTCAATTTTGACAATGTTTGCCAATGGTTAATTAACTCGACTCACGTTAGTAAAACAGTTACCTAACGAGCTTTGATGTCCAGGAAAAGCAGCCACCTGAAGGAAATCGAGGTTTTGATTTAAGATGACTTTGCCTAGCATCGGTCTGTAGTTGTAGGCTAAAATGCACCTTTTTAGGCCTGGACATATTTAACTCTATTCCACTAACCTGGAGATGACTCGCCACGTTATGTCTAGTTAAACCTTCTACTCTCATAACCTCTAATATTTTAGAAGGAATGGCCTAATCTACACCAAGTTACTCTACAGCCTGCACAAATTTTTTGTGCAGTTCAGATGTACTGTCTACCTAAAACCCAACAAGAGATGATAAAATCACATTCATAAATAAAATAATCACCCTAGATAACTACATCCATTTGTGATCCAAGAGATAGTTTTCATGTTAAATCTACTATATACTTTTGAATGAGATTCAACCTGATTTCTACATCTGAAGTTATAGGCATATGGACAAGTTGTTTGTCAAAGATTACATCCGCCAAAACAATTCAATTATGTAACATACTTAGATAATTAAATCTCAAAATCCCATACCTCATGTTTTTTTTTTGTAATTTTCAATTTCATGTCAGCAAATTCATACAAGTGTAATAGTTTCGATGGAGAGTAGCCTTGAAAGAATTTACTACCACAGTTTACAGGAAAAATTTTAGCTGTGAACCAATGAATTCAACTTCACTAAGAAACTTGTTATGTAATATGGAGTTGAATAGTTTTGATTATTGTAGACTTACGAATGAGTACTCGCTTAGAACTAGTTTTAAGAATTTAAGGCTTGTCCGTAGAGGCAAGATGTTGAAAAAGTGGAAAATAATAATAGCATGCAATACTTGGTCCATGTCATTAAGACATAATAATAAATTCAATAGTTGAAATAAACGACTTAATTTGGCCCTAAAGGAGCAGAAATGTCAAAATTTACAAAATTAAACTTGAGAATATTCAAAACAACGTAGCAAACCTCAATTATTTGAGAATATTAATAACAAGGCACTAACTTAAGTACTTCATATTTTTAAGCCTGGACATATGCAATTTTATTACTATTTCACTTGGTCATTTTGTTGAACATGATAACTACATTAGATGCTTTATGGATGGATAAACGATAGCAAGCCAAAGCTTACCTATAAAGCCCCTAATAAGTTATGCTGAATCAAACAGGATTTAAGATTTTAGAAAAATAATAACTTTACCAAGAAATTTAGCACATTATAAAATCCATTTATACTGCTTATACAAATTCTTGAATGCATAAGTACTAGTATAATCAATTGACTAGTTTAAAGGCTCACATAACTAAAAGCAACCCATTGAACATAGTACCCGATTCAACCTTAAATCCTATGCATAAAGTGTCACTGTGAAATCAAAATTAAAACAGGTTTAGAAAGAATTACATGTACTTAAAAGTAAATGATCATTCATTTAAGAATTTGAAAGTCGAATAACATAATTTTAAAATTGAAAACGAAAGGGGATGATGGTTGGAGATAAGAATAAAGTAGAGACCTTCGTACCGGGATCAATTTGTTGATAGTAAATAAATTATTGATTTTTCAAATGAAAACTTGGAGACCAGTTAACTGTGGGAGGGAGGGAAGGAGTGAGGAGGGCGGTACTATAATCATATATGTAGTTTATATTTACTAGTAAATTATAACTGGTATATAAATACTTATCATCAAATATATACTAAAAAATTAATTTCCATTAATCTGAATTTATCTCAGACATTAGTTTAATAATTAATATTTTTAAAAAGTTTACTATTCGGTTAATCGGTTAACCGAATAGTAAATGTTTCCTATAAAAAACCAAACCAATTTTAGTTATAACTGATATTGTCCAAACAACCAAAATATTTCGGCTAAAAATTTCTGTGTTTGTGTTTGTGTGTTTATGTGTTCATGTGTTTGTATAGCTTGTGTATGAAGGACTAAATTATTCTATTATTTTGATGATAACAAAATAAGAAACATATAATGACTTTAACATTTACTCAATGATTTTAGAGTTCTCTTTGAGCATTTCACTTCTTTACTATGCGATAGTAAAGTGACTTCAGCCTTACTTAATGAATTATTGATTTTATAATTTCATTAATATTGTATTTATATCATTATGTAGTTATTTATTTATTAATCACATAGATGTATTTACTCGTTCTAATTTAGAGATATGAAACAATTATCAAACACATATCATGTAGGAGTTAGTATTTTAAACTCCTAAAAATATTAATATAAATAACATATTATATTAGACAGTTTTTAAGACCAATAATTTAAGATCCCAACATTATCCATAATACAAAGGCTTTAATATAAATAGTTACTCTAGCATCTGTACCTTTTTCTGATTAGGTAATCGTTCTTATTAAATCCTATCTAATTGAACAAAAGGGTATACGTTCATAAGGACTGTACAAAAATTACTTATTTACAAATATACATTAATAACTTTGTCATGTCTGTAATCATCATCTGTACGAAAAAAATGTTCAATATGTTAATCTGAATAACAATTGTAATTTTAATTTTCTTTCTAAGTGTTTAGAAATATCAACTACATTGAGATCATAATTAACTAAACTTAAAATATTTTGAAAAACAATTAGTCCATTCAAAAAGAGAGGGAAACTATTAAAATTTAAAATAAAAGAAAAAAAGTGGCAAGTAGCTAGGAGGGAAAACAGAAATTACGTAAGTCAGTAGGCCTAAAATCATCAAATTACTTATGCTTAAAATAAATCTAGGTCTTTGAGGTAAAAACAAAAATTGATCCAATAGATGAACAGTTGGTTGATGACAACTATCTAGGGTTCTCGCTTTTTTATTAGCGAAGAGTCGCGGTGCCATTCCAACGTAACCTGTTATATGTATAATAGAGTTTTGTTTAGACCTGTCCTATTTAAAACTCTTTATGAACTTTATTATGGTACAACTCCCAAGATTAACTACTTTTGTGTTTTCGGAAGTAAGTAAGACATAATAACTACATTCTAATTATTAAATATAAAGCTGAAGTTTAAAATATTTTTGGTAATTAATTTTTTTTTAATAAACTATAACTAATAGACATTATAAATATTAAATATTAAATATAATCAAATATATTGAGGTATATTAAAACTATATAATACAGTATAAATAAAGATACATGCATTATTGATTTAAGTATAAGATAAGTAATATATAAATACTTATTATATATATTATATAAAATATTATAAGATGGATAAAATTTATAAATGGATTAAATTTAATTAATATACCTAATACATGATAACTAGCTTAGACTATATAAGTATTAGTATACATTAGGTAAAAATACATATATTTAAATATATGTACATTAAAAGCATACAATATAGCCTAATGAATTAAGGAATATTGATACATATAGTATATACATATATATGATAAATATAAAATTAATTTTTTATCTTAATTAAAAGTTATATATCACATATAATTAAAATAAATATTTTAATAAATAATTAATCTTAATTATTATTAATTATACCATACAGAATTTATAATATATTATGTAATTTTTATAAAATAATTAATATTTTAAAACATTTAAAAGATTACATATATAATATAAGAGCATCTGAGCTATTAAAAATGAAAAGACAATGATCCAACGGATATAGGCCTTGATCCTCCAAGATCAATAAGAAAGCACACGGATCTGATTTTCAACCATTAGGTCATTTTAAGAAATGATCGTCATAGCCTTTAGATCACATTTCATGATTTTTTATTTTCATTTCTTTCATCTTATTCTCTCTCTTATCGGCTGAAACCTCTCATTCTCTCTCTCTCCAAAACCCTTCAAAACTCATCTATTTCAATTAACAATTTTATGATTTTAAAAACTTTTTCACCAAATCTATCTGATTAATACGTTTTTATACAGTTTGTAAATATTTTTACTAATCAATTTTATTTTGCCTTTGAAAATTGATCTGTTGTGTCTTTGGTTGGCTATGGGTTTATGACGTAGTCAGCTGGCTATAGGTTTGTGTCGCCAGCTAGCTATAGATTTTTGATAAGCTCTTTTTCGGTAAGTTATGGGTCTGGTTTAGGGTCTTTAGTAAGTCCTCTTTGTAGTGTTGTTTTAAGGATTTTCTCTGGCTTCCTTTCTTCTCTCCTTTTGGGAATTACTTAAGAAGATGCAAGGATTAGAGAGGAATAAAGATTGTTGGTTTCCAAAGGTACATTAATATAATATAGAAGGGGGGTGGGGGTTGAATAAATCAATATACAATTTATGTATAACTTTTGCATTTTTAAACATCTTTACCAAATTAATGAACTGTTATATACGCAACAGAATTAGAGTATTTGATAAAACCTCTCTTGATTGGTTGGAAAGAAAATAAAGTTATGAGTTGCTATTGGAAAGATATCACAAGTAATTATACAATTCATATCATACATAACATATTTATAAAAGATACTGAAAGGGGTAAAGAGACATTGAGTACACATAGATTTTTAAAAGGTTAGGAGCCTGAACTACTCCCACTCCTCTCTTTCATTCTATTGAGTATGGATATTCCACTAAAGTTAAATGGACACTAAGTCCAGGACAAGTAGTCCTCTCAAATCTCTAGGACATAAAGTCCTCTTCCCACAACAGGGGTTGATTCACTAAGAATCAGATGGGCCTCACTCTATTTTCTCCTCAGGACACTAAGTCTTCATCTCGTCTTGGGGCAGATTCCTCTGAATCTGGCGGGTCACTAAGTCTCGACTTTATTGTTGTTTATTTTTGTTGTTTGGGGTACTACTAAGCTAATTATTAAGCTCATTTATAAAGAGTTTGGCAGTGAAGAATGACTTCTAGAGCCTTTTGATTAATTTGATAGGCTCCTGCTCTGGAATCATTTTTGATCGATCTCTAAAGCGTATAGTTACTTTGGGTTGAAAGTATTCATATAAATGACCGATCCCCATTCGGTCTCTTGTACATAGGTATTTTTCTCCTTATACTCCTTTAGTGTATAGACTAATCTTCTTCATTCAGACTTGGCTGATTTAACTCTATGTTTTCTCTCAATTGGTGGATTTTTATATATTCAACCTCTACTTTGCACCACAAATTTCTTTTCGACCTGATGTCTGCATCGATCTTTTTTTTTTCTCTCCCTTTTTTAATTTCTGAATAAGTCTTCTATATATAGAGAGAGATGTTTTGATAGTTATATCCATTGGAAGATATACATTGCTTGTTCTAACGTTCCAATCATAGAGAATCTTTGATGAAGATATTATATTAGTTTGCTTTTGGATATGTCTTCATCAGTTTATCAAAAATAAAAAATTCGTGTCTTGTGCTGCTTTGGACAGATAGCCGTTAGACACTATTTATCTGATTTTTCACATCAGCAATGGATGACCAGTCATTGTCCTGTCAATTATGTACTTCAGGTCAATTTTTTTGTCAGTCCATCATTAATCCTGTTTCGGCTTCATTGATTATGTAACTTTTTGGATTATTCTATTTGTCCTATGCTTTGCTGTTCTATGATCAACTTTAAGATCCATCAGCTTTACGTCCTGTTGTCCTAATGATTTGCTGCATAATTTTATTATTCTGTGATCTGCACTATGATCGTTTAGCACTGTGAATGTGACTTGACTTTGCGAATTTAGAGCTGTCCTAGAAATTATCGCTTTTTAAACGATCTATGACTGTGCAAGTCTTACGATCTTCATAGATTCTTCTTTCAATGTTTGTAACTGTATTTCGATTTTCTCTCTTTTGTTGTATCAACTCCCCCTCACTTAACCATTGTTGTCTTCAGAATTGTTGATTTGTTTCTTCTTTCTTTTCTTTCATTTTGAGCTCTACGATTTAAAAATTCTTCTATCTCTCTCTCTCTATAGTGGCAGTCTTATCATCCCCTTATTATCTCGATCTTGTAATATTGATCATGCCTTCATTTTTTCAATTTTACGTGTGTATTGTTTGAGTTATTCGTTGGAAAGTAGTCATTACTTTAATCACTGTTCCAATCTTTGAAGATCTTTGATATTGACACTCAATAGTAAATGTCAGCTTGCTTTTGTCTTTGTCTTCATTTTCAGTATGCTGAAAATGGCAACGATGTGGATGATGTCATTCTGTACATCTTCTCCATGTCTTCACCATGTGTATCCAACAGGTGACTGATATCTCTAAAATAGAACTAGCCGGTAGACACAAACATACTCTGATTTCCAGACTTCAATTTTGAGTTGGAAAAATTTACATCTGGCTCTTCACTTTGTTACGTGTCCATTTTCAGTAGTCTGACTACTTTCACTCTTCAAGATGAACTGATTGTATAGTGTAGATTTGTAATACGATCAGTGCTTCAATACGTTCATTATCCTTATGCGATCTTTCTTCTTTCATACGACCATGTCTTCATAATACGAATTGCATTTGCAATACGATTCAGCTTGTAATATGATTTAACTTGCAGTACAATTCTGCTGATGCTATATGATCTTGTTGTTGTAGTACGATCTGAGGCTTGTAATACGATTCTAATTTTACTATTCATTCCACCTTTGTTCTTCGGTGATCTTTGGCTGTGCCTGTAATCTTCACTTTGTTTATGCAAGTTCTGGTCTTAGTCTTTACGATTTGTCATTCTTTAGTTGTAAAGAGCTTGCTTCAGTTTCACTAACTCTGATTATTCTTCCATTCTTCTTCATAGAGTTCTGTATTGTAGAGTAAATCGTAGAGTTTGCTTACTTTATGAGTTTTGCAGATTTACTCCTTTCCCCTGTGATCTTTGAGCTCTTCTAATATACTTCCTTCTTCAAGTTGTCCATGTCTTCAGTTTATTCTATTATATTTTGGATAATACTCTGCATCTGAATTCAACATAACAAATTTGATCCCTAGTGTCCTTTTACAACAATATTCTTTTGAGGACAACACAAAGTTTATCTTTTGGTGTAACCTAACAAATTTGATCCCTAACCTAATCTATTTTTTAATTTCAAATCAACCTAATATTCTTAATCCCTAAGTCCTTTTATAAGGATTGTTTTTTCTATGGATTGTACAAAGTTGTAGCAAATGTTTATAAATTCACATTTGTTTGAATTCTCTTTTCTTTCTTTCTTTCTTAGTTTATATTATTAAGCACAGGCAGTAATAATTTCAAATTTAATTTTACGAAAAGTATATAACACACATATTACTTCATTGTTTTTTTATCATTAAATTCAAATGGGCATATACATAAATTTGCTAATAATCTCCCATATTTGATGATGACAAAATAACCAAACACGACCAGGCATAAAAAATAATCAGATATACAAAATGCTAGAAAATAGTTTTTATTTACAACTAATTTGCCATTACAGAGATTTTTCTCATATTTAATGTTTACATAAGTCTCTCCCTAACTTCTATATATCCCTCTACCTTACAGATTCTCTTCTTTTGTACTTTTGATATTGACATTTGGGAGAACATTTGTTATAGGTTAGAAGGATTTGGATTATTTTATCCATTCTCTTCGTTTTACCCATTCTTCTTCTCCCCCTTTTTGTCAACATCAATTAGGGATGATGAGTCTTCAATAAATCTTCTAGAGTCGACAGAAGACTAGAAGAGCATCAAGAGGGTTTTTGTTTTAGTAGGGATGAATTTGTAGCATACGACTTGCATACAAGTTGTATTTAGTAATAGCTTTGAATTCATCCCATCTTTTCCTTTTGAGTTTTCCCTTGTAGTGGGAATGCCTATCTTCTTCTGTAGAGTGCCTTAAAGGACAAACTTGCAGAAAAAGATCATTCATTCCTTAGGATATTTCAAGGAAAGAAGACGCAAAGGCGATGCATGACAATTATGATGAAAAGATTTATGAAATTTACGATAGTAAACTTAGATGATACATTATACCAAAACCTTTTCTTCAGGTAATGTCCTGTTTTGATTGTCATGAAAAACGCTTTGATGTCTTTGACTTTTGTCTTATCATCTTTAGATTCATCAAATCCTTCAGTTACTTCGAAGATTAGAGTTTTAGAATATGTTACTTGAAGGTGAGAACCATTTTTGAAACAATAGTTCATAGATTTTCTAGATATTATTGAGGTTGAAGACATTTTGTTTCACAGATGTATATGATCTTTACTCTAAAATTTTACAAATTTAAAGGTGATATGATAAAATATTATTTGATTTATTGTTCAGATTTGAAGCAATCAGTTATTAGTAATTGATGAAATATGAACATTCTTTTAAGCAGATCATACAGAAGATTTGCAAACAATCATTTTATAATTATTGATTTTCTGAACATGTGTCAAGCTACTAATGGTTAGTCAAATTACTAGATAGGTTATACCAGTTATGTATGGTAGTGAATTTTGGAAGGATGATTTAACGTAACTGTAACATTTGACTATTAACTTTTCTTTTACAACCGTTATCAGCTATCTGATTGACTTGCCATTTCTCATCAATGATTTTATAGTTTTGAATCAAGAGAAATTCATTGCTTTTCGTAGAGTGATATTGTAAGCTCAACAATTTAATGATTACTCTACAATGCAACTTGGAACCTTTAATAATCATTATACTCTACGGATTGCAATTAGACAGATAATTTTGATTATTTGTAAGTTTAGTCAGACCTAAGACTTGTTAAATCAAGGTTCATTGAGTAAATAGATGTATATTCCAGTAAATTATGTGTTTGTTCAGATATTTTCTGAAGCCATGTCTTGAAGACCTTTATCTTAACACGACTAGATGTTTTAAATAGTTTTATAGTTCAACAATGCTATAATTAATTATAGTATAACAGACATATATATAGAGGTTTAATCTTGATCATGGTCAACTTTTGCAATGATTAATTTCCTTTTATTTTCCTTTTTTACTTGACTGTAAATCATATTTAACAATAATGAGAGTTTCCATTCATACTTTTGCCATCTATTTTGCGCTTTTGAAGATTAACATCTACCAATTTTTTTTTGGAACTAATTTTATCTTTAGTACATGCTTATGCTAGAACTTTAATTTTAGACTTACTATCAATTTGAGAAGAGTCAATTCTATCCTTGTACTGAGTGGAATCAATATTCTTCTTAATCCTTATTTCTTGAACTGACTTTGGCATTCTTTTTTAATAGTGGCTATTTTCTAAATCATTCTTCTTTCATATGTAGTTAACATATTTAGTTTGGTTGAAGAGTATGTTCAGTATGTCTTTAGAATGCTTATTACACTTCTCTCATAGCTTTTTGACAGTAAGGTCAGAAATTAGCTTCTCTACATAATTTTGTACTAAAATTGTTGAGTATTTTCACTTCCCAAGATATAGTGTTATATATCTTTTGCTCATGAATCTAATAAGAAGTATCAGCTTTCTACTGCACAAAGAGTTGTAGCTGCTGGTTAATCTTGGTCTAAACAATATTTTGTCAAGTATAATACATAATCTAGATATTTGAATTTTCAAAGCCTGGAGGTAATTTAACATAGACCACTATTAAGTTCAGTAAATGCGAAAGCACTTTAACATTTATGTGATAAGATTTTAGCTTCTTAAAAGTAAAGTGAGAAAGAAACACCATGGTAGCCAACAGTTAAATTTTTGGTACATAACTTTATCACGATTAATTTCCTCATATAACCAGTTGGGTCTTGCTTCTTATTGTTGCTCTGTCTTCAACTAGAACGTGATTGAAGCATGACTAAATGCTAAGAACTAGATATCTTTATTTTCCTGGAAATCAACTCCCAGCTTTTTGATTATACTAATACTTTCGTCCAGCTAACATTTCTAATAGCCTTGGTGATTATTCTTGTATTCTATTTGGAGTTAGTATCCCTTATGTGATTAGTCATTACTAGCACTGAATCAAGTATAACTCTTAACTAAAGAATCATCAATAGAGTTTGATGATTGATCCCTTGCCCTTATATTTTTTGTATAATTGTTAGTTGATATTTTCTCCTTTGTAGTCCTTAAAGTGGAGTTCTGTTATTCATTAGCTAATTTATGACGTACTTAGATCTAAAAAGTTGACTTTAAATGCTTGACTCCATGATCTCAATGTTCATAAGTAGTGTTTGCATATCTATCTTATTCATCTCTCGACCCTACGATTTAGTTGCAGAGTTTATCAACTCTTTCTTTAGAATAAAGGATTGAGAGTCATGATATCATCTTATTTGTCTTTCACTACACCTAGTATCATTCCTTAATCCTAGATTGTTGGCTTAGATATGATACGATGCCAATTGTTAATAATCTTAAATCCAATAAGTTCTACGATTAACTGATGATCATACCTCTATTTAGTTTAAGTTATAGTAGTCAGTTAATCCTTACTGTTTGCTAAATATTTCAGCCAACGATGTATAGATTTTCAAGATCTGATTTCTTTTCCTTTCAAAGATTTGTCGGACATTATAAAGTTAAGTGAATGAGAAGTTTCTTTTAGGTGGAGTAGGTAGTTTTTAACAGGTTTGTCCAGATAATATTCTGACATCCCAATGGCCAGTAACATCATTCTTGCTATGAGTGACGTTCTGTTCTCTTTTGTATTTATTTATCAAGGGAGTTCTTGGTGCAGGGAGATTTATAATAGACTATATTCAATACTCAGAACGTGACACTCTTAGAAGAATTGAACTTCTTCTATTAGTCACTCTTTTTGACTTTAGTTTTTTAGGAAAAGAGTTTTAAGTTTTTCAACACATAATTGACTAGCTAGTAGATAATTGAATTTTAATCCCTTAACAAGGCTACTTTAGGATGGTGATTATATCTTTCTTGTACAGGATCCCAAGTATGTTACTTCCATGGATCACTCTTGATCCTCTTTTCTTTAGAAAAGCTTGGAAAAAAATGACACATAAAAGGCTAATTTTATCACAAAAGAGGAAAACATAAAGGAATTATTTTTCTAATACAAGACACATGGTTTTAAGAAAAGCATATAAGTGGTGCATGCTTATGTGTGTGTGACTAGGGGTTTTATCTCATTGTAGATAGCATCTTTAGCATGTTTAATCTGCTTACCTTGCATCTGACATACTAAGCTAGAGTTAGAGTTCACAGAGTAATAATCAATTCTACAATGTTTACCAAGTTGATTCATAGAGTTCGTTTTTGCTAACTCTACGATTTTTCGAGATTTCGATCGCGGGGTTGATTTTATTCTGTATTTTCAAACTAAAGGTTAGTATAAAATTTGTTGTTGTGTGAAATAGTATAATAAACGTAAATGGTTAGTTTATTTCTCTTTTTCAAGAGAATGAGATTTCCTAGTTCACACTATTTTAGAATAAGTCTTAAGTATTATTATCAGCCTAAGATTTATATGTAGAGGAAGCTGGTTTCTGAATTATTCTTAACTTAGTTAGTACTTTTCTCTTATATAAATTTTAGGTGGATAATAATTGGTTATGAGGTTTTTTGAACAGTGTTATGTGTGTATACAGATTAATATTTAGCATATAACATAATAGACAATCATCAGAAGAGTTGATAAATCATACCTCACTACCTTAATTTCTTGATGATCAGTGGTGATGTTCTTTGTTGATTCTTTCCTCTCTTGTGATGGGGTTCACTCTGAGTTATTCTCTAGCTCCTGGTCTTCTTCAATTTCTTCCCTATTTTCTTTTCATAATGCCCTCATTTTATCTCTAGGTTTCTTTCATACTCAAGTAACATAAGATGTTATCAAGTCTGATGACCTCCAACAATATCAACATCATAAGACTGACTTTAATTAGCTATCATGATTCATCATATAACTTCTCTTATGAAGAAATTTGCAACAATTATGATAATATGGCTGACAAAAGCACATATTCTTGGAATTAAATGCTCAATATACTGCTACGAGGAAATTAGATGAAGTTTTTCTTGTCCTTTTTTTGTTACTCAATATCTTAATGACAAGTTTATCACCTTTTTCATCTTTTAAGAGATTGAGGTTAGAAGTAATTTGTATGATTTTGATGTAAGCATTCCTCTTAGAGTAAGCTTTATTTGAAAGGAGTCCTTTTAGTGAAATTTCATCATGTATTTAGATGAGACTTCCCAACTTTCCTTAGTGATTTTGTAATTCAGCATATCTTGAACAATTGCCTTTTATAACTACGAATAAGATATTAATTTCATATCTAAAATGACAAACTTTTTCTTTGTGTTTATCCATTTATAATCATATTTGACTACCATCGTATATAGGTCTAGTGGACGATGTCATCGTTGTAAGGGCATATGGACTAGCTCAAACCTTCTTCTTAAATCTTTCAAAAATAATGCCTTTACTTAATCTTTCTAGATAGAAGAAACATTAAAGTTCTGAGGTAAATATTCTTAACCTTTTATAGAACTGGTTCCATAGGATCTGCTCCCTATAGTTAAACAAGTTTTGTGAGAACCTACTTTGATACCAATTATTGGTTCTTAAAGGTACATTAATATGATCTAGAGAGGGGAGGGGGGGAGGGGTTGAATAGATCATTATATAATTTATGTATAACTTTTGCATTTTTAAACATCTTTACCAAATTAATGAACTGTTATATGCGTGGCGGAATTAGAGTATTTAGTACAGTCCCTTTTGATCATTAAAAAAGAAAATATAGTTCTGAGTTACTATTGGAAAGACATCACAAGTAATTATAGCATTCATATCATACATAACATATTTATGAAAAATATAGCAGGGGTAAAAAGAAATTGAGTACACAGAGATTTTAAAGAGGTTCAGAGCTTGAACTACCCCTACTCCTTTCTTCCGTTCCGCTGAGCATGGATATTTCACTAAGGTTAAATGGACACTAAGTCCTTACAAAATTGGACACTTAGTCCATGGCACTTAGTCCTCTCAAATCTCCAGGACACTAAGTCATCGTCCCTCAACAGGGATTGGTTCACTAAAAATTAGACGGGCTTCACCCGATTTTCTCTTTAGGACACTAAGTCATCGTCCCTCAATAAGGGCTGATTCACTAAAAATCAAATGGATCTTACCCAATTTTCTCCTCAGGACACTAAGTCCTCTTCCCATATTGGAGCATATTCCTCTGAATTTAGCGGGTCACTAAGTTCTGACTTTACTGCTGTTTGTTGTTGTTATTGGGGGTACTGCTAAACTAATCATTAAGCTCATTTATAAAGAGTTTGGCCGTGAAGAAATGAATTTCAGAGCCTTTTGATTAATACAATAGGCTCATACTCTAGAATTATTCTTGATCGATCTCCAAAGCATAGAGTTATTTTGGGTTGAAGCTATTCATGTAAATGATCCCCCTTCGGTCTCTTGTAGATTGGTCTTTTTCTCCTTATACTCATTTAGTGTATAGAACAATCTTTTTCATTCAGCTCTGATTGATTTAACTTTATGTTTTCTCTCAGTTGATGGGTTCTTGTATATTCAGCCTCTACTTTGCACCACCAATTTCTTTTCGAACTGATGTGTGCATTGGTCTTTTTTTTCTCTCCCTTTTTTCTTAATTTCTGAATAAGTCTTCTATATATGTAGAGAGATATTCTAATAGTTATATCCGTTGGGAAGATATACCTTGCATATTCTAACATTCCAATTATAGAGAATCTTTGATGAATATAATGTATTAGATTACTTTTGGACCTGTCTTCATCAGTATACCAAAAATAAAACTTCGTGTCTTGTGCTGCTTTGGACAAATAACCATTAGACACTTTTTGTCTAATCCTTTATATTAGCTTTGGATGACCAGTCATTGTCCTGTCAATTCTGTACTTCAGGTTATCTTTTTGTCAATCCATTATTAATCATGTTTCAGCTTCATTGATTGTAGAACTTTTTGGATTCTTCAGTTTGTCCAATGCTTTACTGTTCTACGATCAGCTTTATGATGCATCAGCTTTACACCCTATTGTCATTCTGATTTTCTCTACGATTTTATTATTCTGCGATCTACACCATGATCGTTTAGCACTGTGAAGGTGACTTGACTTTACGAATTTAGATTGTTTTATAAATTATCGCTTTCTAATTTTTTATCTTGTTCTATGATCCATGACTGTGAAAGTCTTATGATCTTCATATATTCATCGTTCAATGTCTACAACTCTATTTCAGTCTTCTTTTTTCTATTGTATCAGCTCCCCCTCACTTAACCGTTGATGTCTTCAGAATTATTATTTTGCGTCTTTTTTCTCTTTAGTAGTTTGACTGCTTTCACTCTTCAAGATGAACTGATTGTATAGTGTAGATTTTGTAATACAATTAGTGCTTCAATACAATCAATATCCTTATGCGATCTTTCTTCTTTTATACGATTACGTCTTCAAAATATGAATTGTGTTTGCAATACGATTTAACTTGCAGTACGATTCTATTGATGTTATATGATCTTATTGTTGTAGTACTATCTGAGGCTTGTAATATAATTCTAATTTAACTATTCATTCCACCTTATTCTTCTACAATCTTTGGTCATGCCTGTAATCTTCATTTCGTTTATGCAATTTCTGGTCTTAGTCTTTAAGCTTTGTCATTCTTTAATTGTAGAGAGCTTGCTTCAGTTTCACTAACTCTGATTATTCTTCCATTCTTCTTCATAGAGTTCTGTATCGTAGAGTACATCATAGAGTTTGCTTACTTTATGAGTTCTACAGCTTTGCTCATTTCCCCTGCGACCTTTGAGTTCTTATATTCTACTTCCTTCTTCAAATTGTCCATGTCATCAGTCTTTTATATTACATTTTAGATAATACTCTGTATCTAGATTCAATATAACAAATTTGACCCCTAGTGTCCTTTTATAACAATATTCTTTTTAGGACAATACAAAGTTTATCTTTTCGCTTAACCTAACAAATTTGATCCATAACCTAATCTATTTTTTAATTTCAGATCAACCTAATATTCTTGATCCTTAAGTCCTTTTACAATGATTGTTCTTTCTAAGGACTATACAAAGCTATAACAAATGTTTATAAATTCACATTTTTCTGAATTCTCTTTTCTTTCTTTCTTTCTTTCTTAGTTTATATTATTAAGCATAGACAGTAATAATTTAAAATATAACTTTACAAAAAGTATATAACATACATATTACTACATTATTTTGTCATTATTAAATCCAAATGGGCATATACATAAATTTGCTAACATAGATAATTAATATCAAGTTATGGTTAGTTAAGTTAGTTTAATGAGGGTATTTTAGTCTTTTAATTCCTTAAGCTTGGGGAAGTATTGTCTTTTCTAGTTATTTATGTGAAGATACATGTGTTAGAATGAGGGAAGGCATGTGCTGCTCTCATCATTTTCGAGTGTTGATGGATAATATATATATCGAAATGGAATCATGATTTGGCATAAACAAGGTAATGAAAACTTTCTTCTTTCCCAATTTATCTATTCTCTTTCTCTGTCTTAATTCTCTCTATGATCACTGCTTCTCCCTCTTTTTCTACCTCTAAATTCATCCAAATGTGCTTCAGTAAGCTCCATTCTAGCTGTTAAGTATTGAATTAGTGATAGCCAATTCATTTCAATTGGTATCAGAGCCTTCAAACCTGTAACCATGGCCATCAATAACCAACGATTGAGAAATATGGAGGCTTAAGTTCAGGAGCAGACCAACACCATCCAATAGTTGCAAACACAGTTGGATTTGGTCTCAACTATGCAGCAAGGGTTTGATTCAAAATTGGAACAAATGGTGAAGAAGTTTAAAGTCCTCCTGAGCCTACAGCAATAACAGAGGAATCGTAACCAACCAAGTACTTTAGGCTCTCCAATTGGATCCATCTTAGGTTCTTTTGAGTTCCCTCCAAAAATGGATAAGTTAAACAGTATTTTTAAAACTATTAAGTTTGAATTCCGAAAGTTTGATGGGCAAAACCCTAGACCATGGATCAAAAAAATGTAATATACTTTTTTCCCACCATGTGGTTCCTGAATCTCAAAAGGTGTATTTCTCTACCATGAGTTTTGAAGGAGATGCTAAGGAATGGTACTCAAGTCTTTTGTTGGAAGGCCAAGAGCTGACATATGATGGATTGATGGTGGAAATCATTGCTAAGTTTAGCCCAAAAGCTAGTGATAATCCCATAAGAGAGCTAAAGAAAGTGCAACAAAATGGGACAGTTGATGATTATAGGAAGAAGTTTGAGGAGTTGAAGGGTAGGGCTTTAGCTAAGAACCCTACCCTTAATGAAGAATTTTTTATAGATTGCTTTATAGGGGGATTGAAGTTAGAAATCCAATTCGGGGTCCAAAAAATCAAACCAAAAACTCTTAAGGAAAGGATTAGGCTGTCTAGGGTGGAAGAGGCTAAATTAGAAGCTTGGCTGAAAAGGAGCAGGATAATGAGCTAGCCTACTTGGATTTCATTTCCTCCTAAACCTGCACTTATGCCCCTAAAAAAACCTGCAGTTATGATCAATATTGAAACTGTGAAGGCACTGCCCATAAGGGAGCTAACCAAGGAACAGATCAATGAAAAAATAAGGAAAATATTATGTTTCTCTTGTGATGATCCCTTTGTGTTGGGCCATATCTGTAAGAAACCTCAGTTGTTCATGTTACCTTCTATTAGCCCTGAACTTGAAGATGTTGAACATGGTGATGGAGTAGAAGAGGAAGAATCATCAGGGAAATGTGAGGAGCCTAAAGCCCAAATCACCCTACATGCCTTTTTAGGCCATAGTACCCATAACACTGTCAGGCTCTTAGAGATGTCCTACAGAAAATTTACAAGGTGAATCTGATCTAGTGGCTCTCACTATCCAATTAATGAATTCCGGCGAGTTCAGGAAGGTGTTAAATTCTGTAACTCATGGGTATTGTGATTATTTATTTGGAATGCAGCAAAGAGAATAAGAAGTCAAACTATAACAAGGGGACCAGGAAATCAATAGTAGAACACATGTTACTAAATCTTCACCTGGTAAGTATCCTTAGATAGAAGAGCTTTTGCACAACTAGTCTAAAGTGTTTCAAGAACCAAAGGGATTACCACCAGGTAGGACTTAAGATAATCATTTAAAACTAAAAGAGGGCAACTAATGAACAAATCTTAGGCCCTACCGATACCCCTATGTTCAGAAGGAAAAAAATAAAGAATATTATGAAAGAAATGTTGCAAAATGGTATAATTCGACCTAGTAATAGCCCTTATACTTTTCCAGTCCTCCTAGTTAAGAAGCATGATGGAGCATGGAGAATGTGAATTGACTATAGAGCATTGAACAATATGACAGTTAAAGATAAATTTCCTATTCCAACCATTAATGAGCTACTTGATGAATTACATGGCCTCAAATGGTTTTCCAAATTGGACTTGAGGTTAGGATACCACCAGATTACAGTCAGCAAGGATGATGGTCCGAAAATAGCTTTCAGGACTCATACTAGGCACTTTGAGTTTCTAGTAATGCTATTTGGGCTCACAAATGCTCCAGCCACCTTCGAATCATTAATGAATAAGGTATTTCAAACTTACTTAAGGAAATTTGTTTTAGCTTTTTTTTGTGACATATTGGTTTAGAGTAAAAGTTATGATGAAAATTTGAGCACTTGAGACTTACATTACAATTACTACAAGACCATTGATTATTTACCAAGAAAAGAAAATGTGTCTTTGGGACAGAACATATACAATATCTAGGCCATGTAATTACTCATGAGGGGGTATGACCAAGTGGCCTATACTAACCAGTATAAAAGGACTGAGGGGTTTCCTAGATATTATAGGTGATTCATAAGGCACTATGGGGTAATCAATAAGCCCTTAACTAATTTACTCAAGAAAGATAAGTTTGCATGGAATGACAAAGCCACTAAAGCTTTCCAAGTTCTTAATGAGGCCATGGCACAGGTTCTAGTCCTTGTTATGCCAAATTTTAATGAACCATTTATATTGGAAGCAGATGCCTCATATTCTGGCATTGGTGCAGTTTTGATGCAAAATGGCAGACCTATAGCTTTCCTCAGTAAAGGCATAGAACTTCAACACTTGGGATGGTTAACATATGAGAAAGAACTTATGGTTGTGGCTCATGGAGTCAATAAGTGGAGACACTATTTACTAAGGAACAAGGTCTACATCAAAATAGACCTCCAAAGTTTGAAATATTTACTGGACTAAAGGATTACCACTACAAACCAGCAAAAGTGGATTACTAAATTGATGGGGCTTAATTATGAGATATATATCATACAAGAATGGAAAAGAGAATATTGTGATAGATAGTTTATCTAGAGAAGTGGGGGAAACCAACTCACAGTACTAATCCTTAAGTAGTTCCTAGATGAATACTACTGATATCATAAGAGATTTCAAAATGATAACTTTAGTAGTTCCTACTTGGGTGCAAGAGATAGCCCACACATGGGAGAAAGATGAAGGGCTGAGAGATATCATAACCCAGCTGCAAGTAAATCCAAATGCATTTCCTAGTTACTCTTTCCAAAATGGTAGACTTAAATTTCAGAACAAAATAGTGACATGTCCAGATTTAGACCTGAGGAGAAAGTTTCTAACTGAGTTCCACAACACACGTATTGGAGGACATTCAGGGATAAAAAGAACCTTTAAAATAATTAATAAGACTTTTTGGTGGCCAACTCTGAGACAAGATGTTACTAACTTTGTGAAAGAATGTGACACCTGTTAATAGCAAAAGTATGAAATTGTGCCTTCCCAGGGATTATTATAGCCTTAACTTATCCCAGAAAAGCCATGGGCTGACATATCTATTGATTTTATATAAGGGATGCCAAAATTAGAAGGGATGATAGTGATATGGATGGTGGTGGATAGACTCACAAAATATGGACATTTCATTACACTTAAGCATCCTTTTAATACTACATAGTTACCTCAAGCCTTTATTTCACACATCTATAAACAACATGAACTACCTTCTTCTATAGTATCTGATAGGGATAAGATATTTGTTAGTCTTTTCTAGCAATCCTTCTTTAATATGGTGAGAACTAAGTTACAAATGAGCACATCTTATCATCCCCAAATAAATGGGCAAACTGAGAAGGTAAATTCAATCCTAGAATGCTATCTCAGATGTATGGTCACATAGAAACCTTAAAATTGGGCCTCTTGGTTAGCTTTAGCTAAATGGTGGTATAATTCACACTTCCATGTAGGCCTATAAACTACTCCTTTTAAGATGCTCTATAACTATAATCTTCCTCACCTAAATTTCCATTAGTTTGGTCGAAATGCATGATCCTACTATTAGGCAGTTTTGTAAGGATATAACTCAGTTCTTATAAAAAAAATGAAGCAACACTTAGTGGAAGCACAATCCAGGATCAAACACTATGTTGATAAGAATAGAATAGAGAGGTCTTTTATGCTTGGAGATATGGTTTACCTAAAAGTTAGACCGTATAAACAAATTTCCCTTGCACAATCCACTCATGGTAAGTTAACCCTTAAATATTATGGACCATTCATGGTGAAGTGCAAAATTGGCATAGTGGCCTACAAACTACAACTACCTGACTATGCCAGAATCTATCCTATCTTCTATATGTCTTTATTCAAGAAAAAAATTGGTTTACAGTGCACTTCCTCTCCGCATTGTTTTTATGGATTTTGTAGGGCAGTTCTTACTGGAACCAATAATTGTGCTTGACAGAAGAATGGTTAAAAGAAATAATGTTGCTGGAGCAGAGGTTTTGGTGTGGTGGTCCAACACTCTCCTTTGAAGCTATATAGGAAGATTGGGACCAATTGCACAAAAGATTTCCTCACTTACACCCTTGAGGACATGGGTCACCTTTTAAGGGGGAAGAGATGTAAAGATTAGAGGGGAATATAGATAATTAATATCAAGTCATAGTTAGTTAAGTTAGTTAGTTTAATGAGGGCATCTTAGTCTTTTAATTCCTTAAGCTTGGGGCAGTATTATCATTTCCAGTTATTTCTGGTAGGATCTATGTGTTAGATTGATGGAAGTCATGTTCTACTCTCATAATTTTTGAGTGCGGATGGAGGGTATATGTATTGAAACTGAATCATGATTTTGGCATGAAAAAGTGAATGAAAACCTTTTTCTTCCCTAGTTTATATGTTCTCTTTCTCTTTCTTAATTCTCTATATCTCTTATCACTAATTTTCCCTCTAAATTCTTCCAAATTTGCTTCAGTAAGCTCCATTCCAACTATTAAGTACTGAATTGGTGATAGACAATTCATTACAGAAGATGAAATCTATTCCTCATTCAACTTTAATAGTACATCTTCTAGCATATTTGATAGAGAATGTGGAGAAGTTTAAATTCCTCCTTCCGGGTGGTTGTTCACGGCCCAGGTGAATAATGAATTCTTGGATAGGTTGTGACGCCCAAAAATCTGGGTCGTTTTAATCTCGGGATCGGTGCTCACGATCCAATACTTAAACAACAGTCATAAACTTAATATTCAATATCTAGCAAAAATACATCATTTGTTCTTCTACAAAATGTACCATCATCCCATATTCTACTAACCATAATTACAATACAGCTACCTGATAATACAAAAGGTTTATAGTTACACAAAACATATAATAACGATAACAATTTCTTCTAAGCATTTACTCGTCTGCCGTTCCTTTGCCTTTGCCTTTAAAGGAGCACTCGGGTTCCGCTAAAAAAATATTCATGATATTTCAAAGGTGAGAAACTACTTTGCTAAGTAAATTTAATTAAGCAATAAAAAATATATCATGAATGAAAAATATTTGGTTTACGAATACTTCAATAATATACAATAGATGTGAAGCCTTCAAACATACAAACGATATTCAATAAGAGGATGATTTTAGAATATTTACTGTTGAGTTGACCACTAAGGACTTCGAACATGCGTGAGGACTTATCAGTCTTTATTGACCACCTCGGGAGGACTTATTAGCCTTCACTGACTACATCATGAGTGATTAACAATCATTAAAACTGCGACACTCAAACAAGATACTTGAAGGGATCAGTCCTCTTAAATTAATTATTTATGCATAACATTTAGGCATACATTCGTACGCAAAGTCGAATTCTCGACAAAAATATAACCCTTTAAAAGGGTTGTCTTGCTCAGTTTTATCATAGAAGTCCGCACCAACTATTGGTTTGGATAAGCTTTCAAAAATATATTCAAGTTAATGAATTTATATATGCATTGTCTAGCCGGTACAAATAGCGTAAACTTCTTCTTAAACAGTTCTTGGATTTAAAAGAACTTTAAAGTTTCAATAATTCAATGATAGAATAAGGCTTCAATTGCACAAAGTGCAGATATTAATAATTTATACTAATGTAGAATAATTTTCAATAATTATACCACTTAAAATACTTTCAAAATAAATATAAGTCTAAATATAGGAAATTTTCACAATCAAATAAGTTCAGAGTTAGAAAACTTGCTCAATGAAAAACAAGTTTAAGATAGAAAACTTGTCTGACTCGCTGTCTACGACTAATCAACTTAAATTAATTTCATTTGAATGACCTAGCATTAATAACGTTGATCTACTAATTAGTATATCACATATTGGTTTAATTTACATTAATAACCTTCCCTTACACTACATCAATCATTTAACATTTAATCACAACATTTAATCACCCAATAATATTATCAACTGTTGATAATATTTTACTTACGTAATTATCATTTAATAACACGCCAATCACTTCTTAATATTATCAACCCTTGATAATATATTAACCACAAACCAATATTATTAACCATTTAATAATATTTTAATAATTCACGAATATTATTAATCATTTAATAATATTTTTTCCACGTAATAACATTATTAATCATTGAATAATATTTTAATCACCTATTAATATTATTAATCATTTAAAAATATTTTATTCATTTTTGAACATTATTATTCATTTAATAATACTTTATTCCTTTTCTAATAATATTAATTATTTAATAATATTTTAATTATTTTCTAATATTATTAATTATTTAATAATATTTTATTTATTTTTTAATATTATTAATAATTTAATAATATTTTATTCATTTACTAATATTATTAATCATTTAATTTAATTATTTAATTACATTATTTATTTTATTTATTATTTACTGTTTGAATAATAAATAATTTTTTTAATTTTTTTATCACTTTATTTATTATTTAATATTATTTAGTTAATAAATAATAACTTTATTTACCTTAATTATTATTTAACAACCATTAATTACATTAATGACTTTATTTATTATTTAACATTATTTAAATAATAAATAATTATTTTAATTGGATTCCAATTCAATTATATTAATTTTCAAATATTTTTCGACACACATATTAAAAACAAACTCGGACCGACCCGACCAAACTACCTGGTTGGGCAGTTAACTCAACCGCTGCGGTGACTTAGCCTACCGCTGCAATGGTAGTTCAACTTTTCAACTTTCAAAATTTTAATTTTTTCAACTTTGATTACTTTGGTTCAATCTTTCATTAAAAATTCAATACATTTTTAAATGATCTCAAGCCTGTTTTGTTATGCTCATAACTTGGTATTCTTCAAGTTTTCAAGAACCGATTGACTTTCAAAAATATTTTTGATAACAAAGATCAAGATTAACCAATATGAGTTTCAAAATTAAAATACAAAGATCACATAAACAACTTACACATCACAAAACACACATAATCAAACTAGACATTAGGTAGCTATCGTCATCACTCCAAAATTAATATTTACTTTTAATCACAAAATCAGTATACTAGTAAGCAATGGTCGAACACACAGAGAATGATTAATTTATTTTTATGCAATGTAAATTAGATGGGGGTCTTGAATTAATTATAATTAACTAAATAAAGTAAATTAATAAGATTAGCCAAATAATTAAAGACTTTAGTTCTTCGGTTCAATTTCACCCTTACAATTAATAGATCAATCAATCAGAATATATTTCTATCTCCCATGAAACTAATAACCCTAGGCAACAACAAGCTCTGTTACCTGAAACTTTCCTTAATTATAATCTAACAAAACAAGCTCTTCATTAAATTTTAACTATTATACAACCTAGAACAAGCTTTCTAAATTTAATATAATGGAAGCATTAATCACAAGAAAATTAGATTATTCTAAGCAACAATCTCATAAGCTCGGATTGTTTAACTTATATCATGATAAACATAACAATAAAAAAAAACTTGACCACAATCATTTATCACTATTTACTACCAACGATTAAGAACAATATCAATTACACGTAATATAATTCCTAAATCAAGCAATTGATAATAATTTGATCAACTCAACAGGCCAAAACCAAATCAATCAAACCCAATATCAAATAAACAATTAAAATAGATTATCACGAGTAATTTCATATAAGAAGAAATAAATATTAATAATTAAATTCAACCATTAATTAAAAATAAGGTTCAACATCCCTTTAGAACTGAATAAAAAAACTAGCCACACATAATAAAAATAATATATAAGAGAATTAAGAGAGATATCACCTGAGAAAGCTCTTAAATATATCTAATATGCTCTAATACTATTCTAATAATTTGATTATCCCTATTAATGTGCTCTCAATATGTATTTATAGGAGTACAATAATAATTCTAAGCAAGAAATCCAATTTAGAATCAAATTAAAGCAAGAAATCGCGAAATAATCCGTTTTGCTAAATTTTCGCGTCTGCCAAACACACCCTTCTCTCGCATTGACCAAGTCAGCCTTCTCCCACGCATGGCGCGCGTATTTTACTGTTCTTCTTCTGGCCTGGAACAACGTCGCTTCGCTCAGCTGTCTAAACTTCTGTCGCGCATTGCGCTAATGCTGTTGTTGCCTATCGTTCATGAAACGACGTCATTCCTGTTCTGGATTTAGCCTCTTGTATGCGAGCCTGGTGCCGACCACCTTGCTGTTGAAATTACGGTTCTGCCACTAGACTTTTATTTTCCTATAAAACAAAATAAAAATAATATAGAAATACTAAAAATTCATAAAAATAATAATAAGGCATAATAATAAATAAATTACCTAAAACACTAAAAATGCCTAAAAACTCACAAATAATTAAGCATAATAATACATAATAAATAGAAATAAAATTCACTTATCAAATACCCCCACACTTAAATTTTTGCTTGTCCTCAAGTTACAAAAAAAATTAAAAAATAAATAAAATAAAAAATAAAACTATAAAAATAAAACTAATAACCAAACAATTTACTTGAACAATAAATTAATACGAACGTCAACATTAGCCTCAAAGATTTTAAAAAGAATAACTCAAAGAAAATTTCAAAATCATGTAAAATTTTAACATATTTATCAATCTTATTTTATTTAGGATTCTTCGTGTGTGTGTGAATCCAAATGTATTAAACTAACACAAAAAAAACTTAGATCCGCTCACATAATTAAATGCCTCATAAAAGATATCAAAAAGGGTTAGATTAATAATAAAACTCTATACTCTTACTTTTCACATCACTTAACGCTAATATAAACAAATATAAATAGAAGATCAAAGGGTTTTTAATCTTGATAAACTCACTAGGATTATTAATATCAATTTTTTCAAGTATTTTTTTCTACTTTTTAATTTCTTTTAAATGGGTGCATTTTATGCTCCATCCCATTCATTTTTCTTCAATTTTTTCTTCATTTTTTTCTTTTTGGTCTCTTCATCGGTGAATGCATTTTATGCTCTATCTCACTTTTTCATGTGTTTATGAATGAGTGCGTTTTACGCTCCATCTTAACCCACCACAAGAATTCTTCTTTTCAATATAACAATCCTAGACAATATAACAATCCTAGAAAAATTACCTAAATCATCTCTCCTAAAATTATATTTTGCCTTATATTTCACTTCAAATAATGATAAAATAAAATATAGAGTTTTAAAAAAATATCTTCCATAAGCATTTAACTATATAAATTTTCTAAATTAAACTAGCTCAAACAAATGGATATAAGTGCATACAAATTAAAAGGATATCAAACCAAGTAATAACCAATAAAAGATCAAAAATTGATTCATTTTTCAAAAGTTATTAAATAAAAATTAAAATTTTATCATCATTGGTTAAGAATTAAAATTTAATTGACTCATTGCTCAAGTGACACATCTTAAAAAAAAACTAATTAACAATTCATTTTCGTAGGAAATACGGTTACACTTAGCACGTGTAACAAGCCTTTAAACCCCATAGTTATTCCATGTAGAGAAGTTTTGTCTCGTGAGGGTTTGTAGTAAATTTACCCACAAAATTCAAAAATTAATCCTAAAAATGAAACCTATTTTTTTTTCAAATTTACCCACACCTCCACACTTAAAACAGATATTGTCTTCAATGTATAAAATAAAGGAACTAAAAATAAAGGACTCCCTTGAATATGTAGAATTTTTTTGTCTCCTTATCCGCTAAGTCTGAGCATATTGAATAAACCTGAAACAAAACAAAAATTAAAAATTAAAATAAAGAACTAAATAGGAATCTAAAATTTACTAATAATAAAAATCTACTTAAAATAAAAATAAAAACTAAAACTAAAACTTGAGTTGCCTCCCAATAAGCGCATTTGTTTATTGTTATTGGCTTGACTTCATGCCAAATCACTACGTTACTTCAACTTCATGAATTTTGAGTACCCCATCCATCATGTTATCCTTCATCGGTGGATTCAATCTCCCTTGCAAGTGACATGAACATTTTACCTCTTCTTCAACAAACAAGTATTGAAGATAATTAGAGAGAGTCTTTAAATTTAGGATGAGAACCTACAAAACAAAAGATAAAAATTTGTAATGAGTAACAGGCAATGGAATAGAAATAATTACATTATTATCTAAAATCATTGGCAAAGAATTTAATGCAGCTTCAGCCTCATTCAAATCTTGTTTCAACTTAATTTCTTCTTCCTCATTTAACTTCAAATTATTGGTAATTGTATCCTTCAAATTTTCCTTGTTTATTTTCCCAAAAAATTCTTCCACCTTAGGCATGTCATCACCATAAAGAACATTATTGTCTGTATTGATATTGTCTACTTCTACACTGATATTGAATGCTTTCTCTTGCGTCTGCGATGGAAGAAATGACACTTGAGAATCTAATTGACCAACTGTAGTAGCAAGCTAATTCAGTTGATACTCCAAATTATATATAAAAGTCTTCGTCTCTTGTTGGAATTGTTGCGCTTGTGTCTTGAAAGCTTTAAACATATCTTCTAAAGACATATCAGAATTAGACGATTGACCATGTTGTTGTTGGGATATGGTTGCATATATTGTGGATTATTTGAAAAGTTTTTATTTGCGTGCCAATTCACTGGTGGATTCTCATAGCTGAAATTATGATGATCCCTCCATTTTGAATTATACGTGTTTGAATAGGAATCATATCTCCTTTCTGGTTGACCAAGAAAATCACTAACTGCATTGACTTGTTCATAGGACTCCTCTAGAAGCAATGGGCACATATCAGTTGGGTGTCCTATTATTACACAAATCCTACAAGTACCTATAACCATTTGATAAAGAAAAGAAGTTAGACTATCAGTTTGTAGCTCATAAAAAGAAATATTTACCTCATTAATATAATTAGGCATGACTTCCATCATTCACCTACAAAACTTAATTAAACTATGAAAAACTATATAAAAAAAATCTAAGAAAAATTACTAAATTAAAATAAAGTTTACAAAAATACAAAAATAAATTAGAATCACTCCCCGACAACGGTGCCAAAATTTGGTAGCTGTCGTCAACACTTCAAAATTAATCCTTACTTTTAATCACAAAATCAGTATACTAGCAAGCAAGGGTTGAACCCACAGAGAATAATTAATTTATTTTTATGCAATGTAAACTAGATGGGGGTTTTGAATAAATTATAATTAACTAAATAAATAAAAGTAAATTAATAAGATTAGCCAAATAATTAAAGACTTCAGTTCAATCTCACCCTTACAATTAATAGATCAATCAATCAGAATATATTTCTATCTCCCATGAAACTAATAATGTACCAACCCCAAAATTCGACCCACTTTATTAGCTAAATTTTCATGTTTGTTTAACATTATTTTCTTAACGTCAAAATTTCGGTTTGTTAATAAATCTTTCATCACCTAAATGGATCCATTATTTAATTTCAAAATCAACAATTACCAAATTTTCGGTATAAATTTTTCTTTTTCTCAATTCAATCATTGTATTAAAATATTTGGATATTTAAAATCCCTACACCTGGATCCTAGTCCCTGGATCGCAACCTTTATTTTTTTGTTCTTTATATGCCAAACACTTAACCAATTTTGGAATAAAATAAAAACTTTTCACCGACTTATGCATGAAACTTCCGGACTTTTCAAGAAAATTACTTGCAAAGGTTTAATTTAAATACATTACGTAATTATTTTATGTAATAAATATTTTATATAATATATATCAAATATTTGTTTTAATTCACCAAAAATCATAATAGGATTTATAAGTAATATTAAAACATTTTTCGTTACTTTTCTTGACAAATTTTGTATACGCATAACGACAAGCATGTAATTATATGGGGTAATTTATACCTCCAAAATTCATAAAATAATTCATATAACATACAAAAATTATTTTTCGTAATTTTTCACTTCGTTACTTGGACAACATATTACATTAACATGTTCACATTTTCGAAATATTATTTTTCATAAAAGTCATAATAATTCCATTATACATAAATATAATTTTTAATAATTTAAAACATTACTTTTTCTTATTTATTATTCAATTTCTTTAATATTTACAATAATTTCTTTATATATAAATTATATAATTTAATATTATATAATTTATATATAAACATTCTCCTTTCTTAATTAATTTCTTAAATTCCTCCATAATTATCAATTAATCAAAAATTTCACATTTATTAACTCTCTCATTATTTTAATTCTCTTATATAAATTATATAATTTATCCTTATATAATTTATATAGTTACAATTTCCTTTAAACATCACTTTAATTTTCTTATATAAATTATATAATTTATTATTATATAATTTATATAATTACATTTCTTCTAAATCAATTTCTAAATTTTCACCATAATTCTTAAGTAAATCTAAAATCAATAATTACAATTTTATTAACTTCATCATTCGCTTTTCATTTAAAATTGGATTAATTTAATTATTAATCCCTTAATTTTCATAATTAATAACATTTATAATTATTAATTAAACATAACACACACATACATATATACAAATGTATATATATAAACATATACATATTTAATTCATATTTATTATATTTCCATATAACCTCATTTAAAATCATAATCTCTTTACAGATTTAATTTACTAATTAAATCTTATCACATACCTTAAATCACATAAAATAATAATTCACCAATAATTTAAATAACATTGATAATTTTTATCAATTAAATTCTCATTTAATATTATTAAGAAAATCCTAAAAATTCGAATCCTCACATTCTTCCCCCCTTAACAGGTTTCCGTCCTCGGAATCATAATTACCGTAATATTTATACGTATTTCATTTATAGCACCTTGCTATACCTTTATCTTGATGCATCACAACTATATCCATAATAATCATATTTTACTTCTTTAAATCCTTAACTTACATAGATAATTCCAATAAAAATCATAACTGTCAGAATATTCAATTCTTAACTCAACATAATATTTCATAATTCTCTAAATATTTTATTCATAAAACTTTAACTAATTTCTGGATACACTTATCAATATACTTTCTCATTCTCTGAAAATTAATTTTCTTTAATTGTATTTACTCTTTCTCAATCCGCTTATTTCATATTCCCTATTCCACCTTATTGATACTTTACACATTCATCATTCTTTCCTTAATTTATATAAATTTCCCTCACATTCCATAAATCATTCATCAATACCTTCATCATTCAACACTAGGTTCTAAACGTTAACCTTTACTTAATTCATCATAATCTTTAACCTTATTTCAAACATCCTGGATGTCACATTTACCCCTCCTTCATAAAATTTCGTTCTCGAAATTTCTATGTACTCATACTTTATTCAGTTATAACTTACACAATTTCTTTACATTTATTCCACATATCTTTATTTTCTTCCTTTCTCGTCGTTATTGCACATTGCAATTTTCTAATACAACACATTTTATAATTTCTTTACTTGCTCACTACCCCATCCTACCATCCAATCTTCATAAGAGTAGAGGAATTCAAAAATTTTATTTTGGAAAACTTTCATGATATGGTGAATGAACATTTATCCCGGTTTACAGTACTTCGCTCCCCGAGTACTTCATACTGCAAACCATGACAGTGGATCAATCTGTCATTAAAGTGATGGATGTTTCACCATACATTGGCATGCCAGATGATCAGTCTGCAATGCATCTGTCTTGCTATGCCAGGTGACCATTCGATCAACCTGCAATATTCTTAATCTTTTTGTTCATCTCAGCCTTAGAACTCATTCAAAAATAATTTAATTTGGTATAACTTTCAAAGAATACGAATTCAATAAATATAATTTAAAATTTGTCTAGCTGAATCAATAGCTCAGACTTATATTTCGCTTGTCTAGCCAAATCAATTAGCATATACGTTCTTTCAACAATTAATAATCCGCAGAAACTTTTAAAACATTTATCATGTCAAAACTTTTCAAAACGTCTAGCCGAGTCAAATGGCAATGACTTATAGCTTTGACATACCTTCATAAATCAAAATCATTTATGACTTCATGTTACCGCGTCATCTTGACAGTACGTTGAGGATTCCGTCATTAATAATTCCTACACCATAAACCATACTTTATGGTGTTGAATCATCTTATAACGAAATAATACCGCATCATCTCAACAACACGTTGAGCATTCCGTCATTCATCACATCTACACCAGGCTAAACGGTGCATGGATGATTATTTTAAAATAAATTTTGATGTAAGATATTTTTTGTCTAGCCGAACCAAGTAGCATAGACACTTTTTAAATCACTTAAAATTCATTTGCATTTTCAAAAGCACATTCGTGTCACATTAGCTTGAGGTCAAAAATTTTGAAGTCTAGCAAAGCTAGAAAAGTGGGAATATCCTAAATTCCCTAACATTTTAGTACATCTGCCACCTTTTGCTTCTTTACTTAATCATTAAAATTTATTGTTAGGACTTTCAAAATTTCTATCTACTCCAACTTTTCTATACCCCCGTATAGTTCATCAAACTTGCCACACATTATGAGTCCAGGAACTTTCCACAAGAATATGAGTTTTAAAGCTTGTCCTAGCAATATGTAGTCTGAAAATAAATCAAAGACTACCCATATGCTTAGGGGCTCAAAACATACCATACAATTATGAGTCATGGACTTACCATATGCATGAGTTTTAAGAACTCGTGCCTAAACTTAATATTATCTATCTATCAAACTGCTAGCGCGACTCTAACATTTCAATGATTATCACATAGTAACTAAGTAAACACAAATCCCCCGCCCATACAAAGGATTGTGCAACTCAGTCACCACATGAGTCCTCAAATGAAATTTTGTACCCAAGTTTTCTACCCCCTTATCATAACCTTTCTGTCATTCATGTCTCATCATTCTCTGAATTCTTCCTGTACTATTTCATAGTATCATATCTCTTTATAGCATCAAGCTATACCTTGTTGACCATTAACATGTCTCTCTGTTATTTCACATTCACACTTGATCCCATCATGACCTTGCTTCACAATCTATTTCTTACTCGCTTCCCTTATCTCGTGATCGTATCGTAGTACGATTCTCTTACCATTCCCGATCATGTTATTATGATCTCCTTCTATACGTTTTAGATTGCCTTGTCACCTTTATTGCTTAAATCAGGTGTCCCCTGATTATTTTTAAGATTCATCTTTGAATCATTTCAAATATTCTTTCAGATATGTTCTTAATTGAACTTATGAATTTTCTCAATTCGTTTCATTCAAATCCTTCTTAACATCTTTATCTCTTCCTCATAATCTTATATCTTTCATATTTTCTTCGCTTTAGCCAACATCTGAGAACATCTTTCACAACTTATATCTCTCCATTCTAATCCCCCCATGTTCATCAAACTTATTACGTATTTGGACTTAGGAACTTACCATAATCATATGATTGAGGAGCTTGTCCTAGTCAAGCCATAGTCGCCCATTCGCTAAAGGGGTTCCACCATATAATCATGAGTCACGAGTTCACCATACGCTTGAGTTTTTAGAACACTCAACTTGCCGTACTCTTTCTTACTTTAGGTTATAGCCTAAGGTATTATTTTCCTAAAAGTTATAACCTCTAGCTCTGATACCAACTGTAACGACCCCGAAATTCGACCCACTTTATTAGCTAAATTTTCATGTTTGTTTAACATTATTTTCTTAAGGTCAAAATTTCGGTTCGTTAATAAATCTTTCATCACCTAAATGGATCCATTATTTTATTTCAAAATCAACAATTACCAAATTTTCGGTAAATTTTTTTTTTCTCAATTCAATTATTGTATTAAAATATTTGGAAATTTAAAATCCTTACATCTGGATCATAGTCCCTAGATCGCAACCTTTACTTTTTTGTTCTTTATATGCCAAACACTTAACCAATTTTGGAATAAAATAAAAACTTTTCACCGACTTATGCATGAAACTTCCGGACTTTTCAAGAAAATTGCTTGCAAAGGTTTAATTTAAATACATTACGTAATTATTTTATGTAATAAATATTTTATATAATATATATAAAATATTTATTTTAATTCACCAAAAATCATAATAGGATTTATAAGTAATATTAAAACCTTTTTCGTTACTTTTCTTGACAAATTTTGTACACGCATAACGACAAGCATGTAATTATATGGGGTAATTTATACCTCCAAAATTCATAAAATAATTCATATAACATATAAAATTTATTTTTCGTAATTTTTCACTTCGTTACTTAGACAACATATTACATTAACATGTTCACATTTCCGAAATATTATTTTTCATAAAAGTCATAATAATTCCATTATACATAAATATAATTTTTAATAATTTAAAACATTACTTTTTCTTATTTATTATTCAATTTCTTTAATATTTACAATAATTTCTTTATATATAAATTATATAATTTAATATTATATAATTTATATATTTACATTCTCCTTTCTTAATTAATTTCTTAAATTCCTCCATAATTATCAATTAATCAAAAATTTCACATTTATTAACTCTCTCATTATTTTAATTCTCTTATATAAATTATATAATTTACCCTTATATAATTTATATAGTTACAATTTCCTTTAAACATCACTTTAATTTTCTTATATAAATTATATAATTTATTATTATATAATTTATATAATTACATTTCTTCTCAATCAATTTCTAAATTTTCAGCATAATTCTTAAGTAAATCTAAAATCAATAATTACAATTTTATTAACTTCATCATTCGCTTTTCATTTAAAATTGGATTAATTTAATTATTAACCCCTTAATTTATGTAATTAATAACATTTATAATTATTAATTAAACATAACACACACATACATATATACAAATGTATATATATAAACATATACATATTTAATTTATATTTCTTATATTTCCATATAACCTCATTTAAAATCATAATCACTTTACAGATTTAATTTACTAATTAAATCTTATCACATACCTTAAATCATATAAAATAATAATTCACCAATAATTTAAATAACATTGATAATTTTTATCAATTAAATTCTCATTTAATATTATTAAGAAAATCCTGAAAATTCGAATCCTCACATTCTTCCCCCCTTAACAGGTTTCCGTCCTCGGAATCATAATTACCATAATATTTATACGTATTTCATTTATAGCACATTGTTATACCTTTATCTTGATACATCACAACTATATCCATAATAATTATATTTTACTTCTTTAAATCCTTAACTTACATAGATAATTCCAATAAAAATCATAGCTATCAGAATATTCAATTCTTAACTCAACATCATATTTCATAATTTTCTAAATATTTTATTCATAAAACTTTAACTAATTTCTTGATACACTTATCAATATACTTTCTCATTCTCTGAAAATTCATTTTCTTTAATTGTATTTACTCTTTCTCAATCCGCTTATTTCATATTCCCTATTCCACCTTATTGATACTTTACACATTCATCATTCTTTCCTTAATTTATATAAATTTTTCTCACGTTCCATAAATCATTCCTCAATACCTTCATCATTCAACATTAGGTTCTAAACGTTAACCTTTACTTAATTCATCATAATCTTTAACCTTATTTCAAAAATCCTAGATGTCACAAATAATCGTAGGCAACAACAAGCTCTGCTATTCCAAACCTTCTCTCGCGTATGGCGCGTGTGTTTTGCTATTCCTTCTTCTCGCCTGGAACGACGCCGCTTCGCTTAGTTGTCCAAACTCGCGCATTGCGCTAATGCTGTTGCTGCCTATCCTTCATAAAACGAAGTCGTTCCTATTCTGGATCCAGCCTCTTGTATGAGCGCCTAACGTGGACCACCTTACTACTGAAATTACGGTTCTGCCACTAGACTTTTATTTTGCTACAAAACAAAATAAAAATTAAATAAAAATACTAAAAATTCATAAAAATAATATTAATGCATAATAATAAATAAATGACCTAAAACACTAACAATACCTATAAACTCATAAATAATTAAGCATAATATTACATAATAAATAGAAATAAAATCCACTTATTAACATCAAGCTATGGTTTTTCTTAAAACATGCCCATATACCCATTTTGCTTTCATCCTTTTACATTTTAAACATATAAACACACCTATCATGCATCTTTGACCATAGATCTTCACATATAATCTAGATCTACAATCAAAGAGTTCAAAAATATAATTTTGAAACATAGAATATATTTTATACCTTAAATAGTTTTTTGAAAATAAAAATTACTTATAAGTACATAGATCATATAGATCTCATATATACACATATTCTCCATTATAGATCCAACCTTATCTCTTTGAATCTCACCATAAATCTTCTTCATATAAAAAACTCCTACAACAAACAAGGTCTAAAACATCCAAGACATTAAACTACAACATAAACATAGATCTAAAGGTTGGAACACTTTTTAATCTTATGGATCATTTTGTTCTTCTTCTTTATTTTCTAGGCTTGATGATGCATTCTATTTATAGAACAATGGTAAGTACACTTAGCTTTCCTAATTAACTAATACATAGTCAATTAGTAACTTAAACCTAGCAAAGCAAGATCCACTTTTTATGGAACTAGGGTTGCATTTGGGATGGTTTTAAGGGTTGATGCATTCTAAGAAAATTTGGAGCCTTGAGCCCTAAGTGCCCCCCCCCCCCCAATTACCGGCAACCTCTTTCTATTTCTCTTCCATATTTGATTTTCTTTTATTACTTAAATTGTCATATATACACTTATACACACACACACACACACACACACACACCAATTGGGCTACACATTGGACTCTTACTTTAATTTATTTGGGCTCATTTAATATATTTGTTTGGGCTCAACATTTAATTCCATTTGGACTCCTATGGTACATTTGTTATGCTTCCCATATTAATTCATTTAGGTTACAAGTTATGCTTCATTTAATTTACCAACAAATGGCTCATTTATATTATTTGAATGGCCTACAAATCAATTCATTTAGGGCTTTCACCAATTAAATTAATTGGGCTCTTCATCTTATAATTCATGTACTAGTGCATACTAACTTACAAGACTTAATAATACCAAAACTTGGGTTAGTTTAAAGTAACATAAGCATATCATTTAGTAACTTCTTGAACTACTAATTAAATCAAATAAGACTCACCACATTGAGCTTATTTAATAAACAAATTAGTTGAACCAAATAATCCAATTAGACTTGTTATTTAAATATCATTTAGGCTCCTTGATTAGGTTTGATTATTACACCCTAACACATGCATAATCACACATCTCTAGGGCTTACATTAAACTAAAAACCCTAACATTCACACAAGTACGTGAACTTGATAACTCTTGTTCATTAACTACGACATTCCATTACCTAGGACTTGCGATGTAACTAACCACATAACGTACCAATATTCCCAAATTGGATTAACTTATTTAATTCATTTATTTACTTTTTCTTCATTAATCACACAAGTAAATCACTCAGTGATTAGTAAACTTCTTATTTATCATTCAGTGATTATTAAACTTTTTATTTATCATTCAAGACCAATATTCAAACTTTGTGATCTCATCACATAAGCTCATCTTGCATTTCTTTTCATTTCTTAGTTAATTCAAATTAATTTAATTGATTATCTTACAATTCTCATCACATCACACATACATACAAATATACATGGTCACTCACAGTATATAAATAAATAAAAAAAATAGGTTCGTAATTTTCTCAATCATTACATAGGTTGTGTCAGTTTCTTCATGAAATCAAAATTATTGTTTAAAAAATATTTTAAGAAGCTTGATTGATCTAAGTTTCTTTAAAAAAAAATAAAAAAAAAATTGACTATTCTTTAATTATATGATAACTATAAATCAATAAGTTTCATTTTGTGCATAGAGAATAGATGATTAATTTATTTATTTTTTCCTCTAAACCAAGAGCTTCTTCCTAGTTTGTCAGTTATAATTAAGTTGTTTAATTGCATTTAGAAGAATTCTTAGATGATCTCCATATCTTAGTATGATTTGCTTCAATTCTTCAATTCACATAATACTTTATGATAATTTCGTTTATGAACATTATATCTCCAACAGAATTTTTTAGGAATTGATATTAAATAGTAAATATAACCAAATATATTGATGTATATTAAAATTATATAATATAGTACACATAAAGATACATGCATTATTGATTAAAGTGTAAGAAAGTATCGCAACCAGCCTTTGATAAATATTTCTCATATTATTTAGCTATTTTAAGGCAAACGTTAATACCTGGGATTCACTATATTGACATAACACTATCTTTTTTTTATATTGATCAATGTTGAATAACTCATGGTTCTGGTACATTGTTTAATAGAAACAGTTTCTATTAGTACGTGTTCAATAGAAACTGTTTTATGAGTCAATTCACATTTAAAAAATAAACTTGAAATCCAGAAAATGAGTTATTCTTTTTCATCTACAAGTCATTTTTGGAAAAACATCATCAGTAATTTTGCCATTTGAATACAAATTGTGAATTTATGTATTTTTGTTCTGCAATTGGGTTATACGAATATATGGCTTTAAAATATAAATGAATTGTGTGGCTAGCAATGTTTTAATTAAGTCATTATTATGTTTCATCTACTTTTTGGGTCATGTTGAAATTACATAATGAATATGTGCTTGAAATGATCACGTCAGTAATGAGTGGTGAAAGATTATTAATTAATGATGTCTATGTTTTTCGAAATTCGTGAGAACAATCTCCTTTTTTTCTTCATATTGATCAATTTTGAGTAAATCATGGTTTTGGCACTTTGTTTCAACAAGAAATATAGTATAAATGAAGAGATTTTTAGCCTCTCTTTTTTTTTTTTTTTTGGTAGACTGCAACCTCTATTATCTGTGTTGGAAATGGAAAAGGACTTTTTGATAGTGGACTTGTTAGAAAATATTTCCCCGTGCAAGGTCTTGCAGTTTGCTACTGATAAGATCCAATGTTTCTCTAACACCATTACTTCCCAATTCATTTTTTTTTCTTTTTCTCTTCTCTCCTATTATTTGGCCTACAAAGCTGATAATGGAGTTTGATTTTGTTTGCTGCACTTTCAATTGCAAATATTTCACTATCTAATAAGCTTGTTGTGTATGATCTTGATAACCAAACTATTGGTTGGACCGACTACAATTGTAAGTATACTGCACCAACTACACCATTTTCATTGTTTGTATGTTTTTTGTTAGATACTATAGAATTTGAACATGTATTGTTATTGTTATCTGTTGCCTTGTTGTTTTGAGGTAGAAAGTCTACTAGCTTCTGGACATAATATTTTTGGTTTACTGCTTTTCCTTTTGTATCCTTTGGTTTTTCAACTTTCAAGTGTTTAATGTAAACTTCCATGTATCTTTTGTATTGAGTTACAACTCAGTGAATGCCGAGTAAATCCTACATTCCTACCTTTATAGCGAGCTATGATTTATTTTGAAACGAAAATCATACCAAATAAAATCGCACCGCACGTTTCAAAATAGCACCATGCAGTTTCATGTGCGATTTTGAATTTGCTAAGCCATAGCATGTGATTTCATGTGCGATTTTGAATTCTTTTCAGAAACTTATGAATCAAGTCACTATAGGACATACATGTGTGAGTTCAGATATTTTCTGTACATGTGGTACTATTTTTTAAATACTTGTTTTATTTCTAGTTTTCTATTTTATTTTATTTTTATCTAGATGGGCTATTTGAATATTACTTTACTAAAAATGTAGCTGAAAGCGATTAGAAATAATGCAATATTTGACAACAATTAATTAAAGCTTTTGCAGCATTAGAAGAAAATGGAGAAGTTAAAGCAGGAAGGGAAGCCAATGCAAAAAAGCCATGCAGATGCCACATTAGAGATATGCTAAGTCCTTTCATGCCTTAAGTAACAGAAGAACTATGGTAGGTTTAGATAGTTAATTATAAAGATGATGAATGACTATGTACTGGATGATTTTATTTAATTAATAATATTTGAGTTTTTTGGATTTTTGTATTCATTTGTCATGGAATCATTGAGCCACTATTTATTTTTTTTTGTAAAATAATTTCGACATTCATTACATAACAGGATTGTCAATAATGAATTTGGCAATGATATAACGTATAGTGTCACTGCTAATCGACAACAACTTTTGTTGCTCTCGAAAACTAATCAACATCAAACATTATTGTTGCTAATTGATCATAATTATCCATAACAAGTCCAATAATAACGAATAATCTCACTGTAAAATAATATATGACTGATATATTTTGCACATTTAGCAATAAACATAATTGCCAAAAAGTATGCAATCAGCAACGAAAATCAGTTAATGCAACAATTTTCATACTGTTCTACAACGGCATACATTGTTGGCAAAAGTGTCTCAACCACAATGAAATTTCATCTTCGTTGACAAAAAAAGTTTTTTCGTTGTCAATTAAAAGGATTTTGCAACGAAAGTTGCTTGTCAATAATAATTTATTAATAAATTTGCAACAATACATTTTGTTACTAAATGATCCGTGTTTACACGAAAATCAACTTTCATTGCGAAATATCTCACTTTTTACAATGATCAAAATAATTTCGTTACTAGACAATTAACAACGCTCATTGCACAACGGATGGTCCAACGATCGAAAAGTCATTACAAATGACCTTTGGCAATGAAATTTCATATCTTTAGCAACGAAAACTGGTTGTTGCTGAATTGCCATTTTTTTAGTGATACCAATGAAAATGATACATGTTGAAAAAAGTTATGACTCGCGATAAGCTCGAAGTCTGCAAGGAGTTGGTCAGGATGGATTCTAAATGACGGAGTCACCATGGAAGTCCCTTGCATAGATTTGGAAGGGGAAATTGTTAAACTTGGTAATCCAAATCCAAATAGGATATATAGGAGAGTTGTGGCGGTGAATGACTTGCTTAAGTCATTAGGGTTGTTTTGGTAGCCTAATTTTGAAGCCAACACGAAATACAAAAGCCAATAAGGAATATATATTCATGTGTTGTGGCATGCAACGGAAGATAGAAATAATTAGGAATTGTTTTAGCAGAAAATCTATAACAATTGTGAGAAGGTTTTTTCCGGGGAAGAATTTAGTTAAAAGAAAATAAAGGAGAAAAATTAAGAGCTTACGTGAAGGTTTGTTAACGGATGTTGCCATCTATTTGGATCAATTAATTTCTTGAAGACTTTAATTAATCAGGAGGATTTTGGGTGCTAAGGTAATTTGAGTTTTTACTCAAATTAAGATATTTTTGTAATATCCCAATTTTGTAATATTTTTAGTTTTTTGGTGTTAAAACTTGGAAGGACTATTTCTACTCACAGTTCGATTATAGTGAATTTTTTTGGAGTTCGACGCATGATTTTTACCTCTTAGTTTTAGAGGGTTTTTTCACGTAAATTTGGTGTCTTATGTTTAGCTTATTTTTGTGATTTTTAATTATTTGGTAAAATTGTATCATTTGTTTAGCGTGGTCTGTTATTTAATTTATCATAAACAATTCTAATTAGATGATTTTTCCCGACACATATATACTTTGAATTTGAAGAAAACAAAGGCTTAATGTGTTAGAAAATTTCAACCAAACCATTTTATATGCTGAAAATATCCGTAACACAATTTTGGAATATAATGAGACTTTGTTTGATAACTAGCGTTTAAAGCATTTAAACCGATATCATTTGATGCAATTTGATAGATAAACGCACTGCATCATTTTTGATGTGTTATGTCATTGCCCTAAATTACTGTATTTGTGAGTTAAATAAATTGCATTTAAAATAAGTTGCTTTTAGACTAACACAATTTTCAAGTGTCTTTGGACTTCAAACACTCTAAATGCTATATAATCTAACATATATACCGAGAAAATGAGTATGAACTATAAACAAAACTTGGAAATTTTCAAGAAACAGGAACTACAAGATGACATTAACCCTCAATTGTCATACACCAAAATCTTATTAGCAACTATGAGAACATTGGAAAATTGCACTACACTAATCACATTTGGTTACATAACAGAGCAACCATTAGGATTCTCATTGCTGAACATTTGAGGGGCATACGAATACTCCATGTAATACTTGGGAGGATAATATTCACTCTTTTTTATTTCCATTTTTGTATCATCTTCACCCTTTGCTTCTTCACCTTCTTTCTTTTCTCCTTCTTTTTCTTCCTTTTTCTTCCTTTGTTTCTT
The DNA here is from genome assembly GCA_947179155.2 of Hedera helix. Classification (NCBI taxonomy): domain Eukaryota; kingdom Viridiplantae; phylum Streptophyta; class Magnoliopsida; order Apiales; family Araliaceae; genus Hedera; species Hedera helix. The sequence goes on from OX359286.1 coordinate 1,492,740, forward strand.
CATCCTTGACAATCCAAGCTTGCTTTTTAGTTTTTTTGTACACATCATCGACTAACTTTGTCGGATCAATTACACCTTTTACACTTACTTGATCGTTCGTTAGGTCCGTTGTCACTGATTCAACACCTGCAATGCATTGCATCATATGAAAAATTCACCTGCTATGTTCAGAACTTGCAAAATATGAAGGAAAAGAAAACCTAAAATAAATATGGAAAAGAAAAAAAATCTATCTCAACAAAGATAAATCTAACCATTTGTAATTTTAGAAAATCTGATATAAAATAGTGTAAAAAGCGAGTAAAATACTCCAATAAAACTTTAGACTTCAATTCCTTTTCCCTTGAGTTTTCCTAGTTCTAAACGAAGTCTTAATTTTAAAATAAGTTGGGAGCTTTGAAAACAAAGTATGGAAGTTGTTGTATTGGAATGAATGAATACCTTGGATCTTTCGAATTCGCCTTTTCAAAGCTTGGGCACAAGCTTTGCAATGCATTCCTATCTTTAGAACAACCGTTATAATTGGAGGAGGCTACAAGAAAAATATAACCAAAAGGCTGCATGTCAAAATAATATTTAATTTAAGAATTCAATAATAGCATGGCAAAATATGAAAATATCTCCTTAAGATTTCTCCTAAAGTATTAATAAAACAAAACAATACACTTGAAAACTGGGATTGCATAATTCTGTTGTGATCCATTTAATAGGAGTTTCTATTGCATTATCCTTCTTGGGGTTAATGTTGTACAACATTTGATCTGCTTTTTCGATAAATGGGTGTGTAACATTGCGAATGGCCGGGTTCCAAATGTAAGGAAGATCATCTACTTCCCTGCCCTAATGTTACTTGCAGGCCAACTTTGGCTACTAACAGAAAACCAACACATTACTGCCAAATTTTAAAGTACGATACTACTGCCTGGTAAGATTAAAGAGGAATCGACCAATACAACTTAATCGAATTGGATACCAACCGACTGTTAACCTGAATGTGAGCCATAAAGTGACTTCCTAGCTGCTTGATCTATCTCATTAACTTATAAAATGTCCGCTAGCGTAGTTCCTTGTAGCAAATGGGAAAAGACTATTTATTGAACTGTGGCTAACGAAAGAGAAGACTAATTAGAGATTTGCTGAGAGAACATGTGTTGGGAATATCAAGTACATCTTAACCCACCACTTTCTTAAAAAGTACATAATCCATCAATCATCCATAATTTATTGAGTTTAGCTAATCACGTCTCTTCCTAATGACGAGCCCACATTCTTCAATATCTCTTGAGATAACCAAGAACCTTTGTCTCTGCGAGATGAGTCCACTACTTGTTCAATGTCATAAGTAAATCAAGACTCTGTGAGAAAAGTCCACTACTTGTTTAATGAATTATTTTTTGCTCATGTAATAATATAGAGCATACATGCAACGGAAATGAATCGGATTTTTTTTTTTTACATCTTTCCGATTACCTTTGAAGCGTATGTCCAAAACAACGAACGGCTAGAATCTTGTGCTCAACAAATAGTTCTTTCAGCGATAATTTAGACTACAAATGAGTACTAAATATATTTTCCACAATTCGAGAAGCTACAAAGTTTCAAGCTTCACAAATGACCTACAATGGCTTATAGAAAGATCTCTCTATTTTGCTCTCAAGTTGCTTTGTTTCTTGGTGTGTAAAATGATTAGCATTGCTCTCCTTTTATACTACTCTAAGAAGAGTAGCTCATGTAACACCCAAAGGAATTAAGGGCATGTAACCTATGTAACTCCTAAATAGGTTTAAGAGCAATATAACTCCCATGCATGTAACTCATGAAACCCCCAAGAGCTTAAATGGAGAGGTTAAGATCACATGTTCATTGTATCTAGACAATGAACAATGTGATTTATACCCATCAAGTCATTCGGTCCATGGGCACTCCGATTTGGGTCTATAACCTAACATCTCCCACTCGCCCATAGCGAGGATGACGTTGTTATCATATAAGCCAATAAAGCCCAAACGTGTAAGTCAAAAATTTGTTTAGCCACCGAATCGTGCGACCGCTGAGTTTACCTATAATGCGGGAGCTCTAAATCAAACCCGTTAGGGCCAAAATAGAGACATCAACCCTTTTAACAAAATATGCAATGTGGGAGTCGTCATGTTAAACTGGTTAAGGTTTGCATTAAGGCTACAACCTCTCAAACTCAGAGTCCCCCAGATTAACTTTAATTTTCACCTTGTTAAGTATCTTTGTTCCCTCAGAGAACCGTACTTAACCACTTTAGGCCTTTTATATTTTGCATCTCACTTATTACTATATCGTTTCCAAAAACGTTATAGTTGTCGACAATAAGTGCAAAGTAGGGTGAAATTAAGTTATCTTCCCTTTGCCCTAATGTTACTTAAATCTGAATCAACTGTTTTCCCAGAATCACCCCATATAGTCTCATAGTCCAGACTTTAGGAAATGAAAACAAAGTAGCAACATTAATTCATCTCTTTGTAACATAGTCAAAGATCACAAAGAGTACTTAATAAAAGGATCAAGGAATGCCTTATCCTTTATAAGAAAAAAGAACAGCGCACAGTGAGAAAATATGGATCATTTTTCTCACCTCCTTTATTTTGTCACTAAAACACATGTTATATTCTCACAACCTACTAATTAAATAGTCTTGTTGTGTGAACTCAAGTCTAGTCACTCCCTGAGTGTCTAACTTAAAACCTTCAAATTGCTCGCTTTTTGAAGCGCCAATTTTGAATATTTACGTTCGCTTAACATGTCACGATAGACAATCTCACAACTATGAGTATATGTCTTATAGTCATACCGTGCGGATCTTAGTTCAGTCACTCCTCGAGTGCCTAACTCGAATTCTTGAATTGCTCGCTTCTTTAAGTGCCAACTCTGAGATTTCGCATCTGGTTAATTACCATGTTAATATGGATAGTGAGACTTACCATATTCGATCAAATATTCTTGACCTCATTTTGGTTCTAACCAAGGCAATATATTAACATATCATTTTTCTCAATACTAAGCGCCGATTGACCACAATCCGAAGCGCCAATAGCTCGCTATCCAAAGTGAAAATAAATGAAATATCTCATCTTTGCTCGCTTTTCAGCGCCAACTGATTGTTTACTTTAAACATCAATTGCTCGCTATCTAAAGCACCAAAGGCGATTGCTCATGTGAGAGAGCCAATCAACCTGTTAGACATATAATTATTAAAATACATATATAATATGTAGTTATGGTTAATAACTGTGTGAACTCAATTTATCATATACCAATAAAGACAATGTAGGAAATAGAAAGTCTTTTGCATTAAATGATAAATAACTCCAATATTATATCCAATGATATTAATTGCTAATATAAGCCAAATAATAAGTGATACATTGAAACGACATAAGTACATCAAACCCTACGAAGTCTTAAAGAACGAACATGTCTCTGAAATGCATCTCTAGGAATCGACTTCGTTAGGGGATCAACAATCATCTGATCGGTGGGTAAGTACTTTAGTACCACTTCATTATTTGCTACGTTCTCTCGAATAAAGCATGTCCTCAAATCAATATGCTTTGTCCTGCCGTGATACTTGGGATCCTTGATAAAATCAAGTGCCGATGTGCTATCACAGAAAACTGTCACAGGGATCGAAGCACGAGGTACATGATTAAGATTCTCAAAGAACCTCTTTAGCCATAAAGATTCTTGGACGACAGATGTACATGCTACAAACTCTGACTCCATTGTGGATAAAGTCACACAAGTTTGTTTCTCGCTTAACCAGGTGATGGCACCTCCATTTAGCAAGAATGCATATCCTGAGGTAGATTTTTGGTTCCCACGATCGCCTCCATAACTAGCATCTGAGTATCTAACTAAGTGAAGATCAGGTCCTCCATAGCATAGCATGTAATCTAATGTGCCTCTCAAGTATCGCAAGATCCTCTTAATTGTTCTCCAATGTGCACATCCAGAGTTTGACTGGTATTGACCAAGAACATGAACTGCAAATGCAATGTCTGGTCGTGTGCACTAAACTACATACATCAATTTTTCAATAGTTGTAGCGTATGAAACACGGGACATCTTCTCAATTTCCTCGGGGAGATGTAGGACAATGCTCAGGGCCAATAGCATCACCTTTTGTAATAGGAGTGTCTATAGGTTTGCAATTGTTCATCTGGAATAATTCAAGAACCTTCTTAAGGTAAGTCTCTTAGGACAAACCAGGAAGCTTTCTTGATCGATCTCTAAATATCTTTACTCCAAGAACATAAGCTGCATCTCCCATGTCCTTCATTTCAAAATTAGAGGACAATCACCTTTTAGTGGCGACAATCATCTCCTTATTATTCCCAGCAAGTAGAATGTCATCAACATACATTGAAAGGATAAGAAACTTTCCATTAGACCTTTTAAGATACACGCAATGGTCCTCTTCGTTCATTGTAAACCCATCATCAATGACTGCTCGATGAAACCGAAGATACCATTGTCTAGATGCTTGTTTCAAGCCATAAATGGAACGTTTGAGCTTGCAAACTTTGCGCTCAAAACCTTTTTCAATATAACCTTCTGGTTGTTCCATATATATCTCTTCGGCAAGTTCTCCATTGAGAAATGTCGTCTTTACGTCCATTTGGTATAGTTCTAGATCCAAATGTGCAACAATAGCTAATAAGAGACGGATCGAGGCAAATCTCACAACAGGTGAGAAAGTTTCCTCATAATCAATCCCTTCTTGCTGTGTGTAACCCTTGGCTACTAAACGAGCTTTATGTCTTTCAATGGAACCATCAGCCTTGCGTTTAACTTTGAGAACCCATTTGTTCCCAACAGCTTTTCGCCCAGTTGGAAGATCAACCAAGTCCCAGACTTGATTAGTCCTCATAGATTCCATTTCTTCATCCATTGCAACTTTCCATTTTTCACTTAATGTAGATGATATAGCTTCTCGATAAGATCGAGGTTCATCATGTTCTTGCGTATTAGCCATAAAAGCATTCCCCTCAATCTCAAAAATGACGACGTGGAATATTGTCTCTTTGACTTCTTCGCATATGAAGAACAGGTGACTCTTCATTTGACGGAAGAATACTTGAAAGTATGTCACTCCCACTATCTATAGGAGCCAAAGGAATAGGTTCCTCAGTCTCAACCATCTGATTAGGTGCGCCATTTTCTTCCTCCATCTCATAAAAGTCATTATCCTTGCTAACATCACCTCGCTCGGAAAATCTATTTTTAGAAATTCAGCATCTCGTGATTCAATTTCAGATATAGTCCCATCAGGCTTCTCTCCAATGAACACATAGCCTTTGGAGTGTTTAGAGTACCTTATAAAGATACACCTTTTACCCTTTTGGCCCAACTTCCCATACTTATGAGAAGTGTTGTGAACATAAGTTGTCGAACCCCACGACCACAAATTGCCTAAATCAGGCTTTCTGCCGGTCCACAATTCATATAGGGTGGATTGTACTGATTTTGAAGGAACTTGGTTAAGTATACATGTCGCAGTTAACAATGCGTCTCCCAAAAAAGAGATAGGCAAATTAGCACGCGCCATCATAGACCTTACCATGTCAAGTAGTATTCTATTTCTTCTTTCCGCCACATCATTTTGTTGCGGAGTACCAGGAATTTTCAGTTGCCTGATAATTCCTTTTTCCTTACTAAGTTCTTAAACTGATCGGATAAATACTCGCGGCCTCAGTCAGTTCAGAGTGCTTTAACATTTTTCTCCAACTGATTCTCAACCTCAATCAAATAACGTCTAAAGTAGTCAAGTACTTCTGACTTATGAGAGATTAAGAACGTATGCCTGAAGCGCGTGAAGTCATCTATCATAGTAAGGAAATAAGAATGACCACGTCTATCCTTCACATTCATTGGACCACATATATCCGAATGAATAAGCTGTAATGGTGTATCTGCCCTTGTGGCTTTACCAAATGGTTTGCTTGTAGACTTACCTGCTAAGCAGTGTTCACAAGTAGGCAAGTTGACCTTAGCGAGTGGGCCTAGAAGACCTTCTCGAGCTAACTTGGTCATCCTGTCTTGTCCAATATGGCCCAATCTAGTATGCCATTTAATTGAACTATTATGTTCACTCTCAACAGAAGTAAGAGAAGTATATGAATCATCAATATTACAACTAGAATTAATGATATCCAAAACCATTAAACCATTATTAATAAAACCAAAACCATAAATATTTGTCCCATGAGAAATAATAACTCGTTCTTTCTCAAAAACCACAGAAAAACCATATTTAAGACTTGCAAGAACAGAAAATAAATTTTGTCGGACATCCGGCGCATAAAGTACATCATGCAGAATTAATGCTGAGCATCCTCACATTTCTAGTTTGTAAGTGTCAATTCTTAGCACGTCCACACTAGAGTTATTCCCCATGTATACTTTTCTGCCAGCTAGAATGCGACGATACTCTTCGAACCCAGCTCGATCTCTGGCTATGTGGTCCGTTGCTCCGGAATCTACAATCCACATATGGAGAGATTGAGCAACAAAAGTACTAGAAGTAACATTACACATAGTTTGATCAAAACTAGGAAGTACCTTCTTCGGCTCAGTGCATTCACGAGCGAAGTGCCCCATCTTGCCACAGTTGTAGCAGGCCATTTTAGCCTTGTCCTTCTTGCCACCTCTTTTTCCTCTTTTTCTCCTGTCACCTGCATTTGCCGCCTTGTTAGGCACCGGAGCAGGAGTAACAGCAGCTTTCTTTCCATTATTCTTTCGCTTGGGTTTTTCCTTTGCGAGAACTGGACTCAACAACATATGCCTTGGATGGACTAGCAGCTTCTAAGTGCTCAGCCTCAAGCTCCAAGTGACGCCGAATATCGTCAAAGTTTCTGATATTCGGGTTGTGAGTCATATTAACCCGCATATGTTCCCAACAATCTAGGAGTGAGCGAACCACAGCTGATAGTTGCTGCTCATTCGACAAATCATTGCCAGCAGCCTTTAACTCTCGAATCATGTTTGACATTATTCAAAGGTGCTTTTCATTGAATGATCAGCCTCCTTCTTATAACCATCAAACCTGATAGTTAAGCCGCGCAACCTAGTCAGTGAGGTGCCTCCGAATTTGGTTTTGAGAGCTTCCCACATCTCATAAGCAGTTGAGTACTCTTTGTATTCAAACAAAAATTCATTGTTCATACTGCTTAAGAGAGTGATGCAAGCAATTCTATCTTTCTTGGGCCAATTTTCAAAGGCAACAAGCTTATCAGCATTCTCAGTATCATTGTCAGTGGGTTTCGTTTCTTTAGTTATTAAAGTCTCTTCAACTTCCAACTCCTCAAGGACCATGCAGACCTTAGGATGCCAAACATCATAATTATCCCCATCGAATTTGTTACCCTTATTAAGATCGGCAATAATTTGTTTTGTAATCATCTAAATAATCGAGAGAACTTAATTAGAAAACTTTTAAGAGTTCACCACATTATTAACTTATCTTTGCTGCATAATATAAACTTCTTAAAATAATCAAAGTATAAACACAAAAAAGAAACTTTGCCAAGCTTGAGAATCACAATTTGTATGTATATTTAACTATTTTATTATAGTTTATTTAGCGCAAAAATATACATTGAATTTAAGATTTAAGCAAAAGTTTTATTTTCTTAAATTTCTCCCACTAAGTTCAAGCATATATATGTATATATACATATCTATATATATATATATATATATATATATATATATATATATATGTATAGCATGTATTTAATCCCTAGTATGCTTTTACAAACTTGAAAAAACATTTAAATATTCCAAATATTTTGTAAGGATTAAATAATTACTCATATTACTCCAAATAATATGTAATACCATGCAAAACACATAATATAACTACCAAAAAAAATTTAACAGCATAATAACAGTTTATTAACATTTTGTAAATTTTCTGAATTTTTCTGAAAACTACACAATTTATATAAATATATTGTTCATGCATAATTTGACTAGAAAATTAGTTTAGGCCACTTTATCAAAACATTTATCAACACCCTTGGTGGATAAATGACAAAATAGGTTTCTGATGTCTACAAAAAATTTTAGACAGAAAACCAACTTCCCAATATTTTTTAAACAATTTTTAAAGCAATTTTTAACTATAAAACTAATTTATGAAAATTTCAAGTATATCAAAAAAATAATTTTTATATACAGAAAACCCAGAAATTAGACATAAAAGTTACTGTAAAAATTTTGTTGCCTGAAAAAATTGTGAAGACGGCGTGTGTATAACACGCGCCACTGCCGCGTGTGGTGAAAAACAGCAAGCCCGTGCAATACGCGATTGCCTGCCACCTCGGCGCTGACGTGGCACTTCTGCCACGTGGCACCATCTGATTGGTCCACGTGGCAGTCAAACTGGGACCACTGATAACGTGGCGCTGACGTGGCAGATTACGTATCTGCCACGTGGCGATGATAGAGCTACCACGCAGTGTTGACGTGTCTGACATGTGTCGCTGACGTGGCTGCCACGTCATCGTCTTCAACCTTCAGCTAGGGTTTTCATATGGCAAATTATAATTTAGTACCATTTTTTAAAATGACCATAACTTTCTCATTTTAAGTCGAAAAAATGCGATCCACATATCCACGGAATCGTATCGAAAAGTTCTACGCAACCATGTTATCAAAAATTTCATATAGTGTCCATGAAAAACAGTTTTTAAAAAAACAAATGCTTCAAAAATAACTAGGGTTTGATTTTTCTCCAAAAATACAAAGCCATTTTGTAAAAAAATTTCGCAAGCATCTGCTCTGATACCAATGTAATAATATAGAACATACATGCAGCGAAAATGAATCGAAAAACAAAATTACATCTTTTTGATTACCTTTGAAGCATATGCCCACAACAACGAACGGCTAGAATCTCGTGCTCAACAAATAGTTCTTTCAGCGATAATTTAGACTACAAATGAGTACTAAATATATTTTCCACAATTCGAGAAGCTACAAAGTTTCAAGCTTCACAAATAACCTACTTTAAGAAGAGTAACTCATGTAATTCCCAAAGGAATTAAGAGCATGTAACCTATGTAACTCCCAAATAAGTTTAAGAGCAATATAACTCACATGCATGTAACTCATGAAACCCCCAAAAACTTAAATGAAGAGGTTAACATCACATGTTCATTATATCTAGACAATGAACAATGTGATTTATACCCATCGGGTCATCCGGTCCATGGGCGCTCCGATTTGGATCCATAACCCAACAGTTCATCATACACAGTCTGTACTATATTCATGACTCAAGTCTATAGTCATGGCTCTTATATCAGTTGATAGGAATATTCGATTATATATACTCATTTGAAATTACATCTTGACCTAAAAAATTAACGTATTAGGTTTATAATCCATTACAACATATATATTTTTACTTTTTCTCCTTATATTTTAATGTGAAATTTTAATATCACGCGATGTCTTAACAACAGGCTTGAAAACACTTCTCTTATCTTAATCTAAGTCTTTACGAGAAAATGATTCTTTCGGTAGCAACAAAATTAATTTGCTATAACAAAATCAACAATCTACTCGGTCATAAAAATCATTAACACCGATTTTTTATGTATCAATTCGGTTGTGATTATAATCTTTGGAAATTGCTTCAGACTATTATCGATTCTAAATACCTTCCTATGTCACTCAACCAAATTTTTTATTATTTTATTTGTTCGGTTTCACAGACGATCGACCTACGGTGACACGAGATTAATTTTTGTTTAGTTTTAATTTATTTTATGGGTGAGGTAAGAATGTGAGATGAAATGGATGAATGAGGCCCGTGAGGGGCTTGACCTCATTGTTCCCAGCTGCAGTTGCAACTGCAACTGTGCAGCACCTTAATCTGCGGGAGAAGTGGGGTCAACAAGGGTCTCTCCTTTCCTATTCACAGGTGAGATTGATATTTTGGCATTTAACTGCCCCCAGGCCTCGTATAATGTGCCAACCACTGGATGTCCTTCTTTTCTGCCCCACTACTATTAACCTCCCCCTTTCATCCCTTCTGTTGCTCATTCATATTCAGCCAAATAAAGATGCCACTCGCAACTTGGCACAGTGCACGATGTTTTTGAGAAATCTTCAAACATAAATTAAAAGAATTCATATTTCTATAAATAAATAAAATAATATGTTTTTAAAATTTCATTCATATAATATGAGCTCACTTATTATTTATATATAAAGAATTTTATAAAAATATTAATTTTTATTATAAAAATACTAATTTATTAAATTAAATGTTACTATCCTCTAATTTGTTTTGTTATAGGGTGCATAGTTTCTAGCAATAATGTGTTTGGTGGATTTAAAATTATAATACAATACAGGTAAAGTATATCTGAATATTAAACGTTGTGTTTATACATTAAAAATATTAAATAAATTATATTTAAAATAGTATATTTTTAAGTAAATAATATTTTAAATATATTTAAATTTTAAAACGCACCAAACATTATATAATTAAACAAAGACTAAATCAAAGTTATAATATGTCTATTGCCGGCATAAAAATTAATAATTCAAGGTAAATTAATATAATTGTTTATACACACGGTCTAAGTCGATAATGCATACATTGAGTTAGAAAACGAATTTTTAGGCTGAAAATATCATTCATTACCCTTTGAATATCAGTACTACTACTTATCTCACTAAATAAATGCCTTGCTGCATAACAAATTAATGAAAAATGTTGAAGGAAAGTAGTAGTGATGAATGGAAATTGGTGTATATTATTAATTGTACCTCGTCTTTCTTCCTCTCTTCTTTTGGTGGCTCTGGTTTATTTTCTTGATCCTTGTTTTCTTGAGGGGGTTTTGGCAGAGGGGAAATGATCTCAACCCTGCGGCCACTTTTCTTGTGTATCCTCTCGGACACCTTTATTGGGTCCGCTGTTTTTCCCTTCGCTACCACTTTACTCGCCTTGCAATCCGTCGTTACTTCCTCCACTCCTGGTTTAATCAAACCATAATATGTTACAGTAATCTCGATTTCTACAATTACAAAGCCACGTTTATATTCACATAAAAAATTTAAGACTTTATATTTTATTTTGTATTTAACATTTCTCTAAATAACATTATTATAACGAAGGCTTACATGGATCAAGCAGTAGGCCCCATAGCACTGATTTCTTATTTTAAGGATTCAATATAATAATAGGAGTAATTAAAGACCATATTATAATTCCTTATTGAGACAAACTCATAACTTTGAAAATAAACTGGAGGTGCATGGTTATGTGTTTTTTATACTAATCATCGAAATAATTAAAACTCCCTTTTTTTGAAACAAAAAATTTTAAAAATAATTTTTGGAAAACAATCCCAAAACTTATTATATATTTGTATGAGTTCCCACATTTCATGTACCATAATAGTACTTGTTGAAATGAAAAGGTGTTTAAACATTTTAATTATAAGTTCAAAACGAGTAAGCAATTTCTCCAAAGCTTCATTTTATACCATAACTTAGTGTGTGTGTGTGTGTATATATCTACTTGGTCAATATGTATATACAATTGAGGCTGGCTTAACTAAGAGTCTGATCTGTTTCTCTCTCTCTCTCCCTCTCTAAATTAAAAAGGAAATGAACTTTGAATTGTGATTAAAGATACAACATAAGAAAAGAGAGTTAAAAATGACCTTGGAATCCTTTTAAGGATCTTGCAACTTTTCTTGCACAAGCCTCACAATGCATATCAACCTTGAGCACAATCTCTTGAGGAGCTTCTTCTTCCTTCTTCTCATTTTCTTTCTTTTCTTCTTCCTTTCTCTCTTCTTTTCCTTCTTCTTTCTTATCCTCCTCCTTTTTCTCTGTCTCTTTCTTCTCCTTCAATAGCATGCACCACATTTATAAATTCATTAAAACATCATCCCATGCATCAAATACTATTTTTTAAATTTTGTTTCCTCCTTAATTAACATAAGATATACTAAATGTAGCTACAAAATTAATAAATCAAGAGTACCATTTTTTTAATAATACTTATGAAAAAATAGAAACATTTTCACTTTTTTTTTCCAGGATGCATGGAGGAGAAAAAGCTACTTAATTAAGATAAATCACAAAATTAATATAATAACCATAGAATAATAATAGAAGCTATTATGAAGAGTTGTAAGTCGAAGTATGAGTAGGAGAATTAAATGAAGAAGAAATAAGAGTTAAATTAGGTATAAGAAATTAAATTGCACTTACTTCACCCATTTTTAGCTCTTCTTCTCAAAGCTCTCAAAATATTCTGTGAATCCCTTTTCTAGCTTCCTCTCTCTTTATAATCTCTCTCTATATTTCTCTATGTCTCTGGTAGGGGTAGAAGACAAAGGAAGAAAACTTATGTAGCAGAGGTGGAGTTGGAAATCTGACGTGGATATAAGCATGGTTAATTAAGACAGGCTAGACAAAACTTCTTTACTTGAGTCAGCATCTAGACAAAACTTCTTTACTGAGTCAGCATCTAATTATTTGGCCATGGTAATACTGTGTCTCTGTACGTGTTTAAAGCAGAGTACTTTTACATTTATCTTTAAACTTTATCCATAAACTTTATTCTTATAAAAGATAAAGAATTATAGTTCCACCTCATTTTCTTTAAGGGTAATGCTATGCGTAATGACTTAGCCACCGATTCAGCCAATGATCCGACGTGGAGAGTGGGTCCCAATGAACAGTAATCAATTCAAAATTTTCAACAGCCAAAATTATAGTCCACGCGGCAATTTTTGTTTTCCTAACTTCTCTCTCCGGCTCTCCTTCCTCTCCAGTCTCCACCGTTATCTCTCTCTCTGCAACTCCCCTTCTTTGGCTCTTCTCTGGCAATTTTTTGCTAATATTCTCTGTCTCTCCGGCTCCCCTTCTTCTCCACCATTCTTTCTATCACTCTCTCTCTGCAACTCCCCTCCCAAACCACCGATCCTCCACCACCGGAGGCCGTACCACCAACGCCCCATGACCACTAACTTCGCACCACTACCATCGCGGCGTTCATCCCAACAGAAACGCACCGCCACGAACTCCCGACTACTCTCTAACAGGTTATGTTATCTCAATTCCCTCCCCCTTCCTTTAAATTAACATCCAGTGCTGAAGTAATTAGGGCATTTTAAATTGGGATTTTGTTTAAATTTCATAAAATTAGGGCATTTTTCCCTCTCTTAATGTATAGAACAAAGTTAGGGTTTCCCCCTCTTCCTTTAAATTAGCATCTCTGTGATGAAACATTGCAAAATAAATTATCATAATGTTTTTCTGGCAGTGCCAGAAATAAAGATAGAGAAACAGATGAAAGATATATGCATAAAGGGAATACAATTTTTTTGCATCATCAAAATGACACTACCCACTTTCTTTTGAAGGTCTATCATATTTGGTGTTATAATATAATTTCAGAAGCATGGACACTGTGTAACATTGCTTTCATAAGAGTTTAATGATGTTTGTGATTGATGAGAGGTCCTTTTAATAATATAAGCGATATTGGTACTGCATCTTTGGTAGTCCCACATAGTTATTTATGGTTGAAGGTGTTCGCTTGCTTTAGCTTAGATAAATTTTCAGGATGATGTTGTAATTTTTTTGCAATAATAGCTTTCAGTAGTGGGATTCTTTTGCTTGGTTATCCAATTTGATTATTTTAATGTTTTTTTTTTTTGCATGAAATAAGAATATTGCCAGAATTTTTTTACTATTCGGCAGTAACTAATACACTAAAAAAAGAAGAAAGGATTTCTGTCTCATGGTTTGAATTCATTGTAATCATCAAAGCTAGAAAAACTTTTTTTTCTCTTTGATTACGCTGGCAGCTAAAACTCAACCGCCTCATTTGTGTTTGCAATGATGTATCTTATATTGTTATTCATGGTTCATACCCAAAAGTCTGTTATCGGAATTATAGGTAAGTAACAATGAATGTCGTTTGGATATCAACCAATAAAAGTGTGTCCTTGTTAATTTGCAGCTACCATTTTACTTGAGTTCCTTTTCCACCTTTTTTTTAATTGTATTTTCTTCTTCTAAATTGTATAATATCCAGGGCAATATTGTCCCCTATAAATTTTCTGAATGACCCTTTCGTATAGATAACATGTTTTGTACATTTACACAGAATTATATAGTTGAATTATACATTAAACTGGGTAGTCAAGGTTCCTCTTTTTATTCATGTTCTTTATTGGAAAACTTTGCTGCGATATTTATGTAACTTATATTGATTTTGTAATTGAAGAGTTCTTGTGTTATAATCATAACATGTTTGTTGGTAGTCCACCTCTTTTGCAATAACCTGACACAGATGTAGTCCAAATGTGGCCAAGTATATATATAAATTTTGAAGGCAGATTAGGACTGCTGCTGCCCCTGTCTAACAGTAGTAACAAAAGGAGGCAGATTAGGCAGATTTTCTTCAAGCTTTCAATTCTTATTTCCTGACAATTGTTTGTAGGCTTACATGGCAACATCTCGTTCAAGATCTGCGTCAAATGGTCCAGAACAACGGATGTGTTTCAAGGAAGGATGGATCAAGAGGAAGAAGATTTTATGGATGCTGCCATTATGGGGTAAGTGTCCAATATCCTTTACCGTTAACTCAACCATCTCTCTCTCTCTCTCCTATGTTTTTGACTTTTATTCATTCCTCCATTTTTTTTATAGGAAGCTGGGAGATGTTGTGGATATTTTGAATGGATGGAATTGCCTCTTAATAAAGATGAAGCAACGAATGTGATGAATAACAAAATTTAAGATATTAGCTTACTGATAGAGAAAAACACAAAGCTAAAGGACAAGTTGAAAAATATGAGAAGGGAAGCATTTAAATTGGAGATGGAGGTTGATAGGCTTAAAGAGGCAAAGTCAAAACTAATGTTGTGCATTGAATTGTCTTGGTTGGTCACTTTAGTAGTAATTGTACTTAAATGGTGATTGTAATGGATGAAATGTAGTTTCATGACGATGATGTAATTCCAGACTATGATGTAATTCGTCAACTGCGTTGTAATTTGTTTGAAATGAAGAAAATGACCATTTTCAGTTCTTTATTTTTTGTAATTCATTACTATGATATTGTGTTGGTTTTCAACATACAAATTATCAGAAGACATCAGAGGAGTGACCAAGGTCTTGCTTTAAAAATGAACAACTCTCATCACAGATAAACACAACATGCATGTTGGTTGACAACCGTACGTCATCGATCTTTTTATGAATATTTAAAGTATAATTGAAGAAATTAATAAGAGTTCTACTTGTATTGTTCAATCATGACTTAAAAGGTAGTTTAAGATCAAACTGCAGTTAAAATGCATAGTCTCATGAAAATCGTTTTACTATTACAAACCTCATGAAAATTATATATATATATATAAATCTCATGAAAATTGTTTTACTATTAAAAACCAAAGTAAAAACTAGAATAAATCTCAACTGTTTCATGCCTCATCACAACCAACATTGAAGATAAGATGCCGGTGGAATCAAAACTAGCGTCTTCTTAAAATTGATTCATTCAAGTGCATAAAATATGGTACAATCACAAGTACTCATGATATTAAAATTGAAATGAATCTAAATTCTCATAATATTTACACAACTAGAGAAAAATAGTAAATTGTCAGCATAAGCCAGTATTGGGGTTGTTTCCAGCAAGGATGAGAGAGATCTCCATGAAATTTTGGATGCAGTAGGGTGCTCATTCTACCAAAAAAAACCAGCAGTTCCACCACCAAATTATAGATATGCACTCCGTTGCACGACCAAAAAACCAGCAGTTCCACCACCAAAAAACTGCAATGTGCTATACAAAATAAAAATAAAGCCAATATCATTAGGGCAAGACACGACACAAAAAATTAAATAACTTCAATAACAATATACTTGTACCTTAATTTTCTGAATCAATTAGAGATTTATTCAAGTCTATATTCCACATACCAACATATCCTACACTCCCCTGTGATGGCTGAAAAATATAACAAACAACCATTTTTTGTAACATGTCGGAAAAAAAACAAATGAAAGGAGAAAATGTTGTATATATGAAATTATACTTACGTTCATATTTGCACTCTCTTGTGTCATACAATCCATGCCATCCACATCCTAAAAATAATAATAATGTCAAATGGTAAATATGCAATGAACATAATTATATAGAAATTATATGAACATCAAATACCGGTGTAATTCTTCCTTTGTCGCGCCTACATGGTATCCTTTTGTTTAATTTTGCACTCTTCCTAATAATTTGCTCAGCCATTGATTGTTTTCTTTTAGCCGGGGGTCTCCCTCTTCGAGGACCTTTACTTGGATTACCCATGGTATTTGATTTCTCTTGGGCAGTTTCCAAATCCTTTTGTACATCTACAACCGTAGTCATATTGCTTAAACACCCCTCATCATCTAAGTCATTATCCGCCTCTATTTTTAGCAAACCTGCCGCCATCCTATCAGTTTTGGTAGTGGAAAAAATGGCTTTATCTACAACCTTATTGAATAACTTCAACAAACTGTCATAGCGAACAAATTCAGGCTTGCGTTCCCAATTAACGTAACTCACCTTAACTTTAGTGTGACACCTCGCCAAGTTTTTCATCCATCATCGAAGAATGTATTTTTCAGGCACTACTTTAAGCTTCTTTTTGGCCCACACCGAGATCATATGTGCGCACACCATCCCCTTACTTTCAAACAATCGACAATTGCAATTAGTTTCTCCCGGCTCTTCATTTAAATGAACAAGGAAAGTAAAAGTTTTAAATGCATTTTTTCTCTTCCCAACTTGAATGTCATGTTCAATGTAAAACTGTGAAATTCCATTTATAAC
Organism: Hedera helix; assembly: GCA_947179155.2. Lineage (NCBI taxonomy): Eukaryota > Viridiplantae > Streptophyta > Magnoliopsida > Apiales > Araliaceae > Hedera > Hedera helix. The sequence goes on from OX359286.1 coordinate 1,509,634, forward strand.
CGGTCCAACCGTCATATTGCACACAATCAATTCGGCAACTTGGTCTCGAAATTCCAAGCATTTCTTAACTGTGTATGCTTGCTGAAATTGGTTTTTAAAACCATAAGGGGACACATTTTGAATTTGTACGTTTAATGAATGGGCATCTGCCTCTTCTTCTTTTTGCACCTTCTTGCATAAGGCATTCTCATATTGCTCCACAAATTCCTTCAAGGTGGTATTGGAATGGACATAACCATTAAAGAATGCATTCATGCCTTCACTTCGTTGGGTTGTTGACATCCCCGCCCAGAAGGTATCTTTAACAAATGCCGGTACCCATCGATTCCTTTTCGCATACAATCCAGCTAACCAATCATTGGACTGTAAATCATACATTTTGATGAAATCAACCCAATTTTTTTCAAACTCTGTTGGACTCAAGGAATCATAAACAACATTCTTCATCATGGCCTTAATCGGATTATACTCTTCATATCCCTTTAACTTTTCAGAAATTTTTTTCATGATATGCTATAAACACCAATGATGTCGTGCATTAGGAAAAACCTGACTTATTGCGTTTTGCATGGCCCTACATTGGTCAGTGATGATGGCGTTAAGATGGCAATCCAACATGCAAGAAAGCCAAGTTTCGAACAACCATACAAATGAAGCTGTATCCTCCCGTGATATCAAACCGCATCCAAACAAAATCGACTATCCATGATGGTTGACCCCTACAAAGGGTGCAAGAGGCATATCGTACGTGTTAACAAGGTAAGTTGTATCAAAAGTTACCACGTCGCCAAATTCCTTGTATAACTCTCTACTCCTAGCATCTGCCCAAAAGACGTTCCGCAATCGATCATCTTCATCAACATCAATGGCATAAAAGAAGTCACCATTGTCTTTTTGCATTTTCACAAAGTACTGATTAATTGCCTGAGCATCCCTTTCCTTGAGCTCTAAACGCCTCACTTTGTCCTTGTAATTTCTCGCATCCTTTTCTAACCATGGCAGATTATCAGGGCCCCCAGCCTTGATCACAAATGAAGAAATAGTTTTGTTTAATCTGATTCCGGCTGTCGCATCCAATTCAATTGTCCTCATCGCATGTGGTGGGACAATCCGATTGCACTTAAGATATCTCACTTTATTCGGGTCCAATTCATGGTTATGATTTAGTTCAATCGAATTCAACATCCACTTCTCGTCAACTTGCAAAGAAATATTCATATGAGCTTTACAATTATTTTTTGTTGTTGGCTGGGATTTAACTGGATTCAAAGTCGTTCTCTTGGGCTTTCCACTCCGATGACAACCATAAGTTATATTAGACTTTATTCCATCCTCACGCTTCTTAGAAGTTTTTATTATCGATCCGAAACCTTTAGCTTTTGCATAACTTGCATAACATTCACGAGCTTCATTTTCAGAATTGAAAATTGTTCCGATCTTAGGTTCCAATTCCACCACCTCCAAATTACTGATGCTACATACAAATAAAATAACATTAAAATAAAATGGTTAACTATTAATATGCAAGTAGGCAACAAAACAACATAACAAAAAGATTACAATTAACTTATCACTTCATCTTATGAATCTACAAATGAAAGATTTCAAAGATATTGAAATATGACAATAGCAAGAATAATTCTTAACTAATTATTGCACAAAGAACCCAATTAGCTCAATTACTAAATGTGAGAGAGAGAAACCTGTCCGCTGGTGCCAATCCTAGTGGTGAAGTGTGATCGTCATTCGGTGGTAACGGTAGAGTCCGATCGTCCATCAGTGGTGGTGGTGGAGTACTGGAGTCCAACAGAGTTGATTTACGGAAGAGAAATGAGGGATATTGGTTCTTTATATTTGTTACAGGAGAGTGTAAGAGAAAAATTAGTACTCTGCTTTAGCTTACTATTGCGCTCTTGTTTGGCGGTTTTTTTTCCAATTGCCGCGTGGACTATAATTTTGGCTGTTGAAAATTTTGAACTGATAACTGTTCATTTGGGACCCACATCCACGTAGGATCATTGGCTGATTCGGTAGCTAAGTCATTACGCATAGCATTACCCTTTATTTTATTTTTTTATAAAAATAAAGTATTTTTTTTCTTCTTATATTATTTTCTTTCAGCTAATGCTTTAATTCAAGGCAGTTGATATTTTCAAAAAAAAAAAATATTGACAAAACAATAGCTAGTACCATACGTTATTTAAAGTATTAAGCGTCATTAAATTAATTTTAAAAGTGTGATTAAATTAATTTTAAAAATATAATTAAATATATATATTTGCTGCAACGACCTTATTCAACTTAAAGCAATGTATGATTTCTTACGATTGACCGGATATGATTAGTTTATCTTTTTATTTTTTTTATCAATAAAAAAATATTATATCAAACCCAAAGATTTGAAACTGTACGTGACAAATCTAAAAATATGGATAGGACTACAATAGAACACAATGCCTCAATATTTTAGGGTTTAACTACAAAATTGTCTCAAAATTTTACAATTTTTTTTTATCTCAAATACTAACTTTTTTAGTTGTATTCTTTCAAGTTTAATTTTTAAACAAAATTGTTTTCTTTTAACATATTGATGAAATTATAGATCAGAATCTTTCACATACATATTTGAAATCATTGATAATTTTATTATTTAGGTTTTATAGAACATATATATTGTTGGATTCATACATTTAAAATAGGTCAAATATGTATTCAACTATACAGAACATAATTTTTTATTTATAATTTTACCAATATGTTAAAAATAAATAATTTTATAACAAAATTAAACTCGAAAGAACATTACTGAAAATATTAATATTTTGAAACTAAAAGTAAAATTTTATGGAACTTTTAGGGATACTTTTCCAATTAACCCATAATTTTTCAACTATATAAAACATGTTTGGATGGTTCCAAAACATTATTCATTTGTAATTTTGGAAACATGACATACATGTAGTCTTTAGACTATAACAACCACTGGAATAACTTCAGTTATTGCTAAAAGATACATTATGTTATATCTTAAGGATTAAGATACTGTAGCCACATAAATCGCGTACCTGGCTAGGGTTAGGGTTCAGTATGATTATGGAGGCGAGAAAGTTGTGAAAAATACGAAATCGGTTGAAAGATTGGAGAGGGGAGAAGAAATGGTGAACAACTACTAGAGTAACACGTGACAGAATTCCCAGGGTCCCCGCGTAATCGCTAGCGTCCGAGAGCCGTGACAAGTGTTATGTGATTTTGACTGAATTCAAGATAGGCAACGCCAGTACTTTATTCACTCGATTTAGAGTTGTTCACAAGTTCCACAATTCCTTTTAACTTTTTAAATGTTTCAAGAGCGAGATCTCTTAAGTTGCAAAAGATATCAAAGTTCCAAAAGTCCTTTCACCTATTAAGTGGATGTGTATTTATAGGATCCAGGTTATGTACCAGGTACATGTCAGAAGAATTTTTTTTCAGAAATACCCTTAATGATAGGAAAATTTCTAAAATACCCCTTGTTACCTAGGTAATGCCTAAAACATCCAATTCTTCTAGCCATCAATCCAATCCCTCAATCGATTGCCAATACAAATTATCCCCACGAGTCTTCTGCCTCGGGACTTGTGACAACAGCTCCTAAATTATACTTTTAAGGTTAAACAATATTAAGTCCAGAAAAATCACACAAATCAATTTTATCGTTGAAGAAACTGAATAAACGCATCACAGGGCGGGAAAGGTCCACCCCAAGGGAGCTCACCCTCGAGGGCCGAACCCTAGGGAACTCGCTCCCCTTCTGACGGGTTTCGTTTGTTTTGTGCTTTCTTGATCGATCCTTATTTATCTCTTTCGATTCTTATTCTTTATGAAAAAGACTATTTAGACATACAAAAGTTAATAAAGATATCTTTTAAGTTTTCACTAGTTTTCTCAGTTTTGGGTTCATTATTCATTTATTACACCACTTAAAACTCGTTCAGGACAAAGTTCGGAAGAAGAAACATCAAACATACCCTAAGTGACCAACCTTTAGAGGGAGAACCTTAGGGGGGGGGGGGCAAGCCCTAGGGGCCGAACCCTAATGGGAGGTCCTCAGGGTTTTGCCTCCTTTTTGGTTTATTTTTTCGTTTTGTCCTCGTTTCGATTCGATAATTCAAATTCAATTCTAGCATTCGTCATTGGATATTTTTCATCAAGGAGGGGCCCACCTAAGGATTGAACCCTAAGGGGTCCAATCCTTAATCCCTTTATGTCTTTTTTGGTCTTTGTTCGTTCATTCGTTGTTCGTTATTCATTTATTTTTGACTTGCTTTTTTTTAATTCATTTAATTTATTAGGTCAAACATAAACCCTAATTTTATACATTGGCTCACATTTCCCCCTGCACGTGAGTCGTGTTTTGAAGCAACGATCGCGTACCAAGATTCAAGTTTACAAGTATTTCTTGAACAATCCTTGCGTTAAAAATTGGGTAAGTATCAAAATACTTTTGGAAGAGTTGATAAGTCCTTAGGGCCTAAACTTTAGGTGATTAAACCCTAGGCTTCCAAATCCAATTCACATAATACCCAAGGCCCAAAAAAAAATTGAACTTTGCTATGCTTAAAATCCAAACCTGAGGACCTTAGGGCCTGCCCGAACCCACGTGGGGGTACAAAATTCGAACCCTAGGTTTCACAACAATAAAGAAAGATTTAGGACAGATTGGGTGATATTTAGTCTCTCTGTTCCTTATTTTCTAATATTATTTTGGTAACTAAATCAAGGAAATCCCCATTCCTTATAACTTTAGGAGATATATTCCCAAATCTCCATTCAAATCTTCTATCTTGATTTTAGTAAATTCAATCCCTCCCTTTTAGTCTAGGAAATGATTATCAATTCTGTAATATCCCAAATATTTTAAATATGATTTGAGAAGATCTAATTAAGATTTTCAATTCAAAATCTAGAGAACGATTGCTCGAGTGTACTTTGAGCTATCTTTAATAATAAATATGACTAAAAAATACAATGTATATGACTGTAGGTTAAAACTTTTAACCTAAACTATGTGTTAAATGATTAGTAAAACTTGAATTGAGCTTTTAAATGTGTTATGAGATTATTCTATGTGTAAAATTTTATGTTTTGGTTCATGTAGTTAACCTTAACACAGAATAAAATCAAGAAGTCAATTTAAGACAAAAAACTAAATTGGAAAAAGAGTTAAAACCTAAACCCTAATAAATAACTTAGGCTCTCGAGGGAAATATGTATGTCAAATTGACATTCCGTTTCAATATTCTTCATTCCCATGCTTTGAAAATACGTAATAATCAATAAAAGTTTTTTCTTGAAAAAGGTGTAAAAAGTACTATTTACGAGAAAATATTTTTCATTCGTTTGACTGTTTCTTTCATATGTAGGTCTTCTTACATTTCACAACATAGTGTTAATATGAGGTTTAGATGTCAGGGAACCAATAAAATTTTCTGAAAAAAAGAGACAAAAATAACACGATTTACGAGAAAACGTTTGTCGTTTTTTTTATTGTTCTTTTCGACGTTTTGACTTTTAACATTTCACGATATAGTATTTATACGGGGAATAGATATCAGGGAACCACTGATATTTTTTCAAAAATAAAACTTAAAATATTCTTCAAATGGAAATGCTTTCTATTTTTGAACGTTCCGTCAAGGGATATAGTGTTTGTATGAAGCATAGATGCGTAATAATCAATAAAAGATTTTCTCAAAAAATGTGTCGGTAATAAGAAGAAATAGGAATAAGACAATTTTTATTTTTTTTTATCGTCTAACAATTTTATAAGAAATGGTCATCAAAATACTATTCCCCAAAAAATGTGCCAAGTTTTTTGGACTTTTCACTTCACATAATAGTATTTATACGGAACAAAATTCAGTAATGTTATACTTTTAAATAAGTAAAGGTCAATTAAGCCAAAAGATTTAAAAATAAAGTAATTTCGTTGGAAGTGAACCGACTTAATTAGGAATGAACTAACTTGATTAGAAATAAACTAGATGACTAACTGATTTAGTTAGACCGTATAATACGAAAATTATACGAAAATAATGCAAACATTATATGAAAATAATACAAAGAAAATATGGATGATGTAAGCATGATGCAATGACGATGCAAGCCTTAAAAGAATATTTCAAGAATATGCTAGGGTGATGTAAGCATGATGTAATGATGATGTAAGCCCTAAAAGAATATTCCAAGAATATGCTTTAACTTAGCCTAGAAGTAATATACAAATGACCAAAATGTCCTAGCTTTGAAAGTTCTATAAATAGAGAGTTAGTTCTTCATTCATTCCTTACATTTTTCAAAGTTAATTTCTAAGCATTAAAGTTATAATCAAAGATTTGCAAGTGAGTTCTTGAGAGTTGTTATTTGAAAATGCAAAGAAATAGTTAAAACTTGCACTATAAGAGGTAAAACTCTAATCTTTATTCTATTCGTTTATTTTTAGTTAAAAGCTCAAGAACGTAAGTCATAACCATGTACAATTGTCTTTCTCTGTGTTCTTTCACATGTTCTTGAGCATTTCTGTGACGCCCCCAAATTTGGCCCCACACAGCCCAAACTTGAGTTGTCAAAAGGCTACACCAAAATTATTACAAGTAGTGCAACATACAACAATACAATGTATAATAATACATAACTAAATCTTTCACGATTATTGTCACACTATTTTACAACACGTGAAGGCTACGATAGCTATCCCTCGGACTCTTACTCCATCCTCCGGCTAGACCCAACTACGTTCTCATCTCAAGTTGAAAAACAATAGAATAAAAAGAAAGGATGAGCTCAAATAGTCCAGTAAAGAATATCATGACTAAGATAATGACGAATAAATTATCGTTAGCCTTCAACAGTTGCGTTCTTGATAGAATACAATAGACTACAAGGTTTATATCAAAAACTGCAGCTAAATTCTTGAACAAAGTTCAGATCAATAATAGCAGCGGAATGAGTAATCCATTAGAAGAATCATGTAGACAATGATGTCCACTCGCTTCTCTTTTTCAGAAAAATATCATCAACTTTTATCATTTTAAACCCCACTGGTCATAATAATATAAATTCCCAGTTCCTGGTCATAATCATGCAAGTCAACAGTTCATCTTTGCACTACGGGCCAAAGATATTCAATACATCACCAATGGTCATGATTATACCAGTATTCAGCATTTGGTTATAATCATACCAAACAACAGTTCATCTTTGCACTACGGGCCAAAGATATTCATTCACCACGTGCCATGAAAGACACCGAACAGATGTATCACTTTTAACCTATTAAATCGTCTTTAACCTATCATCTGTTCAACAATTATATCGCCTTTAACCTATCATTTGTTCCCCAGGCCACATATATTCACAACAATTTGATTCTTGATGATTAGTACAAATTACAGTGATATAAATGATGAATCAGAAAAAGCAGTATGATCAATAAATATCGAAAGTTTACTTTGTGCAAATTCAAATAATGTCCAAATTGTCAACATGATGTGGACTCAAATTCAAGAACGATATTCAAGATCCACGGTTCAAAATAAGAGTTAAAGTTCAATAGAGAGATTTAGAAAAATAGGAAGATTCAATTGAAATTATATTAGATGAAGCGCAAACTATTAAGGAATGTATAATCATTTCAAGAACTTGACCAAATAGTACTTACCATAGTAAGTTAAGAGTATGGAAAGAATTATACCCTTTACCGTAATAAGTTTGAATAATGGAAGATGAAAAAGATGGTATCCCTTACGAGTATAAAGGAAAATAATATCACTTACGAATATGAAAGAAAATGATATTACAAACGAATATGGAATAAAAGTGTCATGTGATAATTCATGTAGACAAATTATTTTCACAAGTGACAAATAAGAAATTAATACAAAGAGTAATTCACCAAACATGCGGTAGTCTGTGTAATCAGGTTATTCTCAGAGATTAATAAGGAATGAATACGAAAGGTTATTCACCAACATGCGGTAATCCACGCCATAAGGTAATTCCCATAATTTAATAAAAATTGAATACGAAGAATTATTCACCAAACAGACAGTAATCCACGCAGTAACGTTATTCTCAGAGATTAATAAGGAACGAACACGAAAGGTTATTCACCAACAGGCGGTAATCCGTGCCGTAAGGTTATTCCCCCAATTTAATACATGAAAATAAATGACACATCTTATGAGTAAGAGAGAGACGATATTATTTTCGAGAATCAAAGAATGATAATCCCTTACCTTAACACTTGACTGGATATTAATTTAAATGAGGTCAATTAACTTGAATAGTAGTTGTACACTTATAGATCTTCACAAATACTCAAGATGACTTAAGCACACTTAGAGAGAACTTACACAAATAAGTATTTAGAGAGTGAAAGAAAGAACAAGTAAGGAAGTTTATGAAAAATCCTTAAGTTAACGCCTCTATTTATAGCCAAAAATCTTATCATAACCAAGATTTCCTAATTTAATCCAAACCGTTCATTTCAAGATAATGTTTAATCCTTACCACTCATTTCATCTTTTAAGATTTCTTTAATTTAAACCATTCATTTAAAGATCATCTTTAATCTACATCATCCATTTCAAATTCTATATTATCTTTAATCTATATCATTCATTTCATCTTTTAAGATTTCATTAATCTAAACCATTCATTTAAATATCATCTTCAATCTACACCGTTCATTTAAAATTCTATAATTATTACATTATCTTTAATATATACCATTCATTTTATATCACCTAGCTTTATATTATTTATTATAATAAACTTTATCAATTCAATTATTCAACAATAATTCACACTTATTCATTATTATGGCTAATTGTTATAAATACAGTGTAGTTGGCTCTCTAAGTTAGATATCAAATTAATTAATAATGAAATACAACAGTTTAATTAACATCATAATAGAGATAGTAATAATGCAGAAATTATATAAAAGAAAGAATATGTTATTGTGTAATGATAATTATTGATTCAATAATGTGAATTATTGTGCATATGCTACTGTGACAATTATCAGTTTAATAATATAAATTATTATGCATGTGACAATAAAGTCAAATATTGTATGATAACCACTTTATCAGTTCAATAATATGAAATACTGTGCAATGCCGTATGCTATTGTGCAATACCGTGTGCTATTGTGCAATACCGTGTGTTACCTGTAATACCGTATATTACTATTTTTTTACCATTGGGTATTTTAACAATTAAAAGTGATAGTACTATTGACCATTTAAAAATTATTTATGTCGTTTTCTATATCCGACAATTATTCATTGTGGGGTCCACCAATGTACGACGCCATCGTACGAATATTCCCCGACAGAACAAATATTTTCCGACCAAACAAATATTGTCCGACATAATATAATTTGCACATAACTTTCTTAACTTTTAACTTTGTCAATTTAACCACTTACTGTTTCAGAAAAGAAAATAAAGAAAAAATAAATTTTGTATTTATTAAAATTCGGGGTCTTACAATTTTTACATTTTATAGTAGTTATAATGTCAAATTTCGTTTCATAGTTTAAAAGCTCAAGAACGTACTTCGTAGCCATGTACGATTGTCGTTCTCTGTGTTCCTCATGTGTTCTTGAGCAATAATTATAAATTGTTATAATCAAGTAAACAAGCCATTATAATGACCAAATTTTGTCAAATATAGTGTCATAATCACATATGTAAACAATTATAATGCTTAAATTATTTTAAGCATGAAATCCAAAAGCTTAAGAACATAAGTCGTTACCATGTACGTTTTTTTATTTTTCGTGTTCTTCATGCGTTTTTGAGCAAAAGTCATAATTTCCTATATAAGTAGGTTTATGATTTTATAATTTTGTGTTATAGAATTGTAAAACATGATGGCCTAGAAAATTTATGCTTGTGGCATCATGTTTTAAAAAGCTAAACCAAAAACGATAAAACTTAGTTCTTCGTGTTCTTGAGTAAACGTCATAAATCATACACATGTATGTTTATGATTTTGTTAATTTTATATTATGAAGTGTTATGGAGTTTTATAAAATGTTATCTTAGCAAATTAATATTTGAGATATCATGTTTTACCAATCGGATTAAAGAAAAATAAGTCTAGTATACAATCTGACTTTATTTGCTAATTTTTGAATTTTTAAAATCCGAATCAGCCTTATAAATCTAAAGGAAATTTGTAGATCATGAAATTATAATGAATTTAAACTTAAGAAAAACTCAAAAATATTTTCGTATGAGAAAGTTATGACTTTTACTGTAAAAAGGGTCGAAGCTGAAAAATTAAAGGGGGCCTCGGGTTCAAGGGCTTAAAAATATGTTTTTGAGCTAGAGGATCATAGGAATTATAACACCTATAAAAATAGTTAATATAAGTTATTCTAAGACTTATTAAGATGTAAAATTCGATAAACTAACATTCGGGTATGCGTAACCTATTAGGTAGGCGATTAACGATTTACCAAGAAACCCTAAAGTTGGTTTTCAAGGCAAGTCTTCTCAACCTTGTTCAAATTGTTATGTACAAGTATTATATTTCTTATTTTTTATGTGTAAGATGTTATGTGAAGCCTTCAACTAATGTTTGCAAGCCTTTTAGCTATTATGTGTTATGTTTATGAGTTATGAACATGATTTATACATTTTGTGTGACAACGTGATATAAATTATTGAAATATGAGTTATATGTGATATTAAATTGAGAAATATGTTCGGTCAAGACATGTTAAAGTTTATCTAAAAGCATAAACTGTGTATGTGCTATTTGTTAGACTTGTTGAGCCATGGTGCTCATTCTTACGAATAAAACTTATTTGTAGTTAAAGAAGAACGATAAGATGCTCATGAACGTAAAGAAAAAGTATAGACTAGGTTTAATGTTTTATTTACTTATATTGATATTAAGTCTTGATAAATTTTGTAATACGAACAAACAAACCATGTAACCGAATATTATGGAATAATATCATGTTATTATCATCAAAAGAGTATGTCTTTAAATTTAATATAGCGTACAATTGTTAAACATTAAAATAATGTTGATAAATAATTACAAATCTGAATAAGGATATTGAATAACATTGTGAGTGCTATAAGAATTCTAGACAGAATCACCGATGAAGATGGAAAATTCATCGTAAGATTCTTCGATTCCAAGTACAAGTGTGTTATCAATATTCTGAATTTTAGATAGATAGGGAATATCGATATAAAGAGATATTTTTACGAAGATATGAATTCAGGTGAGGGTGTTGAATAATATGGTATGTCCTGTAAGAAAAGGAATATTGCCACGGATAAAGACACAAACATTTATCGCAAGATTTTTTTGTTCCAAGAACCATCCTATTATTAATGTTGTGAATCTTGGATATATAGAAGCATATAATGTCTAAATCTTAAGGTTAAAATTGCACTGTTATATATGGTGTTATCCATTTATACGGACGAACTACAAGTTGATACTTGTATAAATAATGAAATTGAGATCAAGTTAAGATCCAGGGACTAAGTTAAGGAAATTTTTAATATATAGTCTAAAATAAGAATAATTCAATCAATATGATTATGGGATCATTTGTTAAGTTGATAAATGTATGAAGTTTAACGCACAAGATTCGTTGTAAAGAGTGCAGGGATTTTGGGGCATTACAAATTCTATTAGGTATAGAATTCCAATATCTCTAGCACTTCGAGCCTTATAAATAAATAGCCTAAACACTATATAATTCATAATTCTTTTGTTCTTCTCCTAGTTTCTCCTTTCTTGGTTTCAAGAAAAATCACAAGGTCAAGTCAATAAATGAATCACGGTAGGAGGCATCACCACTCAAGGGTTGAACCCTAGGGGTCGAACCCTAGAGGGATGGTCAAACCCTAGGGGTTCTTCCTTTTGTTTATTTTTGTCCTCATTTTTCTTCTTTTATTGTGTAATTGCATTTTTTTTTTGTATTTGGATTCCCTTTCAATGGTTGTTTTTTCTCGTTTCAGGTGTTTTCAATACATTCTCAAGCTTTCTTTTCTAAGTCACTTAACTTAAAGGGATTTTTGACTTTTACATTCTCAAGCGTGCAAAAATATTTATTTCAAGTAACCAACACGTCAAAGAGAATTTGAAAGAGGTATGCATGGACGACCCCCTAGGTGGTCAAACCCTAGGGTGATTAAACCCTAAGGGGCCAAACCCTAGGGGAAGGTCGAACCCTATGGGGTTTCCTCATACCCATTTCATTTTGTTTCGCATGTTTCTTTCTCGTTTGCTTACGTGATTTCTTGTGTTCATATTTCACTTTATCATTGTTTCGGGTTCTTCCACGGTAATTTCAAAATTTCTTTTCTAACTCATTTCTCCATAACGGGTTCTTGGTTTTCAAAAGAAAAAATGCCTTTTCACATCAATGGGACCTTTAGATCGGCCACCTACTTCATAACAAACCTTGAAAAAAGGTAACAATAATTCATCACCCTAGGGGGACCGAACCCTTGGGGTCGAACCCTAAGGCGTCCCACCTCATTCCTCCGTGCTTTTTCATTTTATGCTCGTATGATTCTTTTCTGACATTCAAAATTTTCTTTTTAGGTACCTTTCATCTTTTTTCCTTGCCAAGTCTACTCATCGAGTATCAGACTTGATTTTTGTTGGTGATTGTCAAAGAGTGGTGGTTTTCTTCAAAGCACCTTATTGTGGTCAGGTTTCATCATGGTAATAAATTTGTCTTTTTGCACTTTCTTTCCCACAGGTTTCTCATGTTGATCATTCATTTTTATGTTGATTATTCACTATTACAAGCTATTTTCGAAGACCACTTTATAGATCCCAAAGCTGTCAAACCACCACTTTCTCTCAAGTATTAGGGAAGAGCTCCTTTATTTGGAAATCATGATGTTTTTTGGGATCTTGTCTAGAATTATAACTAACATTCCTTTTCTAGCCCCGACAATGAGGGTCTTTTTCCTTATGCCTTAACGTTCAACAGTCAGGATAGTTATCCCTGTGCTTTTAACATTCCCCACATGTGCATTGAAATGTATGCATATCTATATAGTTCGTTTTGCTTTCAACCAGATTCCTCTACTTGTCTCCAAGGATGCAACTTTGGACTGAGAAAATTCTAAAATCTCCAAAACATGTGAAAATGCTTGAAAGCGTCAGCATTTTACTGTATAGTCATCTGTGCAAAGACCTTCGCATTCATCAAGACTGAGATGCACTTCGTACCTCAATATCTTGTTGGAGTTCTTTAACTTCAACCTTTATCACAGCATGGGGAGAATTTACCCCTACCTTAGAAGATGTCCATGCTATATATCAGTGACCTTTACTTTTGTTACTTCATTTTTCCATATTTGTTTTCCCTTACATTATTCGCATCTTAACCCATTCCTGATTTCTTTTTCAACCTTCCTGTTCATGGTGAATTTTCATGCACTCCCTCCAATTTATCACAAAGAGATGTTGAATGCTTGACCTATTTAGATGAAAATTTTAGACGTGCCTCAAACTTGGGTTCACAATATAAAGGTGCTGAGCTACTTCCGAATTTTGACACTCCCAACTGCCAAAAGACCTCTTAGCTCTCTTGGATACGCTATTTCTTTCGCAACTACAAGCCAGCCTACTCAGATAGTTTTGTTTGGAGTAACGCGGCTCTTACTATCCATGGAACCTCGTCCCCTTTTCCACTGGCCACCTATCTCGTAATGTGATTATCTAGTTTCATCTTTCCTGGCTCATCGGTGGACAGACCTTTCGCTTGCATGTTTTGTTTGGCTATTTTTTGGTTCCTGGTTTGCTGATTCCTCTTGTTCCTCTATTTTTAGGAACCGTATACTGTCAATTAGATAAGATCGTCTTGGCTATGGAAGAATCTGTTGAAAGGTATCTCCCCCCTTTAGCCATTACTTCCTTTTGCTCCATTTTATTATACATTTCTTTTATTTACCAATTCCTTTCAATTTCCAGGTATGATGTACACTATTTCGTTCTAGGCTCCTTTCTCAAGATTTTTTTCTTTGAGCGTTTCCTGGGTTATATGGAGACAACTTGTAATGTTTCACCTTGTATCGGTCCAATAATATATTGACTTCCTTATTTATGAAGGGCGTCCCGTTATCTGACAAGATGATCTTTGGAATCCTGAAATGATAACTGATATGTTCTTTTAGGAAATTTGCCACTATTGGTCCTGTGGCCTTCTTTAAGTGGACTTCTTTAACCCACTTAGTATCCATTTTTGTGGTAGTTAAGATTCATATATTTTCCCTTGAATTTAGATGAATAGGACCTATAAGATCCATTCTCCATATATGACAGGGCCAAGGTGTTGCTACAGTTCTTAGATCTATAGCAGGGGCATGTACCAGATTCATGTGGATTGGCAAACATCGCACTTCTTGATAAACTCTAAGCAGTCTCCCTCCATCTTGGCCAGTAGTACCCATGATCAATCAACTGTTTATATAATTTAGCTCCTTTTTAGTGCTCATCTCTATACATCTAATAAACCAAATCCTTGGCTTCTCCCAAGTCCAAACATCGTAGAGGCTTGCCATTGAATCTTCTTCTAAACAGCTCTCCATCCTACAGGTAAAATATCTATGATCTCTTCAATATTATCATTGCGTCCTTATTTTTAACACGGAGGATATCGATTTGTAAGAATTCCACATACGAAATCTGCCAATCTGATATGTCATCAATAAAGGCTCACTCATCCTCCCTATGGTATTATTGGCACGAAAGACACCGACGTTGCAAGTCTTTCGCTTCTTTCTTCATTTTCGGGCCAATAATACCGTTGTCTCTGTAAGCGCCGATACGACCCAATGTCTGTCAACTAGTAGTTATCTTTATGTACATGATGCAATACTTTTTTTAATTCATTCCTCCCTAAGTACCTTGTTAAAACTCCATCCGATTCCCGATAATACAATATCCCTTTGATGATTATGTACTTCTAAAGTTCTACCAATGGTATTGTCCTATCTTTCATCTGTAATTGGTAAAAAATTGGATACCTCCAATCATCTACCAACTCTTTGGGGAATGACTCCAATACTGTGGTTGGGAGAGTTCTGTTTATCACCTTCACATTCATGCCTTCTCTAATGATATACACTATGGATGCTACTATTACTAAGGCATCAAGCTGCTTTTTTTGTGGCCTTGGCAAGTACTCGATCACTACCTTCCTAAAGGCCTCCATTACTTTTTGCACCATAGTTTTATAAGGTGCCAATATTAGTTCTTTGATTGCGAAGGGTCGCTGTACTTGTTGTACTATCAAGTTAGAATATCCCCTTACTTTGAGGCGCTTCGCTCCTAGTTCTCGGACCGCCATTAAACCTAGTATAAATGCATCATATTCTGCTTCAATGTTTATGTATAGGAAATCTAACTTATAAGATAATGCTACGTCTTTTCCTTTCTCGGTAGTTAACACCACTTCTGTTCCTTCTTTCCTTTCAACAGATGACCCATCAAATGCTAAGTTCTACCATTATAAATCTTCATTTTCCACCTCAATTAACTCTACCTCTTCTCCCGGAAGATTTTCAGCTGGGGGTATAAACTCTCCATTCAAAAACTGAGCGAGCAGATCTATTAATGTTTGACATCTAATTGCCTTCGACGTCACACACTTGATGTTGTCTTTAGAAAGAATCATCATCCATTATTCAAGCCTCCCTACTAATGCAGGCCTAGTTAGCAAGTATCTAATTAGAACGGTTTTGGTCACAAGTTATACTTCATGCGCTATAAAGTAGTGTCTCATTTTCCGCATAATAAACACCAGCACCAAACACTGTCACTTCAACTGTGAATAATGGGTCTTCAACCCTCTAACTATCTGGCTAATGTAGTACACGGGCTTCTCATCCACTTATTGTGTAATTACTCCCCCTATAAATTTCGCTGTAGATGTGTTGTACAATTGTAGTGGGATCCCCCTTTGTGGCACTACCATCGTTTTTATCGAAGGCAGTATGTCTTTCATTTTTTCAAAGGCCCGTTGTTGTTTTTCTCCTCATTCCCATTCTGCTTTTTATTTCAGTAACTTTTCCAAGGGTTTTGTCACTTCTACTTATGTTGGCATAAACCTCCTTAAGTAAGAAACCCTTTATAGAAAACTCTTCAACTGTTTCTGCATTTTTGGCGGGGGCATTTCCGTAATCGCTATGGCCTTGCAAGGATCTACCTCCAACCCTGTGTTATGCACAAGAAAGCCCAAAAAATTCCCTGTCGTCATTCCAAATGCACACTTTTTTGGGTTCATTTTAAGCTTATACTTTCAGCACCGTTCGAACACCTTCCTCAAGTCTTCACATAAGTCATTGAATTTTTTGACTTCACTACCATATTATCCATATAATCCTCCACTATGTCGTGAATCATATCATGAAAGATAACATGCATTGCTCTTTGGTAAGTCACCCTGGTGTTCTTCAACCCAAACGGCATCACAACATAATAAAAGTTCTCGAAAGGTGTTCTAAAAGCCATCACCTCACCATCTTCTACCGACATCTTTATCTAATTGTACCCCACAAACTCATCCACGAATGACATCATTTCACGATTTATAGTTGCATCCACCAAGGTATCTATATTGGGTAACAAGTATATTTTTTTTGGACACGCCTTGTTTAAATCTCTGAAATCCATACATATATGCAATTACCTATTAGACTTCTTCACTGGTATAATGCTAGACAACCAAATTGGGTGCTGAATTGGTATAATGAATCCTACTTCAACAACTTTTTGATCTCTTTCTTAATCTGTGTCTCCACTCAGGGCATAATTTTGAGGTACCCGCTTCACTAGTTTTACTCCAGGGCTTTTGTTCAGTTTGCGTTCTACTAACTCTATGAAAACACATCTCGGTACTCCTAACAGCTTGATCAGTTCTTCTTTATGGATAGGATCAAATTCTTTATTAATATGGATCGGCCTTGTTCTCCCTTCCTTCATTGATAGGTTTACTTATTTCAATTCATTTTGTTGGGGCCTAAGTCGATTTTTAAAGAATTCTAGAGTTGACTCCACTTTTTGTTGTACTAATACCTCTTTTCCGCTGCTGCTGGAGTGGGAGACTATTCCTGAGTCCTTGGGCCTGAGTGTACCCTCAGACTCATCCCCCTCACCCCGTTATAAACGAAATATAATTTTTTCCATCGGGTTTTACAACCCTCTTCCAACTTGGCATTTTCTTCATCCTTCCTCTTAGTCCCTATCAACTTCTAGTTTCCACTATTTTCCTGTTTGGCATTAATTACATTTCTGGCGTTATTGGAACCTAATTCCCTTTTCCCTTACTCTTTTCTTTCTTTTTCCAAGTCAACCACCATCGGTTTCTTCCCTTAAGAGCATTCACCATGTTCTGTAGTTAATTTCTTCATTTTCTCCGTCTTCCCAGGTACAAACTTATCTTCCTTTACTTCCTTCCAATTTGCCAATCTCAATGAGTCGGGCTTAGCAATGTCATATTTGCCTTCCTCAATAACATCAAAGAAAATGGCCTAAATTATATGTGCATTTTCTGGTGTAAAGGGATTCTTTGTTGCCGGCACTCGAACCCGTTTCCTTTTCCATATGGCCTTTATACATTGACGAAACACCGACATCACTATCCTATAGTCATTTTTCCATGCCCTTCCTAATAACACATGATAAGCTGCATCTATCTCCGTCACATGGAACATCACGGGTCCCATTATCTTCCCCACCTAAATATCTACCCTTATATGACCAAGGGTCCTAGTACACTGGTTGGCGAACCCTGCAATACTTATCTTCTATATAATGCGCTTCTTATTCGATAATCCCAATGATTTAAAAATAATGTAGGGCGTTATATTCACAGATGTCCCATTGTCGATAACTGCCCTTCTAACTTCAACACCATTGATAATTGTTGTTACGTACAACGACCTGTTGTGGGGGGTACTTCACTTTCTTATCTACGTTGGAGAAGGAAATATTGCCCTCCTTATGTTTCAATATTCTGACAAAACTCTTGTTCACTGCCATGCATGTCTCATGTGTCTTTGCAACCTTGATTATTGCCTTGGTTGCCTCAATCCTCACCTCTTTGGCCAACCCAATCTGATCAAAGAAGTTTTTAAACTTTACCCCGTTCATCAATGCCATCACTTGCATCCCCGGCTTAGGAACCTCTATCTCTTCATTCCCTACCATCATAACTTCTCTAACTCCTGATGTTTCAACATAAAAAATGGTGTTACATGTTTCCTTGCCCTTATGATTGGGTAGCAGCTTATCATGGACACTACTTCCTTAACCTAACTCAATCTCCCCCACTGCTAGTTTCTCATGGAAAATTCTTCTCAAGCTGTAGCAATCCATGGTGGAATGCCCTACATATCGGTGGTAAACACAAAAGTTTGGATTCTTCTTCATCTCTTCTGTTATAGGAAACCTAGATTTTGGTGGCTTAACTACCCCATGTTCTACCCACTATTCGTACAAGCTTCTAAATGCATTCTCACTGCAAGCACTCACTCCTAGGATGGGTATCCTTGAATATTTATCTCCTGGATTGCCTTTTCTTCCGTCATTCTTCTCTGTCTTCTCCTTCTTGCCCCATTGTGGCTTTTGCTAATAAACTGCCAAAGCCACAGTTGTTGTTCGCTTTCCTTTCCATGTAGTAGTTAGGTGGTTCACTGACACTGCGACAATTCGTCCTAAGTCTTGTGTAAAAGTGGACAGCATTGCAAATGAATCATAAGCTTTAGTAATTAGGTGGGGCTTAACAATTGCTGCATATACTTACCAGGTTTTTTTTCTTCAATTGGCTCCATACACTTCTGCGCCTGAGCTCGAAATCTGTCATTATAATCAGGTAACTCCTTATTCGATTTTTGCTAAATTGTCATCAATTCCACAATCATCGCCTAATTTTGAACATGAAAGAATTTCTTGAAGAACTGAAGTTTAATATCATCTCAATCTCTTATTGACCCCTTTTCTAAGAATTTCTAAGTTTCATATCCATCATATCTTCTTTCATTACATATTGACCAACCCTTGTTGCCTTCTGGAATGTGGTCACATACTGATTCATCTGGGGTGTGGGTGTAATGGAAACATGATGATGCACACTTGCATCTTGTAGAACTGGTTGTGGGTTTGGTTGTTGGTTATGAACTAGAAAAACAAACATTTGTAGTTAGTAAATGGTTGGGGGTTGATTAACACAACTGGCTGTTGTGTGGGACTTACCTTTACCCTTCTTTGCAGTCCTTCACCACTATTTTGTGCTTCATGGTTTATTTTGGGTATTGGTTGGGCTTCTGTTGCAGGGGTCACATTATGTTGGTTCTTATTACTATCATCTTTCTCCACCGACTGATGCTGATGCGAACTTCCTAGAAGCATAGCTTTAAAGGCAGGGATCTACATCACCCGTTGTCGGAAGTTAGTCATCTCCTCTTACTGCCTTTGCATAACCAACATCATGTTCATCATCATCCCCTATCCCTCTCGTGCCTCCTTTAGCGCCCTTAACATCTCCATTTGTATATTCATTGTCACTGTCTGTTCTCCTACAGCCTCCTCACTAGGCCTTCCGCCACTTCTTTGTGCATTATTAGTCTATCTTTGTTCAACCATCAGAGAGGAAAAACTAATGTCTGATGCTTCTTCAATAATCGGCTGATCAAAATTCACTTGTCTTTTTACAAACTCAGGTAAAGTAATAATTGATGTCGGTGAAACATTTCCTGTAACTCTCCAACTTATAGTCATGGGAGTACCCTTCACAATTTCTCACCTCCCCAGCAGAGTAGACAAAAATTATATAGGAACAGAAATTGCATACCTTGCTAGGGTTAGGGTTTGGTGTGATTATGGAGGCAAGAAAACCTATGAAAGATATGAAATCGGTTGAAGGATTATAGAGGGGAGAAGAACTGGTGAACAAGTACTAATGTAACACGTGACAAAACTCTCAGGGTCCCAACGTAATCGCTAGCATCCAAGAGCCGTGGAAAGTGTTATGTGATTTCAAGTGAATTCAATATAGGTAACGCCAACACTTTATTCACTTGATTCAGAGTTGTTTACAAGTTCCGTAATTCCTTCTAATTTTTTCTATGTTGTAAGAGAAAGATACCTTAAGTCATAAACGATCTCAAAGTTACAAAAGTCCATTCACATATTAAGTGAAGGGGCATTTATATGGTTCAGATCATGTGCCAAGTACATGTCAGAAGGGAAAATTCTAGAAATACCTTTAATGACAGAATTTTTTTTAAAATACCCTTGGTTACCTAGATAATGCTCAAATCATTCAATTCTTTGAGCCACCAGTCCAATCCCTCAACCGATTCCCAATACAAGTTGTCCTTACGAGCCTTCTGCCTCAAGACTCGTGACAACAGTTCCTAAATCATACTTTTAAGGTTAAACAATATTAAGTCCCAAAAAAATGCACAAATCAATTTTATCGTTGAAGAAACGCATCGCAGAGTGCAAAATGACCACCCCAAAGGGGCCCATACTAGGGGACCCGCTCCCCTTCTGACGCGATTCATTTATTTCATACTATCTTAATCAATACTTTTTTGTCTCTTTTGATTCTTGTTTTTTATGAAAAGATTATTTAGACATACAAAAGTTAATAAAGATCACTTTTAAGTTTTCATTAGTTTTCTTAATTTCGGGTTCATTATTCATTCAATGCACTGCTTAAAACCCATTCAGGACAAAGTTTGGAAGACTAAACATCAAACAGACCCTAAGTGACCAACTCATAGGGGCAAACCTTAAGGTTCGACCCCTAAAGGGAGGTCCTTAGGGTTTTTCCTCCTTTTGGTTTATTTTTTTATTTTGTCCTTGTTTCGATTTGGTGATTCTAGTTTAATTCTGACATTCGTCATTGGACATTTTGCATCAAGGGGGACCACCCTAGGGGTTGAACCCTAGGGGGTCCAATCCTTAACCCCTTTTCGTGTTTTTTGGTCTTTGTTCGTTCGTACATTATCCATTTGTTCGTTATTTGTTATTCATTTATCTCTGACTTGTTCGTTTTAGTTCATTTAATTCATTAGGTCAAATGTAAACCTTAATTTTATACATGGGCTTACAGATACATTATATTATCTCTTAAGGATTAATGGGAGGTATGTTGCCCTAGCCCGCCTAGGATTTCCCGAGTCTTATATACTAAGTCTTATATGACTGAGCCTCTATAATACTAAAGTGGTGCTTGAACTCAACTTAGTTCAATGCATGGTAGGTGATTTTCGAGCTCAACCCGCTTATGACATGCCTAAGTCTTATATAATTTACTATCTAAATCGGGTCAAATACTAAGTCTTAGTGCATAACATATCATCCATAATTATATAAACACTTAGAGATAAGTTTTGGTGAAAATGGATTCTCTATTATGAAATGATAAATTAAACAAAGTAAGAAGAAATTCTTGTATTCAAGTGGTCATCCAAACTCCTTTTTTCTTTATATCTAATCAATCAGTAAAACAATCCCACATATATAGAACTTTACAATGCTTGTAGAGTTTATGAGATATAATTGTAATAATAAGTGCAACTATACCTATAGGCTTTATACATTCAAACCTTTACATAACCTTTTCATTTTCCAAACTTTACACATTCCTAATCAAACTTTATTTCTAGCACTCCCCCTTGGATGACCATTTTCTAATAATATGCCTCGTTAAAAACCTTACCAAATAAAAATCCTATGGGAAAAAATGGCAAAGGAAAAAAGATTACAATATTCTTGTATAACTTATAGTGCCTTAGGATTGCCTCATTAAAACATTGTAAAGGAAAAACCTAATAGGAAAAAACCTTAGCGAAGGAAAAAGAGTATAATCAGCACACATCCTTTAGAAAATTTACTTCCCCTTATAAGTACATAGAATTTCCATTGTTCATGGTAAAAATATCCTTAAGTCGTCTCATGCCAATGTTATGCACCATCTTCTTAAAAGTCATAGTTGGTAATGGCCTAGTTAACATATCTGCTAAATTATCATATGATCGTATTTGTTTGATATCAATATCACCATTCTTCTGGAGCTCATGTGTATAAAAGAATTTTGGTGCAATATGCTTGGTTCTATCACCCTTTATATAACCTACCCTAATTTGAGTGATACAAGCGGCATTATCTTAATATAATATTGTTGGACTATTTATGATTGATGATAATCCACATTTCTCACAAATGTGTTGAATTACCATCCTCAACCAAACACACACACGACTCATTTCATGAATTGCAATAATCTCTACAAGATTTGAGGAAGTAGCAAGAATTTTTTGCTTAACAAATCTCCATAAAAGAGCAGTATTTCCATAAGTAAATAAATATCCTGTTTATGATTGGCCTTTGTGTGGATTAGAAAGGTAACCTGCATCAGCAAATCCAACTAACTATGGTTTTGATCCATTTGGATAAAATAATCCCAAATCAGTAGTCCCACGAAGATAACATAAAATATGCTTAATTCCATTCTAATGTCTTCGAGTTGGTGTAGAACTATACATTGCTAGTAAGTTAACTGCAAATGTTATATCAGGTCATGTGAAATTTATAATATACATCAAAGCATCAATTGCACTAAGATATGATACTTCAAGACCAAGAGTTTCTTTATCATCTTCTTGTGGTCAAAACGGATCTTTCTTGACATCAAGTGATCGACCCACCATTGGAGTGCTCAAAGGATGAGCTTTATTCATGTAAAATTACTTTAGGACTTTTTCTATGTATGTTAATTGATGATCAAGAATTCCATTTGCATGATGTTCAAATTGCAGGCTAATACAAAATTAATTTCGTCTTACCAATATCTTTCATCTCAAATTCATTCTTTAAATAATTTGTTATTTTTGTTAACTTTTTTGGAGTCACTACAAGATTTAAATCTTCAACATATACTGTAACAATAGCAAATCCGGATTCTAATTTTTTTGATAAAAACACATAGACAAATTGGGTTGTTCTCAAACCCTTATTTCAAAAGATATTCACTGTGGCGATTATACCACATGCGTTCGGATTGCTTTAACCCATATAAGGATCTTTGTAGCCTGATAGAATACATACTTCGAGATGTAGAATTATATGTTTCAAGCATTTTATATCCTTCAGGGATTTCCATGTAGATAACATTATCTAATGATCCATACAAATATGTTGTAACAACATCCATTAATCGCATATCCAAATTTCTTTTACTACCAAGCTAATCAAAAATATTAATGTAATTATGTTCATTACATGAGCATATGTTTCTTCATAATCAATATCAAGTCTTTGCGAGAAACCTTGTGCTACAAATCGTGCTTTGTACTTTATAATTTCATTTTTCTCATTTCGTTTATGTACAAATACCCATTTGTATCCAACAAGCATTACACCTTTAGGTGTTCGAAATACAGGTCCAAAAACTTCACATTTACTTAATGAATTTAATTATGCTTGAATTGACTCTTTCCACATTGACCAATCATTTCTACGTTGACATTCATCAATGGTTTGTGGTTCATATTCATTATCATTACTTCCGGTAATATCAAGAGCAACTTTATATAAAAATATGTTGTCGACAACAATTTTATTTCTATCCTAGATTTCTCCTGTATGTACATAATATATTGAGATCTCGTTATTTTCATTATTTTAAGGTGTCTGATCCTCTTCAGTGGACAACTCTTCAAGAGGTTTATTTTTAGGAGATTTTTGTTCATAAGTTTTGGCTAGATCAATTATTTTTGTGACCTGTTTACTGGGTATAGCAACTTATTTTTCTTATACTTTTCTCTTTCGGGAAATTTTATCTTTCACACCTATAGGCCTTCCATGCTTCAGGTGTGGCTTTTATTCATTTGCTGCTGTATTAACTGATTGTCCTACAGGGACTTCAATCCGTGCTAGAGTATTCGCAGCTGGAATGTGAGATTTCACTATTCTTTTATTGTCGGTGAATATTAACATTCATATATCCAACTTTATGACAATAATACATTTTAGAACAAAAATCTTTAGAATTCAAATGTTTTTCACTAGTTTTTATTCTTACTTCAAATTCAACACGTTTCACATATTTTTTTATAAAAAAGTTAAGCATCTTCCAACGTAGAAAAAAGTTGACCAACATAAGGAATGCTATCATCAACTAAACTTGCTATATAATTATTATCATGTAATTCTTCCTAAGTACTTAATGTTAAATTAAATAATTCTTCAGCAAACAAATCCAAGGCAAAACAAATAAATCACTTTTAAAGATTAAATTATAAATTGTTGACTTTTGCAAATGTTCGTCTCCCTAGTATGCTTGCTAACTAGTTCAGATGCTCTCTCTCAATGTTATGAACATGTAAGGAAGGAATAAAGAAGCACGATATGATATGCTTGGTAGTTGTTTTGCTCTCTCAAGTTTTACGAGTGAAAGTTTTATATAGTAACGCAATAAAGTATATAATACTAGAATCCGTACTACTAAAGTGTGAACGAGTGATGTGTTAAATGATTTTAGAATCTACACATTAGTAGTGCGGATGGAAAAGGCTATTTTTGGCACTTTTGCAATTCGCACTACTAAAATGCGGGCGTTCCTATTCTATAGTGTGAACGGTGTATTATTTTCACCATCAAATCCGTGATTAGATGATCATGATCTATTTTAAGGATAATTTTAAATTTTTCAACGTTAGTTAGTTATGGATTTATATATTATATATATAGATATGAATTATTATGTTAACAATGGAGCCCAATCTTTGATTGGAAAACCCTAGCTAGTGATGATGAAATATGAAAACCAAAGTTAAATCTGGCCGATTCGGCTAGGCAAGGGCTATCAGAATCTTGAAAAGGAAGGGGTGGAATCTGGTGAGACCCTTTTTTCTGCTATTGTCCAGCCAATCAGTGACACATGTGGTGATAAACATGATTGATCTCTCCATTCTTATCTTCTACTACACAAAACTAGATGCTTTCTCCAAAGAATCTCATGTACGTTTTGGGTTGTGATGCTATCTTGTACAATTGTATTGATTGGTTGGATGGTGATATATATTGGGACATGCATTAATTTTAGGACAAAGTTCTGGTCATGCTCAATTTATATGTATATACACCTCACACAACCACAGGTTATATGTTCGATCACTCTTGTTTATAACATTTATAATAATAACCTTTAATATGTTTAGCCACCGTACCAAAAATAGTGTTGTTAGGGAACGATGTCCCGAACCCGTCCCCTCAGTAGTTGCCTTGACGTACTTCCTCCAACAACGTGTTGATAAGCCGTGTTATCCGCAATACAAAAAACATTCGAAGTTTGAACTCTCAATGTCTAGGGCTCTTATTCAAATTACACAAGCCTAAATACTTGACAATAAGTACAGGAGACCTTTAGTACATGATTAGTAGGTTTTATACCTACTATTTCGATGTCAACTGGCTATAATTTCGCTAGTTCTCATTAGTTTTTATTACCGTTCATGCTTTTATGTCTATTTTGTAGGTGTCATGCTCCATAGCTCATTTTTGGCCTGCTTTGTCTATTTGTGGACAAACTGGCTTGTTTTGGACTAGAACCTGTGCGGTGGAGAGAAGTACAATATTTCAGGAAAAAATTGGTTCGATGTGGGAATAATTTGTGCGAATATCGGATGCTACAGAAAATTGAGCACAGACTGCATGATTGGTGCATGGCGCAACTGCGCCCCATTCCTTCACAAATACTGCGCAGCTGCGCCCTTCCTCTCTGCTTGCCGTCAGGCGCAGCTGCGCCCAAATCAGTACAAAAACGGTGTAGCCGATCCTTCATGCCAAAATCCTGCAATGACTTTTTGAGCGGGCCAATTAAAACCTTCCTTTTGCTACAGTGATCGCAAAGAAAGTGACCGAGGCTCTATATAACAGTAGTACCAGATTAAGAGAAAGATATAGAAAAAAGTTAGGTTAGAAGGAAGAGGAGAGAGCTTCTTGTTCATTCTTCATTGTTTTCTTTGTTCTCTCTTGTTCCTTTTGATCTATCTAGAGTACTTAAGCTTAGGGCTGAACTTTGGAAGTTTGAAGCATTGTGTCAATCTTGGAACTCCGGATTTGAAGAAGAGAAACCAAGCTTTGCATTTCTTAACCTTTGTTTTCTCTTTCTTTTTCATTTGTAGCTTCAATGTATGAACATTTGTGGATGATGGTTATTATTTCTATTATAAACTAACTTCTTTTATGGGATTATAATGAAACCTAGGGTTTAGTTCAATTAGTTATGCTTCTGTGTTGTGGCTAAATGATTATATATGGATTGTCTAATGTGGTTTGTTTTAATTGCTTAATTGTTTGATCACCAATTACCTTGATAACTCACACGGAACCGAGATGGGGAGTGTGAGTCTAGATCCGACCATGTTAGCTTGTGTTCGTGAATTCACATGTTGTTGGATTCCATGATTAGTGCTAAGGATAGACATATACCGAAACACCGCACGTAATCTTTTGAAAACTTGTGTTTAAACCCGTTTTTCTCTAAGTCATATAGACATATAGTGATTAAATTAATTTGGGTGTTCTTTCCCGTTCTGTTCCCCTTTGGGTCAGATCTGGGTTGGATATGAGTATGATGCAATGACAGTTGGTCATACTTTGGTTTCGTGTTTTTTACTAACAATCCGAATTAATCAGTTAGGTTTAACAGGAAGTATTGCAGTTGAATGACACCCTAGGTGAAGTTATAATCCCATGCCTCCTTTGTCTACCTTTTTCGCTGGTTAATTAGTTGTCTTTAATTTTCACAACTTAGACTTAGGTCACAATTCATTAATTTGCTGGACCACTGTTTGAAAGAACCAAAATAGTTGCAAACTGTTGCTTGTTAGTTTAAAAACGATAAATAGTCCTCGTGGGAACGATACTTTACTTATTTTATATTACTTGTTAACCATGTGCACTTGCGTGTAAGTGTTGATTTGTCATGTGAACGGTTTGGCACCAACAAGTTTTTTGCGCCGTTGCCGGGGACTTTGAGTAGTTTTTATTACTTTCATGGTCGATTTAAATTAGATTGGTTTAGTTAAACAATCTTTTCTTACCTCCATTCTTTTTATATATTTCTTTGGTTTCAGGTACTCTTGGCTTGTGCATGCTAACTCGATCAAAGAAACATAAGTTGTTGGCTCGCAATGAGAACATTAATATAAGAGTTCAACAAGTGATTGAGGTTAGCTCTGACAGTCTAGAAGGAATTGAACCACGAGAAATCATGGCGGAAGAACAAGAAGCACCCAAGTCATTAAGAGATTATGCAACGCCGCGAATAAATGAATTGCAAGCAAGTATCACAAGGCCGGCAATCACATCTCTTTCCTTTGAAATTAAACCGATTACCATTCAAATGGTGAAAAATTCAGTACAGTTCGGGGGAATGGCTAACTATGATCTGAATGATTACTTGCTGAGTTTTTTGGAGATTTGTGATACGTTTAAATTCAATGGAGTAACGGATGATGAAGTGAGACTTAGACTCTTCCCATTTACACTGAGAGATAAGGTGAAGAGTTGGCTTCACTCATTACCTTCGGGGTCGATTACTACGTGGGAAGATTTGGCGCAGAAATTTTTGAAGAAATTCCTTCCTCCTGCAAAGACCAATAAAATGAGAAACAACATTTCTATGTTTGCGCAACAACATGGAGAGTCATTATATGAAGCATGGGAAAGATTTAAAGAGTTGCTAAGAAGATGCCCGCATCATGCATTACCCCAATGGATGCAGATGAACACCTTTTACAGTGGTTTGAGTGGTAACACTCGGACTAACATAGACACAGCATCTGGAGGGGAATTTATGGAAAAGAATTTTGATGAGGCATACAAGTTGCTTGAAACTATGGCTACCAACAATTATCAATGGCCTACTTCTAGGCTAAATCAACCAAAAGTGGTCGGGGTTATAGAAGTAGATGTTATCACAGCCTTAGCAGCTCAATTATCAGTAATGTCCAAGAAGATTGATGCTATTGCGGAAACTAAAGTGCAGCAGGTAGCTTATGTTTGTGAGCTATGTGCAGGGGCACATCTTACAGAGCAATGTGCTATCAACTCGGAAGCAGTACAGTTTGTGAGTAGTTACTAGAGACAACCGAATCAGTATTAGAATACTTATAACCCTGGAGCTAGGAATCACCCAAATTCGTCGTGGAGCAATAATCAAAACCATTAACAAGCTCCAAGACCACACTATCCTCCGGGATTTCAGAATCACTAACATGTAGCACAACCGTCCCAACCAGAGAGAAAGCTAGATTTAGAAGAGTTAATGCTGAAATACATGGCTAGCAATGATGTGTTGATAAAGAGTTAGTCTGCAGCCATCAAAAATTTAAAGAACCAAGTGGGCCAAATGGTCAATATGCTGACAAACAGACCTCAAGGATCTCTTCCAAGCAATATAGAAGAAAACCCGTGAAGGGAGGGAAATGAGCACTGCAAGGTTGTCATAACTAGAAGCAAAAAAAAAATTCTGCCAACTGGCGCGAATGAGTCGGAAGTACAAAGGGAAACGGAACAGTTTCGCCCTGCCTCAGACTCAGTTGGTGCAGAAAGTTCTAAGGAAAGAGAGGAAGGTGTTGTGGAGGTAGAATCAGAAAATAAGGATCAACCAAAAAAACCTCCGGTTACTCACACACAAGTCTATCCCCCAATACCTTTTCCACAAAGGCTTCAGAAAACAGAAAATGGACAAGCAGTTCGTTAAGTTCCTTAAAATTTTCAAAAAGCTACAAATAAACATACCATTTGCAGAAGCTTTAGAACAGATGCCGAGCTATGCTAAGTTCATGAAAGGAATTCTGTCCCGAAAGAAGAGATTAGAAAACTTTGAGATTGTGGCTTTAACTGAGGAATGTAGTGCGGTTTTATAAAGGAAACTACCTCCTAAACTGAAGGATCCGGGTAGTTTCACCATTCCATGCACGATAGGGAGTTTGTCTTTCAACAGATGTTTATGTGACTTAGGAGCAAGCATTAACCTCATGCCGTTGTCGATTTACTCATAATTGGGACTTCCTGCACCAAAGCCCATAAACATATCCCTACAGCTCGCAGATAGATCTATTACATATCCAAGAGGGATTGTGGAGGACATTCTGGTTAAAATTGACAAGTTCATATTCCCCGCAGACTTCATTATCCTGGACTATGAAGAAGACAAGGATATTCCCATCATTTTGGGGAGACTATTTTTAGCCACGGGAAGAACTCCCATCGATGTGCAAAAGGGAGAATTGACAATGAGGGTCTAGGACCAAGAAATAACTTTCAATGTGTTCCGGGCAATGAAGTTCCCTACTGATGAAGAAGAATGCTTCCGAATGGATGTGGTAGAAAGGGTGGTGGAAGATGAGTTTCTTAAAAGGGCGAGTAAGGATCCAACGAGAACTACCTTGGTGAAGGACAGTGACAGTAACGATGATGAGCATGGGATAGTTGATTGTCTCCAAGAGCTAGAGGCACTACCACAGGTGAGCACATGTAAGATACATATTGAGCCGTTAGAAAATGCAGTTGAACCTCTAGATCATTTGAAACCATCATTGGAGGTACCTCCTACTCTTGAGCTTCAACCGCTCCCATCACATCTCAGGTATGCTTATTTGGGTGATTCAAATACTTTGCCTGTGATTATTGCATCTGCACTAACCCCTTTACAAGAAAGTAAGCTGATAAGAATCTTGAGAGAATTCAAGGAAGATATCGGATGGACAATCACCGATATCAAGGGCATTAGTCCGTCCTTCTGTATGCACAAGATTCTAATGGAAGAGGACAGCAAGCCGACTGTGGAGCATCAGAGAAGGCTCAACCCCATTATGAAAGAGGTTGTTAAGAAGGAGATTCTAGAATTGCTAGATGCTGGGATCATGTATCTTATCTCCGATAGTGCATGGGTGAGCCTTGTCCAATGTGTACTCAAGAAATGAGGGATGACAGTCGTGAAGAATGAGCATAATAAGTTGATACCAACAAGGACAGTGACTGGTTGGAAGGTGTGTATGGATTACAGAAAGCTAAACGAAGCAACAAGAAAAGATCACTTTCCATTACCGTTTATTGACCAAATGTTGGACAGACTGGCGGGTCACAAGTACTACTGTCTCTTGGATGGCTACTCGGGGTATAATCAGATAGTTATTGCACCTGAGGACCAGGAAAAGACAACCTTCACGTGCCCCTATGGGACGTTTGTGTTCAGACGAATGTCCTTTGGGCTTTGCAATGCGCCAACAACATTTCAAAGGTGCATGATGGCCATCTTTTCTGGCATGGTAGAGCATAATGTGGAAGTCTTCATGGACGATTTTTTTGTATTCGGGGACTCCTTTGAGTTGTTTCTAGAAAACTTGATTCTTGTGTTGAAACGCTGTATAAAGACGAATCTGATTCTAAACTGGGAAAATGCCATTTTATGGTATAAGAAGGAATTATCCTTGGGCACAAAGTCTCAGAAAAAGGAGTAGAGGTTGACAAGGCAAAGCTGGAGACAATTGAGAAATTGCCACCACCTACAACTGTTAAGGGGGTGCGCAGTTTTTTAGGTTATGCGAGCTTTTACAGACGGTTTATCAAGGACTTCTCCAAAATATCTAATCCTTTATGTAGCCTATTAGAAAAGAAGGTCCAATTCAAATTTGACGAAGACTATTTAAAGGCCTTTGAGCTATTGAAAACAAAACTAACATCGACACTTGTAATTGTAGCACCGGATTTGTCTGTACCATTCGAATTGATGTGCGATGCTAGTGATTATGCAGTGGGGGCAGTGTTGGGTCAGCACAAGGAAAAGATCTTTCATGTTATTTATTATGCCAGCAAGACCTTAACAGATGCTCAGCTAAACTACACCACCACCGAGAAAGAACTATTAGCGATTGTATACGCTTTCGACAAATTTAGGTCATATCTCGTTGGAACAAAAATGGTGGTTTATACTGATCACACGGCTATTAGATATCTGATTTCCAAGAAAGATGCAAAACCCAGACTTATCAGATGGATTCTTCTTCTCCAAGACTTTGATCTGGAAATTCGAGACAAGAAGGGTTCAGAGAACCAAATGGCGGATCATCTTTCTAGATTAGAAAATCCAGAGCAAGATAGGAAGGACGAGGCGGTGATAAATGAGTATTTTCTCGATGAGCAACTTTTCACTATGACCTCAGAGATTCCTTGGTACGCTGACTTTGTCGATTTTATAGTCAGTAATGTTTTCCCACCTGAGTTAACTCACCAGCAAAAGAAGAAGTTTTTCCATGAAGTGAAGAGTTACCTGTGGGATGAACCATTCTTATTCAGACAGTGTGCAGATCAGATAATTCGCAGATGCATCCCATACAGTGAGACGACCAGTATACTGCATGCATGACATCCTTCCCTCTATGGAGGTCATTATGGGACGGAGAGAACCACAGCTAAAATACTTCATGCAGGGTTCTATTGGCCTACTATATTTAAAGATGCCCATCAGTTTGTAAAAAACTGTGATCGATATCAACGAGTGGGTAACATTTCCAGACAAAATGAAATGCCATTAAATTCAATTCTAGAAGTGGAGATCTTTGATGTATGGGGAATTGACTTCATGGGGCCATTTCCATCATCGGCCGGCAATATGTTTATTCTCATGGCAGTTTTTTACGTCTCGAAATGGGTATAAGCCAGTGCTCTACCATCCAACGATGCCAAAGTCATCCTGAAATTCCTTCAAAGGAACATCTTCACTAGATTTGGCACTCCTTGGGCAATCATCAATGATGGAGGGAGCCATTTCTGTAACAGGCTCTTCACAGCATTATTAGCCAAATATGGAGTAAAACACAGAGTAGCTACAACCTACCACCCCCAATCAAGTGACCAAACAGAAGTTTCTAATCGGGATGTGAAGAGAATTCTAGAAAAGATGGTAAATCCGTCAAGGAATGATTGGTCAATGAAACTTGACGATGCATTATGGGCATACAGGACATCCTATAAGACTCCCATTGGCATGATGCCTTTCCAGCTGGTTTATGGTAAGGCATGTCACCTTCCATTGGAATTAGAGCATAAGGCTTACTGGGCCATCAAGAAGCGGAATTTCGATCTCTTAGCCGCAGGAGAGCAGCGACTACTCCAACTTAATGAGTTAGACGAATTCCGACAGCGAGCTTATGAGAATATGAAATTGTACAAGGAGAAAGTGAAACGATGGCATGATCAGAAAATTTTGGAATGGAAGTTCGCGCTGGGACAAGCAGTATTGTTATTTAATTCCAGGCTTCGACTCTTCTCGGGCAAACTTAAGTCTCGATGGTTAGGGTCATTCGTAATCAAAACTGTTTATCCTCATAGCGCCATCAAAATTGTGGAAAAAGAGCATGATCTACCCTTCAAGGTCAATGGGCAACGTCTGAAACATTATTGGGGAGGCAATGTTGATAGCCAATAGACCTCAATTGCCCTCGATGAAGCAGAATGAACCGAAGAACAGTCGAGCTACGACTATAACTAAACGCTTGTTAGGAGGCACCCCACTTTTTGTCTAAATCTCCATTTGATTAATCTTTGAATTATGATATGGTTAAGCTTAGCGCATGAAATACCCTCGGAGATTTGAATTTTGTTTTTGTGAATTCTTTCAGGAGGAGTCTGTACTGAATTAGCATGCTTGATCAGAGAAAAAGAAGGCTTTCAGTTTTGGGCTGACTGGCAAACTGCGCAGCTGTGCCTGTTTTACACTACCCATAGGCGCAGCTGCGCCGGGTAGCAGAGCTGATTTTCCAGGGCCAAGGGAAGGCGCAGGTGCGCCATTTTCCCGTGTAATTTCGGCGCAGCTGCGCAGAACGTCAGTTTTAGTTTGTGAAATGTTTTTAAAACCCGACCGATGGACTTCCCTCTTCACTTTAAATCATTTCATTTCCCTGTTTCCTTCCACCGCAGAGCACGATAAATATCAAACCCTCATTTCCCTTACCCATTTCCTATCACACCTTTGCCCAATAATTTCCAACCAAGGAATCCGTGTTTCACACCATTTTCTCTCTCCTATTCAAGCAAATAGTCTGATCCCTGACAGCGGGGTTGTGTGAAGCAAGTTTGGGGGTTCTTCAAGGTTGCTTTCTATAGAGAAATTACATCAAACCCTACTATTTTCAAAATGCCTAAGCGCTCTCGTACCCCATCTTCTTCGTCGGCTAGCAGTGATGCAGGGGGAGATGGTGTTGATAGAGACACGCTTGATATGGCCAGGTTTGTCAACCTTTCTGCACAACATTACTATTGGGACATGATGATTGCTAAGTCATTCGTGTTAGAAAGGGGCCTTAAGCCTAGTTCTGAGGATGGAAGGATGCTGCAACAGATTAAGAGCCGTAGGTGGGTATTGTTTGTGGAAACGCCCATAGCTGTGCCAATGTCAATTGTGAAGGAGTTCTACACTAATGCCCGAGAGACTCAAAATGGGATTTCGTATGTGAGGGACAAGCAAGTAGACTACACCCCTCGAGCCATAAACGAACTGTTCAGGAAGCCAACCCTGACTATTGAGGCAATTTAGTGGACGCTAGAACTGCGATACCAAACTAATTTAGACACCCTGATGGAAGAGATGTGCAGGCTCGGTGCGGCATGGAAGACTAGGCCGGGCACGGATAAAAAGGTGCATTTTCCTCAGACAGCTTTGACCAGGTATGCCAAGGCCTGGTATAGTTGCATATGTGGAAGCATATTGCCTACGAGCCATCATCAGGACATGACTAAGGAGAGGGCGGTTATTTTATATGGCATTTGCAAAGGTCAAAGTATGGATGTAGGATACATCATCCATCACTCTATGCTTAAGTTCATGAGGGTCAGTACTTCGGGCGGAATCCTGCATGCCTCCATTATTACACATTTATGTCTAGCGGCACAGGTGGAGTGGGGCGAGGAGACTGTTCAATTGCCAATAAGGTACATTGATCATACCGCCATTGAGAAGCTCACGGTTTGGAAGGGCATGAGATCGCATCCAAGGTGCCTTTGTTTTATAAGGGAAGAGGTTATTGAGGAGCAGGGTGTGGCAGCTGATGAGCCACAGGTCGGAGGGCTTCCTCCTAATTTTATCGCTAGGCATGATAGAGAGATGCGTCGCTTGTAGAGGCATATGGACGCTATGCACACGGACTTCAGATCATATACAGTCGACTTTTCAACGGCGTTGACTAGTGCATTCTCTCAGTTAGGCGCGGACGCACATTTCCCGACCTTCGAGCAGGGAGGCTTGTACCCACCGCCAGATACGTCACCCGAGGCCTAGGGGATTTTTCTCTCTCACCCTTATCACCAATGAGGACATTGTGACACTTAAGTTTGGGGGTATTGGGTGCATGCCATGTTTTGCTATGTCATATTTATTTTTCTGTTTTGCTTGTTATTTAAATTAAGTTTATTTTTAGTTACATTGCATTTAGTTTAATTTGTAATAAAAAAAATTAAATTAATTTGCATCATATTTATTTCTCGTACTGCATTTAGATTAATTGCATCATTTTGCATGAATCCTAGCGTCTTGTTCGGTCGAAGTCATATTGGCCTATGATGATACTCGATTTTGCTTGATTATGTAACGGGGTTGAAAACTGAGTCATAGTTATAGTGTCATGTTGATTTGTAAATCCTAACTTGTTTGACTCTGATATAATCGGATAGCACTTTATGTGTAATTGTTTTGTTTGGTGTAATCTAAATATGTACATAATTGTCTTCTGGTGGAAATTTTTTGTTAAAACAATAGAAATTTGGTGAATGGGTTGTGTTGGCTGTGACAACACAGAAATCAAGTTTGGGGGATAAGAAAGCTATAAAAAAAATACAATAACATGTTGGCTAGTTTAGTTCTGTGGCCGTTGATACTCGAGTTAATAGGCCCGTAAGGGAGTCTTTACACCTAGCACCCTAAAGCCGATTGGTTTGGGAGTCGTTGGTCGAAAGCTCGCTATATGGGCATCTTCGAAGCCTAATAGGACTAGGCATTGCACAGCCAGGTGTAAACGCTAGAAAAAGCAAATAATACCCTCGTGGTTGTATATAAAGCTAGTTAATTCTGAATAACCCTGATTTTGGTTGATGTGAAGTCGTAGCTGACAGTTTTCCTGTTTATCATCTTTCTTGAGTTAGAACTGTGATTTTCCCTCTAAAAAGCGCATTATGGCAATATTTGCATTATATCAATCTTCATGGTAGCCAAACACACAACACACTTTATTAATAATAATAGGTTGTGGTTTGTCGATTGATATGACCTACTGACTGTTTCTTGGTTGGATGCTATGTTTATTGATCATTGGAACTCCTCTAAGGCTGCTCAATGAAACTTTGTACTGAATGATATGGATTCGTAGGCATGTAGTGTAGACTGCATTTTTAGCTTTACTTACATTTCAGATTACTTGTACAGTTTCTTTATTGTGTAGCTTGAGGGCAAGAAACGGGTTAAGTTTGGGGGTATTTGATTAGTAGGTTTTATACCTACTATTTCGATGCTAACTGGCTATAATTTCGCTAGTTCTCATTAGTTTTTATCACTGTTCATGCTTTTATGTCTATTTTGTAGGTGTCATGCTCCATAGCTCATTTTTGGCATGTTCCGTCTATTTGTGGACAAACGGGCCTGTTTTGGACTAGAACCTATGCGGGGGAGAGAAGTACAATATTTCAGGAAAAAATTAGTTCGATGTGGGAGTAATTTGCGCGAAGATCGGATGCTATAGAAAATTGAGCACAGACTGCATGACTGGTGCACGTCGTAGCTGCGCCCCATTCCTTCACAAATACTGCGCAGCTACGCCCTTCCTCTCTGTCTTCTCTCTGCCTACTGTCAGGCGCAGCTGCGCCCCAGATCAATACAAAAACGGCGCAGCTGCGCCGGTCCTTCGTGCCAAAATCCTGCAATGACTTTTTGAACGGGCCAATTAAAACCTTCCTGCTGCTACAGTGATCGTAAAGAAAGTGACTGATGCTCTATATAACAGTAGTACCAGATTAAGAGAAAGATATAGAAAAAAGTTAGGTTAGAAGGAAGAGGAGAGAGCTTCTTGTTCATTCTTCATTGCTTTCTTTGTTCTCTCTTGTTTCTTTTGATCTATCTAGAGTAGTTAAGCTTAGGGCTAGACTTTGGAAGTTTGAAGCATTGTGTCAATCTTGAAACTCCAAATTTGAAGAAGAGAAACCAAGCTTTGCATTTCTTAACCTTTGTTTTCTCTTTCTTTTCATTTGTAGCTTCAATGTATGGACATTTTTGGATGATGGTTGTTCTTTCTATTATGAACTAACTTTTTTAATGGGATTATAATGAAACCTAGGGTTTAGTTCAATTTGTTACGCTTTTGTGTTATGGCTAAATGATTATGTATGGATTGTCTAATGTGGTTTGTTTTAATTGCTTAATTGCTTGATCATCAATTACCTTGATAACTCCTATGGAACCGAGATGGGGAGTGTGAGTCTAGATCCGAACATGTTAGCTTGTGTTCGTGAATTCACATGTTGTTGGATTCCATGATTAGTGCTAAGGATAGACATATGTCGAAGCACTGCACGTAGTCTTTTGAAAACTTGTGTTTAAACCCGTTTTTCTCTAGGTCACATAAACATATAGTGATTTAATTAACCTGGGTGTTCTTTCCTGTTCTGTTGCTCTTTGGGTCGGATCTGGGTTGGATATGAGTATGATGGAATGACAGTTGGTCATACTTTGGTTTCGTGTTTTCGACTAACAATCCGAATTAATCAGTTAGGTTTAACAGGAAGTATTGCAGTTGAATGACACCCTAGGTGAAGTTATAATCCTATGCCTCCTTTGTTTATCTTTTTCGTTGGTTAATTAGTTGTCTTTAATTTTCACAACTTAGACTTAGCTCACAATTCATTGATTTGTTGGACCACTGTTTAAAAGAACCAAAGTAGTTGCAAACTGTTGCTTGTTAGTTTAAAAACGATAAATAGTCCTCGTGGGAACGATACTTTACTTATTCTATATTACTTGTTGACCACGTGCACTTGCGTGTAAGCGTTGATTTGTCATGCGAACGGTTTGGCACCAACAGTACGTAATACACACACCCTCATATTTCTAAAAAATCTCCTTAAGTTATTTATGTACTGATTTTAATATCGAATGCAGGTCCAGAGGCAATCCCTCTATTCATCCGTTCAGTTCAAGCAGAGGAGGAACCGGGGGGGGGGGGGGGGGGGGGGTCGAGTGGGGTCACATGACCCCGGTATTCTGGCCGGCGATCTAAGCTTCTCTGCAAGGAGAGGCGGAATCAGGGGGGCGGGGGGTCATATAACCCCGGTATTCCTGCAGGCGATCTAAGCTTCTCCTGGATTCCAACCTTTAAGCTCATAATTAGCATCCTGGATTCCCACATGGGCATGATTGGTGGGTACTTGGGTAGGTTCACATGGGTCGATGGTGCTGCAGCCATGGTTGTGCCTTTTTTTGCGTGTGTGAGGCAAATAGGGGGATTGCGATCTGTATTTGTGATATTTTTTATTTTCAATTTGAAGAAGAGTGAGAACTGAGAAAGTTAGGAAAAAGATGGGAGGAGGAGAGAGATAGGCGGAGTAAGGAGAGAGAAAGTACGTACTCGTTGCAGTGGAAAGTAAAGGATTTCTGCTGCTGAGGACTATACATTTGTTGTAGATTTTGATTGCCATAGACTAGATAAAATTTTGCAGCTGATTTAGCTTTTAGAAGTCAGAATTACCACAGAATTCTTTTAGTCATTCATTGTATGTGCACTTGTAAGCATTCATTTCTTTCTGAATATCCCATCTGATATGCTATGGTGTTTGTTGAATGGCGTCAAATGTTTTCAAATTTAGTTCTGTAAATTCATTTTAGTGTAACAATATATTACAAATAAATAACAAAGATTTATTAAGACTCCAATACATTAGATTGGATATTACATTTCTCTTGAGCATATATAATTGTAATTATGTTCTTTAAGATTTTTTATATTCTTATAATAACTTTTAAATTGCTCCCCCCCCCCCCCCCTTATAATTTTCATGTTCTAAACATAATTTTGAACTTATTATATTAAGATTAACATAATTAATATGGACACCTTATGTCATGTTTGGAACAGTAGCCAAATATAATGATATTTTGCCAATTCATGATATTGGATCATTTAAAGTCTTTTGTGAAGGAAGGAAGCTAAGGAGTTGCATATCTATCAAATTTTTATATAAACAACTAGTTTGTTAGTTTTATTTTTTAAAGTTTTTTTTTGTTTTTTATTTATTACAAAAATAGGCTCATTTGTTTTTGAATGTGAAAGTAAAACTACTCTGATAACCATCATAATTGAATGAAACAAGAAAAAATATGACTTTTACATTGGTATATTGATTGATTAAGTTAACTTTGGTTTTACCAGTTGCGATTGTTACTGTTGAAAGAGTATTATATGCGATGAAAATTGTTAAGACTGATTTGCATAATAAAATAGGAGACGAGTGGATGAATGACAGTCTAGTAGTTTATATTGAGAAGAATATTTTTTTAACAATTGAAAACAAACAAATTTTGAGACATCTTCAAACTATGCAGACTCGCAGGATACAGTTTTCTTTTCTCAATTGTACAACTGAAAGAAGCACTTCAAGCGTCAATAAATAATATTTTTTTTTACTGATATATTTTGACCCCCCTTAAAAAGTGTTCTTGTTCCGCCACTGAGTTCAAGTAATTCGGAGCATCTAAATTCAGTGATGAAGGCAGAAAAAATATAGCATCATGATATATCAGTGTCTATGTTTAAGTTCCAAAAGTTACAACAGTGAGTTCAATAAATAATACTCTCTCTATTCTAAATTATAAAATTAATATTGATTTTTTAAAAATCAATTTGAGATATTTTTAAATTTAAACATGATTTGTTTAAGTTTTGAAAATAATAAATTTTATTACTAGTAATACATTTTAGGTAATTTATGATTTTGATAATCATATTGATAAATTGACTTTTAAAAAGTTAATAGTAGTTTTTTATATTTTAGAACTGAATGACTATTTAGAATGAAGTATTTGTAAATAAATAAGATTCTGAAATGTGTTTTTACAAATCGGTAGAGGAACAAGTCTAGTTTTCAGGCAAATACAACAAATCTACAATCATTTATTACTCGAATTGAGTATATATATATATGAGTCCGCTTAATGTGTGCCCTAAGAGCATACTCTAAGCGCGAAAAATAAGAGATAGGACCCGCTAAAAATTATTTTTCTTTATATAGTTGCACTGAATCAATACATGGGGTCCACTAGTATATTATTTTTTTATACATTGAATTCAGTGCGCCTACATAAACAAATAATATTATACATTGTTTTTCGCGTTTAGTGTGTGCCCTACGGACACATGTTAAGAATATATATATATATATATATATATATATATATATATATACACACACACACACACACACGCGTGCGCGTAGTTGGTTGTTTTGTGACAACAATCAAATTAAATTATTAAAATGACATAAATTTAGGTATCTCATTATTGATAGATATATAGTTAAAAGACCAATTAGAAATGAAAATTGAAAGAACTGATAAAATAAAGAAGATAATAGAAATGTCTACTTCAACAAATAAGCCTATCAAAATGCACTTAAAAAATATGAAGTTAAAGAAACCAACCAAAAATGTGCGTGTTTGTGTTTGTGTTTGTGTGCGTATGTGTATTTTTTAGTAGACGGTAAAAGAAAAATTATTTCTAAAAACAAATAACAAAATCCAAAATATTTGGATTTATATATGTGTATACATAACATCTTAACAATCATTCTCTTGTACATTCTTTTGACTTGTCATTTTTCTATTAAGAAGGGAGAGGAGCAAAATGAATGGCCACATTTTTGTAGTTTAATTGTCTAAAGGAGATTCTAAAATATACAATGGAATAACACCTCAATACGAATAGAAGGGATGTAACACAAGATAAAGGCTTTAAATGATTGAGGAAAGTGGTCCCTTATAAGTAAAAGGTGATAATGAAAGAGAAATGATTGAGCTTGAATTAGGCACACATTGGGGGCTAATTTTTTTATATTTTTGTATGGCAAATACTTGCGGTCAACCGAATTTAGTAAAAAGGATGGGATTTTTTATCTACTTGATTTCGATTAAATATAAGTTAAAAAGGTAACAACTGAGTAAATATACGTGCAAAGAGTTATACAAAGTTATATTATATATTGCGATAATTTTGTACCAAATAATAATTAAGAAATATATTAATATATAGTATTGACGTGTGATTTTGTCCATCCGTTGAAACAATTAAATAGTGAGCTCCTTGCACTCAAGAACAACCATTAGACACTCTACGGATCAGGCAATGATTTAGGCCATTCGGAGATGTTTTAGTGTAAGAATAACTATAAGTCAAAAAAACTTAATAATAAAAAATTAAAATAATACTAAAATAATGAATAGTATTTGATCAAAAGAATTGTAAAATCTGATTCACTTATTTATAACTTTATTTATACATTCTCATCAATCGTCTTGAATTCTCGTAACTAATTAAGAGAGGGAACACTACAAAAAAGAGATCATAGTCGACGGGTTTACTGGTGGACTAAATGCCGCCCCGCCTTAAATGGCTTTTCTGGCGACGGCTAGACTGTCGCTAATGACAGCCATCAGCAGTGACCCCTTTTATGCTCACTGGCGCCAAGTTATTCATTTTCTGCACGAGGCAAGGGTGTGGGGCGACGGACTAATATCATTGGCGACGGGCTGTGTCGTCGTACAGACTCATTCTTGACGAGCTTAAGCTCGACGGCATCGCCGTCGATTATGACTGTTTTATTTTACAGTTTAATGTTACTTTTTCATATCTGTTATTTCTCCCAGCGTCCTCTTTCCCTTCTTCCTCGTTGCCGTCGACCTCTTCCTCGTTGCCATCACCAATTGCCCATAACTCGCCATCGGTCGTCCTCTAGCCATACAGAAGGTATTTGATTTTCTCAATTACTGCACTTATATGTTATTTAAGATGGTTGTTCTAAGATTAAGAGGCATGCTCATGTTGCTATAGTAAACTAGTTCAATATAACAATTGTAGATTCTTTTTAGTTGAGAACAGCTTAGTTTTTTTCAAACTATACTTTTATTTTCACTTAAACTACATTATTTTATGATTGACATTATTGGTTGTGTGATTAGTTGAGTAAAATGACTGTTGTGCACTGTTATGCAATAAGAGTCTTTATTAATGGGTTTCTTATTTCCAAGTGGGAGTGTATTTTCGTTGTTCAATTGTAATGTGTACACCCTATGGATTCATTACAGAATTTAAGGTCGACTAAGTGTATTTTTTCCTTTTAATTGAATTTCAATGAGAATCGGCAATTCGTTTAAAGAGTAAACTGTTTGATTTGAATAACGAAAGGGTGGAGTTGTTAGAAGAGCTCTGTGAAAGTTCACTAAAGATTTGAAAGAGAGGATCATTAACAAAACAATCTTGATATTTCAATAAATTCAAGCACTATTAAGAATCAAATGGTCACTTATATCAAAACTTATTAAGTTAGAAACATAATAGGAAGATGTAAAAGTGAAATACAAAGAGAAATAGAAGTTTGGCAATTAGTTTATCTTTTCTGCTAATATTAAAGTACAAGTTTCTATTTCCTAATGCTTGGCATTGGAAGGATGAAAAGCTATGTTGGAAGTGAGCAATCATTTCTGTTCTTTATGATCTAGACTATGCGTACTGTTTGGCATTTTATTAGTGGCTATTAACAATCAGTTATGCGCATTTCTATGTTTTCCTTCTTGAATATATTGAAAATGGAATGGATTTTTGATAAGGTAAATAATTACAAAGGTTTTATAACTTGAACCAAGTGGACGACAAATATTTCCACTGCAGTTATGTTATTTGTGTTATGTTTTTTATATGTCAAATATCCGTTTATATTTGGCTTTCTTTGTGTGCTCCCAAAGTGTTACCATGCCATGAATAATTTACTATCAAAGATAAAAGGCACATGCTGAGCAAAAAAATGGTGTGGACTAATCAAAGCTAAGCTGAGAATCCAGTTTTGTTGAGCTCCAAATGAAGGCCCAGTTTTGT
Source organism: Hedera helix (assembly GCA_947179155.2). Lineage (NCBI taxonomy): Eukaryota > Viridiplantae > Streptophyta > Magnoliopsida > Apiales > Araliaceae > Hedera > Hedera helix. The sequence continues at coordinate 1,551,883 of OX359286.1, forward strand.
TCATTCATTTAACTAACTGATTAGGTTGAATTCCTAATCAGACCAAGTAAATTTCTTATTCATTTGTCTCTTTAGCATCTTCTTTGAGTTTTAAAAGTTTCTTAAATTCTAAATTCTTTTACTGTTTATTAATTTGATTGTAGATAGCAGCAATAGTTACTCAGCTGCCTTCAGGAAGAGATAGTGGAAGAAAGGCATTGCCTTCTCCTATTGCACAACATGCTCAGCTGAACTTCTCCTGTTGCACATCATGCTATTTGCATTAAAAAAAATTAGAACATCATATTCTTTTCAAGATTTTAAAATATTATAGAACTTCAAATTTTTGTGTTTCATTTTTCAGGTATTTCAAGTGGCACATTAGCAGGTTAGTTGAGTTGGCCTTTATATGCATGTTGTCCTTTCAATTCTTGTTATTATTGTTGCTCTCTTCTACATCTTACATATTACAAATATTATTGTTTTTCACTTTTCCTTTATTTATTTATTTATATATAGTAAAATTATTTATGTATTTACAAATATTATTTAATTATAGGTATATGGAAAATGTTAGTTTCTGGCAAGTATGTTATTGCATTTCATGTCTTGAAAATATTAATAATAATCCAAAATTAGAAATAATATATAATAATAATACAATTTGATTGCTTCTTATTTTTCTTCTTGTTAGAAGAGAGGCGTTGGTAAGTATGTCTTTTTAAAATTTATTTGCGAGTGTAGTTTAATGACCAACTCTAGCTCATTTTCTTGGATATATATCACAACATTTGATGGGGTGTTTCCTTCTCAGTGTATTACTTAAGCTCCAATCACATTCTGCTTGGAGATCTATGAATCATTTTATCTGCCGTCAGTTATCTTTTTACAATGTTATGGTGTAAAATGTCATCTTATTGAATATCTTCTAAAGGTTATAAGAAACTTGCATCTTTGTTTTTGGTTCAATAATTTATGGTTAATCATGATTTTATATATGGAATCTATAGATTGTCAATGGAAGAATTTGTGGAGACATCTCTGTACCTCGTGCTTTTGGTGACATGCGGTTTAAGACTAACAAATATAAGTACAGTCTCTCTTTATGCCCTCTCAACTTATGGAACATGTTGTTAAGTTTTTTTGTCATAATTTTAGCATGTAGTAACAACTACCTTGTACATCTGACAAACTTCGTCTTTTTACTCATGGAAAGGATGCTAGAGAAGGGACTTGAGGAAGGGTCTCTAAAGTTCGTTTTTGTCAAGAATCCACTTCAGAAACATGGAAAAACTCAGGTAAGTATTTACCGTGGATTTGTGCTTTTTAAACCTTTCTGTTTGGTCTTGCATTAATTTGTGCACGGGACAGAATGGCAAAGTATACTCTACAGCAACAAAATTTTGTTTATGAATTGGGCCAAGCTTTCGCAACTATATGTATTGTGTCATTTAGTATATGGATGACATCTATGGTAGCTTTATGAGTTTTGAGTCCTAATGTTATTGTATATAAATAATGAACATAAAATTTTCATTTACCCCACATATTTTGTACATGTACATATCACATCTTATTGCTATGCATTCTTATCAAATTTGTCAAAACAAATGTCTACTAGTCAATTGACGATCATATCATGTACTTCAATTGCCAATATATTTCAGCGCCCTCATCGTCTAAATTTTCTCTCAACTTATGCCTGCCATCTTAACCAATTTTAGCTCTATTGCAAATATGTTTTGCAATAGTAAGAAAGATAAATTTATATATTGCAATGTTTTCCTTTTTGTTTAAGGGACAAGATGACTATAACATTATTGTTTCTGAAGTTCAATTTTAGAGGTACAAAGCATATTGTAGCATAATATTTCACAAGGCTGTTTTCTTGATGATCTATTTTTTCATGTAATATCTGGATCCTCTCTCTGTTTTATATGATATTTAAGGTACCTGTAAAATTGTAAATAATAACATTACTCTTGTGCATGTATATAACTATGTATTTCATAATATTGGTGTGGTTTTCGTTTGTGTATATTGATGAGTATTTTTCTTTTAAAATTATGTTGCTGTGTTTTTTTTAATCCTTTGATGTATGTGACTTGGTTGTTGGGATTCACTAATTTTTCATGCTGGGATCTTATTCTAATCTATGTAGGTTCCTTCACTTATTTTTTCAGTGTGTTTGGCAGATTTAGTTGGAAAGAAAATGGAAGGATTTGAACAATGCAAATTAATTTATTTTTTTAAAAATGTCATTGGTGACGGACACAGTCATTGGCGACAGACATGTCTGTAGTCAATGACTTTTTAATTTTCTTTATTAAACTAGTCATTGGCAACGGATTGTTCGTCGCCAATTATACCATCGCCACTGACTTCAATACCGACAGCGGTCGACAGGAGTACGGGGTGACGACCCCTAGGGCAATGGCATGACCGAAAGACGTGTTCGTCACCTGTGACCTCATTGGCGACAGACATGTCTGCTGGCAATGACATGTTTTCTTATAGTGGAATCCCTTGATAGAATCCAATTAGAAATATAATATTGACCGGCCAATTCTCATCTCCTTAAGATCTAGAATTATTACCTAATTTAGAATCTTTAATCAAAGAGGATATTACTCTTCCCAAATAAGCTCAAATCACCTCAAAGTAAACACTTGAATAGGCCAACCCTAACATGGGCCCATCATAGTGTGAAGAATAGTCCAACCCAACTTCGAATATAAAATATACCTTGGGCCAGATTAAATTATGGGTCCAATGAATTATATCCCAACATTGCCTCCCACTCTCCTATTTTTATACTTCAAAATAGGAGAATATTCGGATAAATTTTAATCAACCAATACATTAATCACCAATCATTACATCTATTAAAACCACCAAATAATTCGCATGTTACCATGTACACTGCACATCCCTGCTAAATCGTCAAACGTCTCATGTTAATACCCCCACACGCCCATTAATTAAAGTTGCCTTAGGTTACCGTGTAAACTGTTACTATTTCCCCAAAATATACTGCTCCCCTACATTTCTTATTTCACTTTTTGAAAATTTACCCATCTATTTCCCGCCTTGCTCAATACAAACCTCTGACAACCACTCTTCTCAATTACATGAAACTCCATTTTTTCCATTAAGATCTTTTACGAACCATTTAATGGCTCAAGAGCCATCTTCTCCTCTTCTTTCCACATAACCCCCAAGCCCTATCAGCGATAACCCATCAAGCCCTATCCTTACTAAAGCTAAAAAGGCAAAAAATGCCAATCGGGAACGCTATAACACCGCCTAAACCTACAACACCGCTAACACCATCTCTAGCATTACGTCAGATAAACTAGCCATAATCTAAAACAAATTCCAAATTTCAAAGCAATACAACCTTCAAGCACCCCACCACACTTATAGAATGTACCACCGCATCGACATGAAATACCTAGCCATCCATACCCAAGCTGTAAGGTACGGACTCTGCTTTCCCTTCCATAACTTCATCAACGTTTTTTTTACCCTCATCGGCATTAGTCTATGTCAGCTTCTTCCAAAATCTTATATTCACCTTGTCTGTTTCATAGCATTCTATCATAATCAAAAAATCACCCCCTCCACCGATTTCTTCTTCTCTATTTTCACTCTCACCAAAACCAAAGAAGTAGGTTTCCAATGCCTGAATAAGATTTTCGGGCGCCGAGTCTGGATGCAAACTCCAACAACTAACAAAGGATGACACCCACGCTAGTTCTACATTCATAATACCAACATCAACCAACTACCCTCATAGGGAGAACCCTTAAAGCTAAATCTCGAATACGAACACCTCAGCCTGGAAAGCCAAAAAAAGTTCCACGACTTATATGAAAAGATTCCGACCATACCCTGGAGCATCAACCTTCTTTCCAACTAATAATGGCTATACAGCCACAGATGTAACTCTCCGAACTCGACTCCTACCTTTCTTTTTATTTTTTATTTACACATTCCTATTGTACCCTCTGATCCTTTTCCTTTCATGAAGTAGTACTAACTAAACCAAGCATAGAGACCCCTCTTCCTCCTTCATTAAGCCCACCCCTCTTCGTCCCAGAATATAATATAGACGAATCCCCTGAACACCGTATAATCAACCCTACTAATCACCCCACTATAGAACCCATTATAGCATAACCCGTCCGAGCGGTCCCCATTGTCGAACCCACATCTCCCTAATAAGTGAGTTTTATACCTATGTTTTGATTATCTTTTACCTTAATAATTTGTGAGTTTTGAAGTATTTTATATTATTTTTAAGTTTTGTTTATGTGTTTTGATGTTATTTTGTAGGAATTGTAGTAAAAGCTTGGTGGATCGAAGTTTTGAGTTGCTATGCTTACATTTTCAACTTATCAATTACCCAGTAGTCACTTTAGGCCTAATTTTAACCTTGCTACAAGCAGAATTTGTAAAATATTAAAATTTAAAAGTTATAGATCTACTTCTCAACTTTTCAGAACATCTTAAATCGCCTTAATCGGAGTTTTTATGAAGAATTTATGGCTCTTTTTCTGAAGGACATCAGTGCTAAAAATAGAAGAGGGTCGAGGCCTTTGTTAGCAGAACCAAACATCGTTGGGGGTGCTCTAAACAGGGTCGGGGCTCTAGTGTTGGGCTAGACTTGGTTTTTTGACGTGTTTGTAATATTTTTGACTCTAAATTGGATTAGGTTTTCTTCCAAAGCTAGGGATTTATTATGTAACTTATAAATATATGTCAAAACTCATATTTTAGTGAGGCTAACATAGTTTTATCATAAATTAACATAGGAAATAAGTTGAAATAAAGATTTGGAGGCAAGATTGAAGACATGTAAGGCTAAGTTTTCTTATTAAGTTCTACGGGATGTTGAACCTTATTAGCAATTAATAGTTTGATTAAGTTTATATTTTTTATTCCTTCTTATATGAGATTTATTTTTGATAATCTATATTAATTGATAAATGATATTTGTTTTGTTTAATTTGATTATGGCCAGTTAAATTGATCGAGGAATTATCATATGCTAGATTGGGATATAGTATTAAGCAAACGATATTGTATCTAATCATAAGTAACGATTAGTAATACATGATTGTAGTCAAGGTTTTGAGTATTGCTAGATTATCATGAAGGCAAGTTAAATAATTTACGATTATGTGATTGTTGCTTTGAATAACATAATTCTCTAATTCTTAATGTTATTTTTATATTAAATCTAGATTAATAGTTCTAAGTTGTATGTTAGTTAGGGTCTAGTGGGGGCGATTGTCACATTAGATTTAAAACCTAAGGAAAATTGTGGGTAATTAATGATTGTTGTTATCTAGGGTTATTAATTTCATTGAAGGGATGAATATGATTAATTTGATTATATTATCATGGAAAAAAGGTGAAACTGAACTAAAGAACCGAAGTATTTTAATTCAATTGTTAACTTTAATAATTTATTCATATTTATTTTAGTTAGTATTATTTAAATTATTTCTTTTAATTAAAACCCCCCAATTTTAGTTTACATTGCATAAAATTAAATTGATCATTCTCTGTGGGATCGACTCTTACTTACACTATTACATCAATATTTATCAAAGTTAGATTTTATTTTTGGTTTCTTGCGACAGCATACCAAATTTTGGCGCCATTGCCGGAGAGTGATTCTAATTTATTTTTGTGCTTTTGTATACTTTATTTTTATTTAGTAATTTTTAAATTTTTTCTATTTTGTTTTTAATAGTTTAATTGAGTTGTGTAGGTTAGATGATGACATCATGGCTAGAAATCGAACTTTAACAGAACTTGTGGCCCTTGATTTGAATCAACAACCCTTTTATATAACTTTTCCTACTTTAGATGCTAATAATACATTTGAGTTAAAATTTGGTCTAATACAATTATTGCCCACTTTCCATGGCCTTGCAGGTGAAGATCCTCCTAAACATTTGAAGGAATTTCATATGGTGTGCATAAGTCTGAAACCTCCTGGAATGACTAACGAGCAAATTAATTTAAGAGTTTTTTTATTTTCTTTGAAAGATTTGGTTAAGGATTGACTCTACTATCTACCATTCGGAAGCATCACTTCGTGGGAAAAGTTGAAGAGGTTACTTTTGGAAAAATATTTTTCCATTTCAAGGAAAGCAAATATCATAAAAGAAATTTGTGGTGCGAGAAAAAACAATGGAGAATCTTTATACAAGTATTGGGAATATTTCAAGAAGTTATGCGCAAGTTGTCCCCACAATCAAATTAGTGAGCAACTTCCCATTCAATATTTCTACGAAAGACTTCTATCTACCGATAAGAGCATGATTGATGTTGCTAGTGGAAGAGCTTTGATGGATAAAACTCCTGAAACTGCGAGAAACTTAATTGCAAATATGGTGGCAAATTCCCAACAATTTAACATGAGGCTTGATTTCTCATACAAAAATGTTAATGAGGTACAAATTTCTTTACTTGTACCATAAGTTGTAAACCTAACCTCTCTTGTTTGTCAAATGACTGTAGGTAATACACAACAAGTGAAAACTTGTGGGATTTGTGCGGTAGTAGGACATCCAATTGATATGTGCCCCACTCTTCAAGAGGAGTTATATGCACGAGTGAATGCAACAGGTGATTTTTCTAGTCAACCGCAAAATAGATATGATCTCTACTCGAACACGTATAACTGAAGATGGAGGGATCATCCTAATTTCAATTATGGGAATCCACAAATGAATCTACTCATAAATCAAAATTTCCCAAGTTATCAACAATATAAATAACCATATCCCCAACAGCAACAATGTCAATCATCTAATTCTACTATGTCTTTAGAAGAAATTGCTAAAACTATTGAAGCTAACAATTTTCAATTTCAACAGGAAAACAGGGCAAGTATTCAGAATTTGGAGTCGTGAATGGGACAAATGACAATCACAATCGATCAATTAGAGGTGCAAGGTTCTAAAAAATTATCCTCTCAAACGGTGATGAATCAAAAGGAGAATGTAAGTATGATCGTGTTGAGAAGTTGTAAAGAGATCGACAATCCAGAGAAGACAGTACCTACATTGTAAGAGGAGTACAAGAAGGACAATAAAGACAATAGTGTTATTTGTGATAACGATAAACCTAAGCGTAAATTTTCACCTCTTTTTAATTATAAACTAGTACCCCATTTTCCTCTTGCTTTAATAGGAAATAGGAAATATGAGATAAATTCATATTTATATATAACTTTTTATGAATGCAAGGCAAATAAGCCGTTGTTTGATGCTATGAACCAAAAACCTTGTTATGCTAATTTTTTGAAAAAATTGCGTACATACAAGAGAAAATAAGAACTCAAAAGATATAAAAATGTACAAGTATGAGAGAATGTATTTGCAGTAATTCAAAGAAAATTTCCTACTAAGTGCCAAGATTCAGGTATGTTTTCTATCCCTTGTACGATAGGTGACAGTAGTTTTGAAAGGGCCATATTAGACTTAGGATTATCTATTAATGTCATGTCATATTCTATATATGCTTCATTGAAACTTGAACCCTTGAATAAAATTGGTACTGTGATTCATCAAGCTAATATATATAATTCATAGCTTAGAGGTGTAGTTGAGGATGTTCTTCTGTAAGTTAATGATTTAATTTTTTTCTACCAATTTGTGTGTGCTTGTTATGGAAAATGGTGATCAAAATGCTTCTATTTTTTTAAGAAGGCCATTTTTAAAGACATAAAAAACTAATATAGATGTTTATACTGATACATTTACAATGGAATTTGATGGAAAAATTGTAAAGTTTAATATTTATTATGCCAAAAAAGATCATAGTGATGATAATCTTGTCTCTTCTGTTAATGTGATTGGTTCTTTAGTATAGGAAGTTTTTGAATTTAATGAAAAGGAGGAATTGAAAGTTGCCTATAGTCAGAATCTTGAGAAGGAGAACGAGGAGTTAGTTTCAAGACTGATTTGCAAAAAGTTGTGGCAGAGTTAAATGATTCGCCGAAATCAGGTAACGATTCACATATTGAATTTTTGATTTTTAACAAGCACCCTTTACCTATTGTTTTGTAGGCTCCAATTCCAAATTTAAAGTATATTTTCGATCATCTCAAAGACTTAT